>JACMZG010001914.1:41078984-41219908 GCA_018340805.1 Microvelia longipes
AAGTCTAATTTAATATTTTTAATACGTTGTATTGTAAAATAAATATATATTATATTAAGATGTCCATTCATCCTTCACTTTGTATTTTAAAAAATTCCAATATATATATATATGTGTGTATATATATATATATATATATATATATATATATATATATATATATATATACAAATGTAATATTCTTATAAGAATTAAGACAAATAAATAATTCTGGGCGGTGGTCCGCATGTCGGCGAATTTCCTTTGGATGCAAGCACTCAAACCCAGAGTACCTGGGTTCAAAATCCTAGTAAGGACAATAATGTTTATCGTTTTTTACTTATAAGTTTACAACTAGAAAATAATTCTGGCGCGGTGGTCCGCATGTCGGGCGAATTTCATTTAGAATGCGTGTTTCCGTGCTAAACAACCCATTTCTTGCTTATGCAAGAACCATGCCCATAGCGTGGTTCCGGTTCATGCTTTAGAACCTAAACAGTTACTCATTTGTCAAGCACTGCTCGTAACTCATTTGTCTGTACTTTCCAAAGGAAATGCGCATAACTCATTCCAGTTGTTGTAAAAAACTATGCCTCTAAAATTAGAAGTACGCACTATTATTTGCACTAGTTTAAAGCTTAGTTACTTATCTTTAAGCTTAGTCAGTTATCTTTAAAGGTTTTAGCGCATTTCCTTTGTAAAGTACAGACAAAATGAGTTACGAGCAGTGCTTGACAATTGAGTAACTGCTTAGGTTCTACAGCATGAACCGGAACCACAGAATGGGCATGGTTCTTGCATAAGCAAGAAATGGGTTGTTTAGCACGAAAACACGCATTCTAAATGAAATTCGCCCGACAGCGGACCACCACGCCGGAATTATTTAGTAGTTGTAAACTTATATAATGTAAAAAGCACGAAAACACGCATCCAAGGAATTCGCCCGACATGCAGACCACCGCCAGAATTATTTTCTAGTTGTAACTTATATAAGGTAAAAAACGATAAAAAATTATTGTCTTTACTAGGATTTGAACCCAGGTACTCTGGGTTTGAGTGCTCGCATCCAAAGGAAATTCGCCCAACATACGGACCACCGCGCCAGAATTATTTATTTGTCTTAATTCTTTATAAGAATATTAGATTTATTTTAACATTACAATGTATGATAATTGTTAATGATATGATTTAAGTAATTAAGTTTTTTGCGATAGAACGTCATGATTTTGCTAGATGTGAACTAACTTCTTCATATAATTGTAATTTTCACAACTACTAGTTAATCAGCTACGGGTTTTTGACTCTTATTTCTTTAAATAAGAAATATCGTTAGAAAAAAAAAAATATTGACTGTCAAAGTTTAATAATTAAGAATTCTTAATCTGGTGACCAATATAAAAATAAAATGTATTATACTGATCGATTCACCACTTAAAGATGTATATTTGAGTCAAGTTTCGGCTCGAGGAGTGAACTTTTCGCTTTTTAACGCATTTTTAAAGACGTAATTTACATTTAAGGAGAAACAAAAAATATCTTTTCGCCTCGCTTATTTAAAATGCTGCTCTTTTTTTAGCGAATTTTCTTTGAAAAAATGGGATTTCAGTTACTCTAATTTTGAAAAGGATAGGTTAAAGTTGTAAATTACCATTTGATTTAATGACAATGCTAAGTTAATAATCCTAATGCTAGGCGCGGTAACTTACTTATATTAATAATTCTTACTGACTCGAATTTCCGTTTCACCAACTTCTTATAATTAAAACATTAGCTGACATTTTTAGAAGAAATAGTTATTAACTTTATAACTATTCGAAAATAAATCAATAAATGACTAATTCATTAAATTAATAACACTATAATTTTAATCAAGATTTATAAATTTATGAGTACTGATAATATTTAGTAAGCTTTATATATTAAATTTAGTGTTTCCTAAAAACATTACTTTATTTCAAAATATACACACAACAAAAATTACAAGTAAGAGATGTTTATTTGGAGATTTTAATTAACTTATTAAAAAAGCAAGTACTCTTGTTAGTACAGTATATTTTCTTCCCTTCTCGTAGGTCCTCTCGAATTTTAAATAACTTTGTGTCAATAGGCTTCGTTTGACTAAGCATGTTGACTCGCATTTCAAATAACTTTTGGTCAGTATGCATATTGTCTCGAATTTTAAATAACTTCGAGTCAATATGCATATTGACTTAAATTGTAAATAACTTCGAGTCAATATGCATATTGACTTGAATTGTAAATAACTTCGAGTTAATATGCTTCGTTTGATTAAGCATATCGACTCGAATTTTAAATAACTTCGAGTCAATATGCATATTGACTTGAATTGTAAATAACTTCGAGTTAATATGCTTCGTTTGATTAAGCATATCGACTCAAATTTTAAATGACTTCGAGTCAATATGCATATTGACTTGAATTGTAAATAACTTCGAGTTATATGCTTCGTTGATTAAGCATATCGACTCGATTTTAAATAACTTCGAGTCAATATGCATATTGACTTGAATTGTAAATAATTCGAGTTAAGTGCTTCGTTTGACTAAGCATATCGACTCGAATTTTAAATGACTTCGAGTCAATATGCTTCGTTTAACTAAGCATAAAAAACAATAAAACGAGTGTTTTAGTTTTCCGCTATACTTAAAGCCTCCTGATATTTCGTATCCTACTCCATGCGTGCTGTTCTTTAATACTCCTTATTTTATTAATTAATCATTGCATTTTTCACTTCTGGTGGCAAAACTACATTTCTTTGAAAGTGTGCTAAAAGTTGTTGTATGTACTCTTTTCTTCGAAAAGATACTGACTAAACTGCTTCACTAAAAATAAATCGAGTTCTGCGAGTAAAAGGCGTAGTTAGAAAATTTCACGAAGCGTTTCAAAATATGTCCTTTTAAAAATTATTAAATAATCTAAAATGGAATTGATTAAGTTTTGGAAAAGTTATGAGTAATTATAGTTTCTAAATTGATCCCTAGTTTCAAGTTCATGATATTGCACAGTACTTAGTTCTCTCAAACAAATCTATAAAATAGTGAAATTTTCTTGTTACTATTCTATTTGCTCATCATCTTCAGATATGAAAGTAATTATCATCTAAAATTATAATTATCAATATTCTAATAATTAAATATAGTCAACTACGGTGATATAGGGACTCGATACAACCTCATACGAAAATTTGTATCTCTGTCGTAATAAATAATATTTTACTTTAATTAATGTCTGAGATAGACTATACGAATGTGATTTGAAAATCAAATGCAAATCTATAGCAAATTCCAATTGAAAATTTTCAGTGTCTCATGTCAAAATTTTCCGCATTAAAGTTTCATCGGAGTAACCAACTTTGTGTTACAGTTCATGAATGATTGACACTTTTTGTTTATTATTCTACGTGAATTAATTATTTAAAGGACAATAAAATTTTATCTGTATCAATTTTGAGTGATTTCAATTTTCTATTGTATAGAGGGGTAACTTTGTATATTTATTTTGTTTCATATAACAAATCTCTTGAAGTCCATAAACATTAAGGATACGAACCCCCCTTAACATAAATAAAAGTGTGTTTTGAAATACAGAACACAATGATTTTCTAGGGGTACAGTACCCCATAAAACTTGCTTACATTAGATTCTAGATATTTAGATAGTTATATAAAACTGAGCTTCCCCTTGCTTATACTTTAAACTTCATGATTCAAACATAAAAAACAAAGTCTGCTTGTCCGTAAAATTAATATAAATTTAATTTTGATTTCCAAAATATTTCTCCCTTTAAGTTAACAAATATTTATTTGGCAATAAATATAATATTTAAAGTATATAAATATTATAAATAAATATTTTATCACTAAATCGCACGATTTGTTGATTTAAATTTTATGCGGTAAAGGTAATGATTTTGAATGATGTAAACAAACTTTTTCATTCAGTTTTAAGTGTTGCAAAATATATTTGTTTATTTGTGTGATATACTCGTAAATATGGAAGCTATGGAATCTGCAGTGCTGATTAATTATGAGTGTCGCTCTCTGACGATTTGTCAAACGGTGAAGGGCAATAAAACAAATTTAAATTTATAGGTCTTTATAATTTTAAAATTTAATGGGCAATAAATGGCTTTTTTGTTATTCGAATGAAAACAATGGTCTAGTTGCAATTTAAAACTAATCCCAACCTAGTTAGAAGATAAGTTAAAGATACGGATGTTTTATTAACTAAAATCAAGTTTCTAACTAAAATATTTATTATTCATTTCATTAATAAGAAAAAACCATTTTAACAGTAATTTATACAAAATATTAATTTGAATTCGACTCCCTCTTTCCCGAAGGTGGTTTGAAAGGGCTGAATTTGAACCCCTTTAATTTTGAAGAGGGCCTATCAAAATTTGAGAAGTAATGAAAAGTCATAAAGCTTTACTTTGGAAAGCAGTCCTTCAAACTCATAAACTATATCTGGCAACCTTGCCATAACTTGTATAAACTTGATGTTACAATTATAATGCCTTTTCAAAGTTCCTTCAAGTCTACGAGAAAATTCCTCGTACTATTCCCCGGACTACAGCAAACCTTTGGAATTTCTCTTGGGGATGCCTGTAAAGTTCAAGAGGGGTAGGGGAGGGGTGGGGGTAGGGAGGATTTTCCTGAATTTGTAAAGTTGATGAGGACACCTTTTCATCCCGGTTTTATTACTGTAATGGTTTTAGGTTTAATTTTAACTTCATGTTTTATTATTAGACACGAGTTTTAACATGAAATTAATGTTCATAAAAAATATAATTTGAATTCGTTATTGAGTTAGGTTTTAATAAAATTACTAAGTCAAATTTATTACCGTCTTAAAATATTTACTTTTAGAATAATTATTACTTTGTTCTGAAGTTTTCAATGCCCCTCTCTCTCTTTCTAGGTCGCCCTCTCTTTATTAGGAGTATTTATTATAAATACTACTAGAATAAATACTCATATATTATATATATATATATATATATTATATATATATATATATATATAATATATATATATATATAATATATATTATATTAGGGTGGCCCTTAGCTATGGGGTGAACAAAAAAATGTTAGAAATGTTGTGCTCCCAACCCCTAATTTTGTTCGAATATATGAAAAAAAAATTCCATAAAAATTTCAGCCCGATCAGAGGTGATTAACAGGTGCCGCCGGGCCTTTGAAGTTTTATAGGTGTCAAAATTCGTCAAAATTGTGATTTTCGTGACAAATTTTTTTCTGTGATTTTTTACATTATTTTCTAGGTAAAAACAATACTTAACCCACTAATTAAACACTATGAACTTATCATTACGACCTGAAATTATCTTAGTTTGTACTTACTCTGACATTTAATGGTGGACATATACATTTTTTCTGAAAAAAATTTCAAAAAACATTTTTTTTTTCTCTACATTGCAAAGTATAACTCGTATAATATGTTTTTTGTTATCAATTCATTGGCATATTATGTTCTTGTATACTGTCTTCTATAATTTAAGACCAATATTTGGTTATTTATACAAAAATTAGCAGACCTAATGTGTAACATACAAAACAATGTCATCCTATCTCGCAGTAGATGAAAGCTAAGTAATGAGTATAATAGTCCAATTCAGTTTCAAGAAATTTTAATTTGTTTTTTGGTTTGAATTTATTATCAAACAAGCCATTATTGGTGACATTTGAAACTTTGTGTGTTACCCCCTTTGCTTGACCCCCCCTCTTTCCTTACCAAATTTGCTAACCATTAAGAAATGGTTAATAATTTCTTTTTAGTTTAGCATTTTTAATTTTTTGACTCTATAGCCTCGTTATTGACTAATGACTAAATAAAATGCAAGTCAGACATTGGGGCCTTACTTGCACTTGTAGCACCATACCACGCTCTTAAATACACTCTAATAAGAAAAATGTTAATTTTTCTCATCAAAGGTTTTTTTTGGTAGACAACTTGAACACACTTCTAAATAAATAAATTTTTAAACAATAGATCGCCTTTGACATCCATCTTGCATGGCTAATAGCACCTGGCTCTCATGACACTCCTCGAGGCGGGGTCTCTCCTAGAAAAATCACTGCCAGCTCCATTAGCTCCCTGTAATCTTCTCTTAATTGTTTTTCTTTTAAAATTTACCCGAAGAAGTCAAGCATATCTCTTCTTAAACTTCTGGAACATCCTCCTTCACGTCATTATCTTCAATACCTGAAGACTATTTTTTCGAGTCTATCCGACCCCATGAATTTCTGAACCTAGAAAACAGTTGAACATCTGGCCCAAAATTCGGTCCCACCACTTCATCGAATACACCCTATAACACCACTTCAAATATGTGGTGCCTACAAGGCAGGTATAGCAAATCCTTTTCTAAGAGGTTCTCAATATTTCTGCAAGCTCCATTGTGCTTACCACACACACATCGCTTGGACTGAATTAAGAAGTCCTCGTTCTTCAAGACATCTATAGACTGTTGCGGCTTGTTCTACTCCAGTAGCCTATGGTATGCTCGGAGCTCCTATCAAATGTCTTTTCCGCCATATGAAATAAGAACTGCCAACCTTTCTATCTTATCGTCTTTTGTAATATTAGGAAGAAGCTTCCCATCCTAATGCAAGACAGCACACTAATTTCTATCAATACTAAAGGTTTTTAACATTTCCTTGTATCTAAGAATCCTAAATTAGGATCGTTTACGGCTTATTGAATTTCTGTTAATTACCAAGTCCTTTGCATCATGACCTAATGCTTCTGCTGCGGCAATTAATATATGAACAGCATCTCTGTCACTAACTTTGCACCTATCTAACGCTGCTGCTAGGTGATCATTAAAAAAAATCAACTGTTCCTCTAAAACCCGACGACAATGCAAAAATTCCATCACTGTCTCCTGTGCTACTACTGCTGCTGGTGCTTGGTAGCAATTCTGCAAACAAACTAGACCGATCAATATCCCCCTTGCATTGAGTTTTTCTACGGACCTCTTTTTCCTTCCGCTCTGCAGTTCTCTTTTCGGCCCAGTGTAAATGAATGTCAACTCCCAGCATAACACCAGGTCGCCCCTTCATTCTTTGCATCCGCAAATACTTTATGTCACTATGTACAATATCAAATAAATTATCCAGCCTGTCTGTAAACGCTGAACGACTACTGATAGCAAACTCAGTTGTTTTAGAAGAACTTTTCTGAAGACCCCTCCAATCGTTGTATAATTTGACTAACATCTCACTGCAGTGGTATTTTCTTTTTGTAAGAATTCTTGATTTTTCCCAAAAGACTCACCTCCTTTATCACCAATTCAGCACTATGTTTTACATCTATCTTGTTTAATTTGAGATTATAAAACAACACATCTAGCACTTGTTTATAAGAAGGAAGTTTGCTCCCAGTAATCTGGTGGGAAACAGGACCTACTAAAAAAGGATGGTCAGAACGAAGAACTCTTTCACTTGTCATTTTATAACTTTAACAAACAAATTAAACCAAACACTTGAAAGAAATTAAAACAGATTTGATGGTAACAGTTTGTTGTCTGAATTAAGACTGAAACTTTTTTTAAGTAAGTCAAAGGGTTTAAAATGATTCATTCATAGTACCCCTGCTTAGATTACTTGCATCTTGCATGGTATTTTCCTTGACTCATCTTTAATCCTTAAGTGGACACTAGGGTTTTTTTACCTGAAAGTATTTTAGTAAAGAAGTTTATGTCAATTACTAATGTATTAAAAACTGTATTCAAAGTTATAACTTATCTTGCCTTTTCTTTATTCTATTAATTTTTTGTAAAATTGTATAAAATTTAATATTTCATAATAGGGAAGAGGGGGGGGGGGGTCAAGCAAAGGGGGGTAACACACAAAGTTTCAAATGTCACAATAATGGCTTGTTTGATAATAAATTCAAACCAAAAAACAAATTAAAATTTCTTGAAACTGAATTGGACTATTATACTCATTACTTAGCTTTCATCTACTGCGAGATAGGATGACATTGTTTTGTATGTTACACATTAGGTCTGCTAATTTTTGTATAAATAACCAAATATTGGTCTTAAATTATAGAAGACAGTATACAAGAACATAATATGCCAATGAATTGATAACAAAAACATATTATACGAGTTATACTTTGCAATGTAGAGAAAAAAAAATGTTTTTTGAAATTTTTTTCAGAAAAAATGTATATGTCCACCATTAAATGTCAGAGTAAGTACAAACTAAGATAATTTCAGGTCGTAATGATAAGTTCATAGTGTTTAATTAGTGGGTTAAGTATTGTTTTTACCTAGAAAATAATGTAAAAAATCACAGAAAAAAAAATTTGTCACGAAAATCACAATTTTGACGAATTTTGACACCTATAAAACTTCAAAGGCCCGGCGGCACCTGTTAATCACCTCTGATCGGGCTGAAATTTTTATGGAATTTTTTTTTCATATATTCGAACAAAATTAGGGGTTGGGAGCAAAGAAAAAAGAAAGTTCATTTTTAAGGGCCACCCTAATATATATATATATATATATATATATATATATATATATATATATTATATATATATATATATATATATTATAATATATATATATATATATAAAAATGGAAAGGAAAATAATTGTTACTTACGCTACTTGGGAGAAAATGTATGTTTTCCTACTGGAGTTAATAGTGTATAAAGATAACAGATTTGGCTACCGAGGCAAAGCCGAGGAAAAATTAAATCACTCTAAATTGTGTTTTAGATTACGACTTGTATTTATATTCTCTTTAATACTACTTTAAATAGATTTTAATTAATAATTTATTTATATTACATAAATTAAGCTATTACAATAATCATAAAAATTAGACTATTGTCTTACTATTAGGTTTTCATATTTTTCTTGCTTAGTGTAAAATACATTTACAGAGCACGGTAAAAAGAACTGTAGACAGTACTTACAATGCTAGGTGCAAGAAAATGTATGCATTGTTTATGTATCTAAAGATCCAACAGTCTTGTCAATAGGATTCAATAAGACCAACTAGATAACTCTCTCAATATTCAACAAGACCAAACAGATAACTATCTCAATATTCATACTATTCAACAAGACCAGCCAGATAACGCTCTCAATATTCATCCTATTTAACAAGACCAACTAGCTAACTATCTCAATATTCATCCTATTTAACAAGACCAGCCAAATAACTATCTCAATATTCATCCTATTTAACAAGACCAACTAGATAACTATCTCAATATTCATCCTAATTAACAAGACCAACCAGATAACTCTCTCAATATCCATCCTGTTCAACTGGACCAGCCAAATAACTCTTTCAATATTCTTCCGATGCAACAAGACCAACCAGATAACTCTCTCAATATCCATCCTGTTCAACTAGACCAGCCAGATAACTCTCTCAATATCCATCCTGTTCAACTGGACCAGCCAAATAACTCTTTCAATATTCTTCCGATGCAACAAGACCAACCAGATAACCTCTCTCAATATCCATCCTGTTCAAACTAGACCAGCCAGATAACTCTCTCAATATCCATCCTGTTCAACTGGACCAGCCAAATAACTCTTTCAATATTCTTCCGATGCAACAAGACCAACCAGATAACTCTCTCAATATCCATCCTGTTCAACTAGACCAGCCAGATAACTCTCTCAATATCCATCCTGTTCAACTGGACCAGCCAAATAACTCTTTCAATATTCTTCCGATGCAACAAGACCAACCAGACAACTCTCTCAATATTTATCCTGTTCTACTAGACCAACCAAATAAATCTTAATATTCATTCGATGCAACAAGACCAACCAGATAACTCTCTCAATATTCATCCGATGCAACAAGACCAACCAAACAACTCTCTCAATATTTATCCTGTTCCACTAGACCAACCAAATAAATCCTAATATTCATCCGATGCAACAAGACCAACCAGATAACTCTCTCAATATTAATCCTGTTCCACTAGACCAACCAGATAACTCTCTTAATATTCATCCGATGCAACAAGACCAAGCAGATAACTCTCAATATTTATCCTGTTCCACTAGACCAACCAGATAACTCTCTAAATATTCATCCGATGCAACAAGACCAAGCAGATAACTCTCTCAATATTCATCCTGTTCCACTAGAACAACCAGATAACTCTCTCAATATTCATCCGATGCAACAAGACCAGCCAGATAACTCTCTCGATATTCATCCTGTTCCACTAGAACAACCAGATAACTCTCTCAATATTCATTCGATGCAACAAGACCAGCCAGATAACTCTCTCAATATTCCGATGCTACAAGACCAACTAAATAATCATTCGATCCGATTAGTATAGTTGACAAGTTACTCTATTATTCATTTGATACTATTAGTTTATATAGCAGAAAACTCTTTCAATATTCATTCGATTCTCTTAGTTTAGTTGACAAGTTACTCTATTATTTATTCGATTTGATTAGTTTATATAGCAGGAAAGTCTCTTAATATTCATCCGATTCGATTAGTTTAACTGATTACTGATATTTATCTAAATTTTTATCTGATTTATAATAAATAAACATATCTGTGAATTATTTTAAACGAAAACTCGGCCTATTTCTAGACCCGCTTTATTATTCTTTAATTGATTTATCTATTACACAGACTTTAATTATCATTTGAACTTTTTAGCGAATTTCCAAAAGGAAAATGACCAATCAGTGTAGGGTTATATTTTGTTTTCTTATAACTTAATCCTGGGTGTGGAAAAATGACAATTTTCTTTGAAAATTACCATTAAATGTTAATTGTAAAAATAAAATAAGAATAAAAATGCTCCAATATACATATTCTAAGGTTTCAAATTATGTTAGTTTAATTTGTGACGCACATTATATTAAATGTAGCTATTATATAGACAAAGTATCAATTTAACATTAATTAAGATCACTCATTAAAACTAAACTCTCTTAATTAACACTGATGTAGTGAAGGTTTTTGAAAATATAAATTTCTACCAATTAAATATTTGGGTTATATTAAGTTTATACGAATTTATGTTCTCCAAGCTTTATTTTTATTATATAATTAGGTAATTTATTTCAATCTTTAAATAAAATTAATTACTGTACGTATCATTAGTTTTTTCCACAGTTTTTAAAACTTCGGACTCGCTTCTCTTCTCCTCAGGTAATAAATACATCCCACCGGTCACCCATCCAGACACTGACGATGCTGCTTAACTTTTATGAACCAACAAAAATCATGGATTTACTTGTCGTATTAAAGCGATACTTAGTGTACGCATTTATTAGGTAATAGATACACTTGTACTATATTACAACTCAATTAGATTATTTGCCGATTTTTTAGAATTAAAAAAAATTCTGGCGCGGTGGTCCGCATGTCGGGCGAATTTCCTTTGGATGCGTGTTGTCGTGCTTTTTACATTATATAAGTTTACAACTACTAAATAAATAATTCCGGCGCGGTGGTCCGCTGTCGGGCGAATTTCATTTAGAATGCGTGTTTTCGTCTCGCGAAACGTATTTTTTCGTCATTAGGGACCTCTGAAACGGATTTGTGTCGTGGTCCGAGGTTCGAATTCCGCCATGAAGCCTATCCCATTAGCCGAATTTCCAAAGGAAATTCGCTAAAAACACACCTGTTGAGTCATACGATAAATATTGAACTAATTCTGATTATAAGATAAAACTTAGCACATATGTTAGTCTTATACATAGGATCATGCGTGCTAAATCTCAATATGATCGAATCATTTTTCCGCCTTTTATGATTTTTAAAATTTTTACTGCGTCATTGTTAATGACGTCATAAAAATATTTTACGTATAGCTCAAGTACACCTATAGACTGATTTTTGTACAAAGTTTCATTTTGTACGACACACATACATACGTATACACTGGGAGCTACGAAGATAACACACACATACAGACAGACAACTTTGAAAAAACCACTTAGGAGGCCTTAATGAAATCTCGGTTTTTGATTTTTTGCTAACACAATACTATTCCTATATGCCTTCGGTATAATTATGGGAAAGTAACAAAGAATTTAAATTTTAGGAAGTATTTTTTGTCTGCCTCCGTAGTCGTGGTGGTATAAGCACCCGATTTTGGCACCGAAGATCTGGAGTTTACAACCCGGGCTATGCTCTCAGTCTAAACAATAACATATTTAATATAAATACATACAATAAATTATAATAATTATTTGGCCAAGTTTAAATAATAGAGTATAGTGTATGCAATCCACCTGAAGTTGATACTGATCTAGTTTATTAAAACAATCTAGTCTCATAAGTGCCCCTCTTTTCTTAATTTATTCCAATTTTATATATGTATGTATTTCTAGAGACACTCTATCTTTCGAACAGATAAATATTTTTTAATCAAACAAAGTACAAAATTAAGCTTGAGGAGGCACGAACCCTATTGTAAACTAGGTTCTGTTGTGGCGTGTCACTAACCCGCAAAACTTAAAAAAAATCAGCAAAACTTTTAAAAAATGATTAAATTCACGGTTAAAATTTGTTTATGAAAAAAAATCTTCATTCATGTTTTTGGGGCGCTGAATCGAAAAATCCGGTCCAGAATCATTATGACTCCTCAGAGTGCCCAAAAATTAGAAAAACGGAGAAAAATAAGATGAAATTTAAAAATACGGTAGGTGAACAACAAATGTCGAGTAGGGTGTCGTTTTCAATTTTCTTTGGGGCTCTGAGTAGAATAAAACTCCCTGGTTGAATCGATCTTGGTTCTGGAGATAAGTTTTTATCCAAATATAACTACAAAATAATTGGGGCGGTGGTATGCATGACGGGAGAATTTACATTGATGCAATGCTTAAAAATGCATTGCTAGCTTAAGTTTCACCTTCATGCTGTATAACTGGAGCAGTATAGGATCACTTTTTGTTATTCAAAATTTTCTGGATTTTGAAACGAAAGAATATTGGATATTGGAAATAAGGAAAGAATATTGAAGCCTTAATAATTTTCAAATGTTTTTCGATATTTTTCCAAATTACTTTTTTAAATTTATTAATTATTTAGATTTTGAGATTATTTACACTTTTACATTATGTCCTATTTCTACTCTTCGGTACACTTTTACTCTTTATATATTAGGAAACTTTAGGTGTTTTTTTTCTTGTACAAATAGGAATTTTTCCCTTAACTTTTTCGTATACTGAATATAAGATAAAATTAATTACCTGTGGGTGTATAAAGTTTAATTCAGAATCACTTTTGTATCAGTCAATAAGTTTATTAAGCCTCAAAGTCAAAGTCTTTATTTTCTAGAACCATAACACTCAAGATAATCATCTTAAGTGGTAGTAGAAATATACAATTAAGTAGAATTAAGTACATTTTAAACATATGTCTATAGATTTTCGTCTAGATTTGCTTGTAAATGTAAAAAATATTGTTATTGAAATATAAATCCATTATTAATGCATAGTTATAATATTTAACCTCTATACTATAGCTAAATCATGAAGATCTAGGTCTGACTCTAAGTTTTACTTCATATGCTTCATACTTATTTAATATGTAAAATTGTAGCTTTGTTAGTCTTATTTTAAAGTAATTATTTATTTTACTATAACAGCTTAATGTCGGAGGGCGCGTGCAGCGCGCTGTTAGACTGATGGAGTTTTATATGTCACGAAGTAGTGGTTTAATTTGATTAAAATAATCCACTTTTTTTAAGTAAAAAAATTAAAATATTATTGAAAGAAACAGTCCAAAATTACGTCAAGACATTAAAAAATATTTAAGTACTTCATTCAAACAATTAAGTAAATAGAGAAAAAAAAGATGAATCAAAGGTTTTTGTGTCTTAAACGGGCAAATTTTCAGCATTTATTTTCCGTTTTAGTCCTTTCTATAGTTGTTAAAATGTAGTAATTAAATATATTCTTTAAACTAATTACGTGTATCGTACCTGAATAAGATGGAGAAATAGACTTAATAAAATTAAATATCTAGTAAATTTTATATTTTTACTAATGTCATTATATATTAGTTGACGAGTCGGAGATAAATATTAATATGGGACTGGGATGGAAGATTTCAACTCTTGTATTAATCTCCTTGGATTAACTACAAGAGTTAAATGTCTGTTATCTCATTTGCCAAGCCTCGGATGATATTTTTTTTTATTTCTCTCGGTACCTTATAATGTTAATATGTGTTAAAATTGGCTGTAATAGTTTTTTCCCCTCCCTTGCCACATAAATGATTATTTTGTAAATATACATATCAGACTGAAAAAAAATATTTTCAAATATATTTAATTAAAATTTGAAAATATTGAAAATTGATAGAAAATCTCTCTTCCTGTTCTTTGTTTTGCAACTTTTTCCATAAGATATGTAAGACTTTTCCTCTTTATTTCTTTTTCTTAATTCAACATCGCTGAGTTCGTCACTTGACGAAACACTATAATAATCCACGTCTTCGACTTTTGCTGATTTGGAAGGCCCACATAGATTGCAGTGTGGAGGTATGTCTACAATCAATGATGATCCAGGATTCATTTTGATATCAACTGATTTGAATCTTAGATCGCTATCAGTGCTTGAATTGCTTGTAGATTTGTTAAGTCTCTTAAGTTTTTTAGATTTGGATTTTTTTCGAACATATTTCATATCTTCATCTGCCAATTCAACTTCTTCGTTGCATCTATCCAAGCATGCTTTTAAATCTTCGAAACTTTTTTCCGTTATTTCCCAATCGTTTCCGTAAATTAAAGTTTCATCTATTTCGCTGCAATCTTCGTCGATTATCCAAATATTATCATCTATTTTATTGTTAATCGCTATTTTGTAATCAAACCAAGGGCTGTTTCCAATCTCGATCGACGTCCCCATTTCTTCAGATTGTGATGCTATTTCATCTTCATCGTCTCCATCCGAATTATACATCTCAACTTGACTATTCGGGGTATCTTCTATGTCGAAATTCCAATAAAAATTGTCTACCTTATCAGATACATAGTCGATTTTGAAAGGTTCGCCTCTTTCCTTCAAAGCGTCGATTGCACCTTCTTCATTTAAACCAAATAATGATTCAATGTAATCTAAATGATTTCCGAAATCAGTTAACTGTTCACTGTGGTCACTGACCAATTCTTCATTTGAAAGTTGAATCTCATTATCTTGATCAAATTCTTCATTACTAAATGCATCTTCTTCATTTTGTTCTTGATTAGTTTTTGCTTCCTCAATAAAAAAATCGTGCACTTCTTTACTTTCATCTTCATTTTCCAATTCTTCAGGTATAGTTGATAAAGCTTTTGGGTTTAAATCAACATTAAAATCAGATTTAATGCGCTCTATTTTGATATCACTAAGACCAATTTCGGTGTCTATATTTAGGCAAGAAGGAATTAAATGATTAGGTTTTTCTCTAAACCCTTGAGTCGTAGGCAACTGTGATACGTATTGTTCATCGGAGCTCCCAAATGAAGAGTTTTCTTTACTAATTTCGAGAAATTTGAAATTTTTCTGATCTAAGTTTCCATTTACCGATTTTATTGAAACTATTTTAGTATTCAAATTCTCTCCAGAATTAAATTCGTTTAAAGTCATTAGCGATATGGACTCATCTACTTTTCCATTACAATCTTTACTGTTTATACCGTTATCCTTAATATTCTCTGGTTCAGCCAGTACCGATATATTTAAGTCATTACTTTGATTCAATAAATTGTCATATATTAATGATTCATTCATATTTTTACTTATATTGGTGTTATTTGCTTTTTCTGGAATACAAAATTCGTTATTGTCTTTGCTCTTTTTTGCTTCGATGTAATGGTTAGATGATAATGCTTCTAGTGAATCAGCTTCGGTGTTTGTAGTTTCGTTATTTTCTACAGATTCTGTGGCTGAACAAGAAGTTTTAATAACGTTATCTGTCCTGTTAATTCCGCTTTCCTTAAAAGAAAAGTGTTGGACTGATGCATCCTGCGAAATTACTGATTCTACCTGAAATGGATTTTCATGTTTCTCATTTTCTAATCTTGGTGATTCTTTTTCTAAATCGGAATCTGAATGCTGATTGTTTTCCTCTGAACCATTTGTTTTTCTTGAATTCAGCTCTGTAGTTGTTTGTAATGTGAAACATAAAGGTTCATACGTTATTAAAGTTTCTTTAGGTACAATAGTTTTTGTCTCCAGTTGACTTAAATTACCTTTTATCACTTGGTCTGAATCAGGTTCTTTTTGATGATCTTTTATTGTTTCCTCTTTAGTTAGAATAAGAGAATCGTCCATTTGATTCCACTTTTCTTCTACTCTACCCTGATTCGTGTCAGCTTTGTTTTTAACAAAAGTAATCCCGTCCTTTATATCAGCTTTTATTGATGTTATTTCATCTTTAATTAGAGATTCACTTAAATTAATTGTGGAATTACTTTTAATAGTTGTACCATTTTCTGATGGCCGAATTTTAAAGGAATCCCTCTTTTCAAAGTTGGACTCACTTACTGAAAACGTTTTAGAGCTTGAATTAGAAAAACTTTGTACTGTTAAATTACTTTGTGATGGTCTTATCTGTGAAAACACATAAGGCTCTTCTATATCAAATGTTTTCGTACTCATATTAGTACTACTCTCAATAGTTATTTTACTATCAGAATTTCTTATTTGCTTGTCTTCGAAATTTCCATTTTGTAAAATTGACTTTCTCGATATCATCTTAATATCGTTTCGCTTATCTGATTCATTTAGTGGAAGGAATTCGTTAGATTGAATTTTTATCTGTACTGTCGGATCTGTTTCTTCGTCAATATACTCTTTCGGAGATATTTTCGTATCATTGAGTTCTTTTAAGGATGGGAAAAAACTTGGGACGTATGAATTAGGATGATCAAGGGAAATGTTGGATGGAACACTCAATAGTTTTTCGTCCAAAGCGTTCAAACTGCTTTTGATATTTATACTATCACCTGTATTTTTATTTTTTTCTTCATCTTGACATTTACAAACATCATCCTTTACTAAACTAATCTCGGTTTTAATTGAAACATTAGAATCTTTTACAGGTTCTTCAAATTCAAATTCATCAATAGCATCTTGCAAAAATCTACTAACGCATTCAAATCTTTTAATACTCGTATCTCCAGCTTCTAAACATTGTTTATCTTGTTTTACAACAGGTGGTGTATTATTAGAAATTTTCAGTATTGTTTTGGGGGTTAACTTACTCCTCTCCTTGGAAGCAATTTTCTTGGTGTCTTCTCTAGGTGAAACTTGATCCTTTTCTGGCAAAGTATGCAAATTTCTCGATTTAGAAGCTAATTTTGCCTTTTCTTGATTAAATTTAGCTACATCTTTATTAAGAGCTACTAAGTGAGGCAAGTGAAAGGAATTTAATTTTTGCTTTGTTGTTTTATTTGTGATTGCTTTAAATTCATCTTCCTTTCTTTTACTGACACTTATACTTCTTTCGTTGTGTCCTGCATTTCGACTAGTTAATGGCCTGCTTGAGCTCTCATTTTTGTTAGATGTACTCGCCATATTTGTCGGCGACTTGTTCAAACTATTTTGAAAGGGGTTTTGCCTTCTTGTTGGCAAAGGGGCTGGTGTTGTTGGTCTTTTTGATAGGTTAGTTTTGCTAATGTTTTTTGTAGTTCTTGATAATCTTAAACTTGATTGGTTACTTATATTTCTAGAAGGACTTAATCGTCTGTTTTGGTTACTTAAATTTAAATTACTTTTTCTTACTGGACTCGCGGCTTTTCTAGCACTTTGAATCATACTTCTTGATGGACTTGTTGACTTTTTTACTAAGCAGGGTTGACTTAGGCCACTAACATTGGGCGCCAATCTTCTAGACGTATTTAGAGTTGCTTTTGGTACCGCGTTCCTATTTTGCGTTCCTGAAAATTATACATTTATGTTAAGTTTTGTTATAATGCTTTTAATTTTCCTCATTTACACCGTAGGTATATAAGAAAAGTATTGTGTTTGCAAAAAAATCCGAAATCCGGATGTCACCGAAATCAGGTGTTTTTAAGACGTCCTGAGTGGTGCACCCTAAGTTTCGTTTTAATACCAAAAGTATACCTTTGATTTTTTTAATCATAAAAGTTAAGCAGCATTGAGCGAGGTCAGTAAGTGCTGTATAAATGACTGCTGGAATAAAACGGTGTGTAATTGCTATCTGAGGACGAGCGAAGAAAGTCCGAAAACGCGTTGCAGTATAAATTTAACAACAAGTATAATATTCTGAGGACGAGCGAAGCGAATTCGATGTGATGAGAAAAAGTTCCGAGATACCCTACCCGATTTATTTAATTTTTTTCGTTGTAGAAGTTCTAAATATTTGAAATATTTTTTGGGTTGTATATTGCAGGAGTGGTGAATAACTAATTAGCACCTTGGTAAATAGTAGAAACCTTTATAAAATCTTGACTCTCTGGTTAGGAATTGATCCCCAGATGAAGTAGGTACCTGCTTAGTTTATAGGATACTAAGCATTGGCATTTAAACCATCTACTAATGTACGCCCTGCATTGCACCTGCAAGTTGATTTTAGTTATAAATGATTCATACTTATGCTTTTCATATAAAACAATCTGTCAGAATCAAATTTAAGAGAAGACGACATGCATTTTGTTAACAAAATAATTAATTTCTCAGACAAAGCTTTGAAGCACAAAAGCTTTCCCCTCTTATTCAGTACCCATTTTCTCTCTAATCTTAAAAGTCTGCAAAAATATCCCATTTGATACTTGCAAAGCACAAAGCTTTTGTTTTAGTTCGATAAGTTAAGAAAGTTTTTATTGCTTGTTATGGTTATAGCTGCTACTTGGTAACAAGGATTATTTTGCGGGAAAGACGACCTAGCAGAGATATTTTTGTATTTTTTGTTGTTACGACATAGTCACATGCAACGCATGACTAGTTATAATAATATTAGGTTAGGTTGGAGTTATAATAAATACTATGGTCATTTAGCAGAGCTTAGAATAAATAATCATTGTCAAATTAGTTCTTGAATTGAATCCGTTGTATTATTATTATTAGTTATGTATGATTTTGTAAGAGATAGTACTAAGATTTAGTACCATCAATTAGTTACCTATATTTAGGAAAGCAATTCGTGCTAGTTAAGATTTGTTGTTTATAGCTATCTTACTAAAATAAATAAATGTACGGTATTTTACTCCGCTCTTTATATGTGTTTGTTCCAGTCATTAGAGTATAGAACTTGAACAGCAAGATGGACATGTTATGTGTTAAACAAATTTACAAGTTTTGATTATAGCGCTCACCCGTTCGTTGTATCAAAATGTGAACTAAATCAACACTAAGTAACTATACACACTATTCAGAAAGCAACTAATAATACATTATAATAATTAAAATAGTTTATGATTTAGTTAAAAAATTGATCTGATAAGAATTGTTGCTTAGAAATCAGAAATTCGTTCGATTTGATCTAACGAATGGTGGTTATTATCAATATTTTAATTTAAAACTCTTAATTGAATTAATATCCGTAAGCTTTTCCTTAACTCAAATATTTTTCAAAAATCTTCTAGGTCAATGTTATAAATCTGTTTCTGTATCGGTTAATTCTTGAAAATGAGAAGGAAATTAATACAAAGAAATGTATTTCCCTTCTGTTTAAATTTTATTTTTGGATTCTCTGTGAACAACACTTTAAATCCTTTTTGCTAAAAGGCATCAAAATATTTCTGGAAAAGAGACCTCTCTTTTCTCTGCTAATTTTAAGTAGATTATAGGATTAATTATTTTTGTGAAAATACCTTTTGTTTCTAAGTGTTAAATGAGTTTTCAGTTTTTTGATGGTTAAACTATATCTAATTTTAACCAAAATCGTTCAGAAAATTTCTTGTTTGATATTTTTTCTTTCATTTAAGTTTAGATTATTTTTAATCTTGTATAAGAATACTTTTATAAATTTTCTGATGTTCAGTTAACGGTTAAAATTACTAAATACCTCTTTGATTTTGTTTTTATGTTTGTATCCATTTAGAAAGTAAACTTAAATTCACACCACAAGAATATTAATTCTGCTCAAATTTAGTAATTTGAGCAGCTCCCTTCACGGGTCCGTCTCTTTTCCTTGACTCCTGTTAAAGTTTGTCTAGTAAATTTTCTCCAATCTTACCTGATACTTGATTACTTACTGAGTAAAGCATATCCGATATTATAGAGATAAGTTCCGAGGTACCCCATAACCGATTTTTTGGATACATCTCAGTTGAAATTACCTTTATGTTAGTTCTATTTATCCCATTTTTACTTTTCCCTTTTACTTTTCCTTACTTTTCCAATTTCCCGCCGGTATATAGTAAAAGTATTGTTTGCAAAAAATCCGAAGCGGAAATGTCACATATATTATCCGTTTTAGGTTTTTTAAGACCTCCTATGTGGTTTTACAAAGTTGTCTGTCTGTGTTTGTATTTTCTGTTAT
Organism: Microvelia longipes; assembly: GCA_018340805.1. Lineage (NCBI taxonomy): Eukaryota > Metazoa > Arthropoda > Insecta > Hemiptera > Veliidae > Microvelia > Microvelia longipes. The sequence continues at coordinate 41,099,460 of JACMZG010001914.1, forward strand.
GTTCGTTTCGCCCAGTGTATTTATGCTAGGAAGTTGAAACTTGGTAAAAAAAAGAATATTTAGGTCGGAATATTTTTGCTGTTCGGAAAATTATTTTTATGACATCACTATCCTGTTATAATGAATCAGCATAATGAAAACGCAGTTACATTTGTCTAGCGGTTTGAGATTTAGCACGCAAAAGCCACTTGCGTGGTAAAAAAAAAACTCCCTGCAAAATTTGTTACAAAACAGTTGTGAAATCAACTTTTCTGTCCCGCCAAGTCATGTGGGTTGTGGTTGGAGACGTTTATTTGCGCTTTAAGTTGTTAGGCGGAAAGACTAAAGGACCTAATTTAAATTGAGAGGCAATCATCAGCTTCTTCTTCTTGGTGGAATCCCCGTTTTCAACCAGAACTGACATGATTTGCGCTGGACAGAAAAGTTAATGTCACAATTTTTTGCACCAAAGACATGGCGGGGAGTTTTTTTTCACCCCGTAATTTTTGTATGGTAAGATTTGATAAGTTTTTTGTAAGGCTCTTAATGGTAGAACGACTGCGCAATTCAAAGACAGAAAATAAACAACTTATTTGTTGTAGACAAAGCTGTAAAGGGAGTAACGTATTGCATCTACCGCTCTAATTTCTGCGGCGCTTAGAACATAGGAATTCTGAATTTGGTATTTAATAATAAAGGAATGTTAAAGGGCATCGGACAAATCCAAAAAATTCACACTCATCAAAATCTGTTTAGTAGTTTAGACTGTAGTTGCATCAACGTTAAAAAGTACCGTTTGATAACTTCGTTTTTTGTTCGGCGTTTAGCTTAGAAATGTTTGAAATTCTGTGATGTAGAAATGCATATGGGCAAAAGGCGAATCAAGAATGTCCTCATACATAAAAATCTGTTCAATAGTTTAAGCTGAAGGTGCGTCAACGTAAAAGTGAAGAAAGAATAAGAAATCAAAATGCCATTTTAAAACCTATTTTTCTCAACTTCTATTTGGTCGATTTTGTAGGTTGTACCGAGGGCATCGGCTATCACGCTATCTTTCTTACGGATTAATAATTTTTAATCAAACTTGGTACAAAAATCTACCGTTGGAAGGACACGAACACTATTGAAAACCAGGTTTTTGTGACGTCATTAACCTGGTTTGCTAAGTCAGCAAAATTTTCAAAAAATCTGCAAAATTCAGGGTTATTATTCTTTGCCGCTATAAGGATTTATGTTTTTTTTGGGACGCTTAATACGACCACTTTAAGTGACCAAAAAGTCGAAAAAACCACAATAAATTACCGGAAAATTAAATTTCGAGTCGGGTGTCGTTTTCTATGTATTTTTGAGCGCTGAATCGAAAAAAAACTGTCGAAAAATTATTATTTCTACCAGGATTGTTGTTAAACACGGAAACACGCATCCAAAGGAAATTCGCCCGACATGGGGACCACCGCGCCATAATTGTTTAGTGCAGAAGCATTTTCTCATATCAGCTGACTTATATCACACATGATACAATTAGATAGGGGGAAAATAAAATAGCGCATAAATTTTAATACAGATTCCACTAGATTTGAATACACTTTCATTTATTTCTTAAAAAACCCGTCCTATAAAGATATAATATTATTAATAATTATATTATTAGCCGTTTCCACGTCACAGACCCTTAAAACCCCGATTTCTTTGCGTACAGTATAATATACATTGGCAGCTTTTGTAAGTTTTTGACTTTTTTTAACTGATTTAGCGGGGTATTTTAACGTTTCTTTTTGACTTGGCGAGGTGGATCGCTGCTGCGTTTATAAACATAAGACCAACATATGTGCCAAATTACATCTCATTATCAACATTAGTTCAATGTTTATCGAATGACTTGTATATTTTTTAAAAAATTGAAAAATAACCCAATTAAGTTGAAAATGGTACAAATATATTCCTTTATGTAATAAATGTGTGCATTAATTTTTGTTTCAATACGGCAAGTATATCTATGGTTTTGTTGGATATAGTATATCTATATGGTTGGCTATAGTATATCTATTAAAGTGATGTAGAAATTCATACAGTAGGGGTGGGGGCGCGGGACACAGTGGTCTAACTCCCCCGAAATAAGCTGCTTTAGATGGACCTGCCCTATGTTCACTCTTTCTCCGCTAGGGGCAGGTCGGTTCACCTTGTACCCCATATATAAAATAATTATTTCTTCAATTCCAAGATTAAAATTATTTAAAAGGGTCTTTAACAATGTTAAAAATTGTATTAATTATTTTAAAGGTATACTTTTCATAAACGCTTTTATAAAAATATAAATGCTGTGTTAATTTTAAGAAGACCTGCTATCGTGATAACCATGATTTGTAGACAAATATCAAAAATGTTTGTAAACAAACATCAAACCGGGAAATTATAAATTTAATTTACGTCTTCGTTGTCTCATTATAACACACCTTTCGTAACACACGTTATCCTATTTTTTTAAAAAATTTATCTTATAAGCTACTAAAAAAAAGTCAATGAATAAGATAAAAATCGTCTTGTTTACATTTTTATTAACATAAATAGAAGTATCGATTTAAAACTGATAACAATAGTGATAAGGGCACAAGGTGAAAACTAGCGCTCGGTCCGGCAGTTGATGCAACTAATCCCTGTTTTTTTCGGAACCACCTAAAACCAGGGAGTTAGACCACTGTGTTCCCCCGCCCCGACCCCTACTATATGAATTTCTTCACTTTAATCTCTTTAAAATTAAAGATTACTTTAATATCTATCTATGGTAGGATCATAAAGAGCATCGAGCTGGTCAATGTCTGGATGGTTGCACGGCGCGAAGTTGATAGGATGAATTTAGCAAGTCCGATGTGGTGAAAAAAAGTTGCGAGGTACCCCGCATAATTTTAATATTTATTTTACCCGGAATAATTTTTTCTTATATTCCCCATATCTTACAAATATTTAAAATTACCTGCTGTTCTGATTCGTGTAATCGACGTTTCTGCAACCTGTGGTGACTTTTTCGGTCCCATCTTTCAAGAAGTATGTTATGATAAATTAAAGAATTTAGCTTAAATTTCCTTACTAGGCATTAAATTAATGTTTATAACGTTGTCCCGTTTTCAAAGAGCACATTAATCAAGTGAGCTTGAAACATATAAATTTAGTATGCGATTTCCTAAAATTATAATTATTTAATAACAAAGTAAATTATGTCAAAATAATAAATGACTGGAGTAATTGTGAAATGTGGAATACTACAGAGCCACATGGTACAAAAAAGCTTGGGTTGCCTGATGGCATACTTTTTAATATAGTAAATTTCTCGAACCCTTCACCATAATGTTATGGCTGGTGTCAAGGCCAGTCTTTGTTTAGTTTATAGTTCATTCTTGGATAGCATAAACAGCTAACTATGTTTAAGTAACTTGCCTGTTTTACTTGTTATCAGAGTCTGAATCTGATAACAAGTTAAAAAACAGACTCGTTCTTCTTCCTTTTTAACATGTCAACGATTTTGCACTGATGATTGCCTCTTTGTAGGTTCATCGTCAGACTTCGTAGTTTTCATTATTTCTTTCTTAAGTTGTCGCCACGGTTTTTGAAATAAGTGATTTCTTTTAGCAAATTTACAAAGGAAAAATTGAGCTCATTTAATCAAAAAATGACTATGAATAGTTTATTTTGTGATCCATTTTTATGAAATAACAATCACTAGCTTGCGCTCTTCAACGAATTAAGTTTTTATCTTGTATAAGGCGCGGTGGAATACGTATGTATGTATGTACATACGCACATACGTACGTACGTACATACGTATATACGTACATACGAATTACCTCTTTGTTGTGGTGTTGTTGACTGCAAATAATAACAATTTGTGCTAATTTTCATTAATACATTCAAAATATAACACAAATCAGGTAGATAACATTGACGTCTAACAGTAGTTATGTATGTACCAAGTTAGATTAAAAATAAATCGTTGAGTGAATGTAAATACTCTTTGAGATTAACCAAAAGAGCGTGCAGATTACGGAAATAGGCTTCATTTATCACAAATTCGGCTAATTACTGAAAATTTTGAAAAAAAAAGTTTGTTGGTGATCCAATGTTCTAGAAGGCCGTGGATATTCGACCGCGCCTTATTGTATCATTAGCATTGAATTAAGCATAGCTAATTTGCCTTTAGCAATAGAAAAACAGTCAATTTTAGTTGAAAATAATATTACTTTGGAAACCTTAGATCAACTTTCGATTTTTTGTTTAAATGCTAAAATGTGGAAATTAAATTCAAATAATTGGCTGACTAATGTTTTGCTATTAAAGCTTTCTTATATTTCTTTAGATGGTAAATAATATTATTATACTTTTAACATTTCTGTTAATGAATTTTTAGCAATTCTCTTGAATTGAATTGAACACATTACAATTTTTTTAAATATTTGGTTAATTTGAGTTAAGTTAAATGACGTCTTACTATGACTTTATATAAACATATCAAAATATGAACATCCTTTAGTTACATCTTCATGGTTGTTATCAAGGATAAGTATCACACCAAATTTTAAATTAGAACAAAAAGATATTATAAATTAGAACTTAAAAACAAGTAAATGGTCAATTATAAAAGTTTTAATTTTAATTGCCTTCTATATCCAGTACTATACAAGAACTTAATTAAAAGAGAGGACCAGAATCGAGACAAATACTACAATTTATTTTTATCTTTTTCTTTTATTACACTTCAAATTTTATAGTTTTATTAAACTTTTAATTATTATATAAGGGGTTTTAATTTTAGTAGATTTTTTTTGTAAAACAAAAGATTACGGGGTGCCTTTGAACTTTCCCTTATCATACTGGCTTTCCCTCGACTTAGGACTCTCTTCGCTCGCCCTGAGATTATTAAAATCACCAAATATACTACAGCACGTATTCAGATTCGCTTTCCTCGTCCAGAAACAGTAATTACATTCGTTTTTCGCCCAGCGTTCGCTCATCTAGGCACTGACTTCGCTCGATGCTGAGTCATTATTTCGGGTTAATGACGACTTACCATTTGATAAACAATAAGCTTCGGGAAATTAATATGGTGGATTTTCCAAGTTTCATAGATTGTTGGTAGATCTTGTTTCATAAAAACGCATAGAATCAAAATATTAAATATGAACTTCCACCCTTTTAGCGAATTTCCTTTGGGAAAAATTCGCTAATGGGATAGGCGTCATGGCGGATTCGAACCTCGGACCACGACACAAATCCGTTTCAGAGGTCCCTAATGACGAAAAAAAAATTTTTTGAAACTTTATATATATATATATAATATAATATATATATAAATATATATATATATATATATATATATATATATATTTATGTATTTCTAGACACTTTTTTGTAAACACCTATCTTTCGAACGGATAAATATTTTTTAACCAAACTGGTACAAAAATCAACCTTGGGAGGACACGAACCCTTTGAAAACCAGGTTTTTGTGACGTCATTAACCCTGTTTGCTGAGTCAGCGAAATTTTCAAAAAATCGGCAAAATTCAGGGTTAATATTTTTGGCCGAAAAAAGGTCAATATTTATGTTTTTTGAGATGCTGAATCGAATGAAACCGGTCCGAAGTCGATACGACTACTATAAGTGACCTAAAAATCGAATAAACTATTGTAAATTACCAAAAACCAAAATTTAGGTCGATAAAAAATAAATTTCGAGTAGGGGTGTTTTCTATGTAATTTTGGGCGCTGAATCGAATGAAACCGGTCCGAAGTCGATACGACCACTTTAAGTTACCAAAAAGTCGAAAAAACCACAAAAATTATAGAAACCAACATTACGGTCGTTAAAAATTAAATTTCGAGTAGGGTGTCGTTTTCAATGTTTTTTGGGCCTCTGAGTTGAATGCCAGTGGTCCGGAGTCAATACGACCACTCAAACTCAGGGTACCTGGGTTCGAATCCTGGAAAGGTCGATAATTTTTTATCGTTTTTTTTTACCTTAATATAAGTTTACAAACGATAATTCTGGCGCGGTGGTCCGCATGTCGGGCGAATTTCCTTTGGATGCGTGTTTCCGTGCTTTTTACATTATGTAAGTTTACTACTACTAAATAAATAATTCCGGCGCGGTGGTCCGCTGTCGGGCGAATTTCTTTAGAATGCGTGTTTCCGTGCTAAACAACCAATTTCTTGCTTATGCAAGAACCATGCCCATTGCGTGGTTCCGGTTCATGCTTTAGAATCTAAGCAGTTACTCAATTGTCAAGCACTGCTCGTAACTCATTTTGTCTGTATTTTCCAAAGGAAATGCGCTAAAACCTTTAAAGATAACTGACTAAGCTTAAATATAAGTAACTAAGCTTTAATCTAGTGCAAATAATAGTGCGTACTCTAATTTTAGAGGCATAGTTTTGTACAACCAACTGGATAATTATGCGCATTTCCTTTGGAAAGTACAGACAAAATGAGTTACGAGCAGTGCTTGACAATTGAGTAACTGCTTAGATTCTAAAGCATGAACCGGAACCACGCAATGGGCATGGTTCTTGCATAAGCAAGAAATTGGTTGTTTAGCACGGAAACACGCATTCTAAAGAAATTCGCCCGACAGCGGACCACCGCGCCGGAATTATTTATTTAGTAGTTGTAAACTTACATAATGTAAAAAGCACGGAAACACGCATCCAAAGGAAATTCGCCCGACATGCGGACCACCGCGCCAGAATTATTATTGTCCCTTTTGGAATTCGTTAAAAATTGGTTTTAAAAGACTTTATACCTAATGAAGTCATCCAAGATAAACAAGCATCCAAAATTCTCAAAGCCAGGGTGCTTAGGTTCGGATCTTAGTACTGGGAAAAAAATATCTTTATTTTCACTCCATGTAAGATAATAACTACATACTAATTTTGGCTTGAGGTCCACAAGTCGGGCGAATGGTCTTTGAAATGTGTTCTACTCTGCTCTACCTTCCGCATTTTTTAAAAAAAACTAGGCTGAAGAGATTTAACATTTATAACTCAGCTTAAATGAGTGCGATTGATAATCTAGTAGTGTTTTCATGTGTTATACAAAACACTACTAGATTATCAATCTATGTATTTATATGTTATACAAAACACTACTAGATTATCAATTTATGTATTCATATGTTATACAAAACAAACACTACATAGATTGATAATCTAGTAGTGTATAGCATATGATAGATTAATCTAGTAGATACAAAACAATACATAGATTGATAATCTAGTAGTGTTTTGTATAACATATGAATACATAGATTGATAATCTAGTAGTGTTTTGTATAACATATGAATGCATAGATTGATAATCTAGTAGTGTTTTGTATAACATATGAATACATAGATAGCACGCATTTAAAAAAAAATTGCTTGTATTACGGACCTATGTGCCAGAATTTGTTAGTTTTTCGTTGGTAGTTCAAATTTAAATTCAGAAAATCATCCTATAACTGTATGATTTAAATTGACTTTTTGTGTAATTTTTGGCTTAAAATGTTAATTTATAGTTATTATCTTTGTATGTATGACTAATATATATGAATATTTGGTTTATGGCTGATTAGTTGTGTTTATCTGTAAACATAGCAGAGTATTAACATAACATACCAAAACGGATTATGTTTATTGTAGATCACACAGATGCCTCGTGTCACCCCGGTGGAATCTCTACTACTTGCGTAAACATGTTTACACATACAAATAAAAAATACTTTTTTATTAAGTGTCATATTTTTAAAATGATTTTATACCACACATAATTTTACGTCCAAAATGATGTCAAGATATGCTATACTTAAAATTAAGTACTTTATTAAAATGTATAACCTGGGAAAATTATAAGTACCCTTCAAGAACTCTTGTATTTTGCACTTAGATACAAAAATTCTTGTGCATGAGTCTGCACGATAAGCGAATTTTATTTCGAATGCTTGATTTGCAGAACTATGCTTTGCCTGCAAATCCATCTCGTTTTTAAACTTATTAAAAGTTCAAGTTAATGTTAATACGATTAATGTTAATATACTTATTAATGTAATACGTTAGTAACAGTTAATGTTAATATGAAAATTTTAAATATTTAATAACAAATGACAATGATTAAATAAAAATGTTTCACCGCTTTTCCTTTTTGTCATTCAGATAATTGCCTAATCAAAGTAATACTGCGGCAATGACGCATAAACCATAAAGTCAAATAAGACAAGGATTTTTTGAGCTAATAGTTTGTTCTTTGTAGCACTGGAAAGTTTATAGAACTCCATCTCAGGCTTTTTTTAAGCTGTGATTTTTCTAGTCTTTCCATTAATGTATTTTGATTGTTTATTTATTTGTTTATTTTAATAGTTTAATAATGTAGCTTGTAGATAATGATTCTGAAGATGCCTACAATGATAGGCGAAATATATTAAATTGAATAAATCATTCAAAACTTTTTATAGGACTAAATCCCCTTGATCAAGCCTGAGATTTTTTGAGCAATAAATCAAGCATTTCGAAGAAACTTACCCGAGTCGCGGAACCCCGTTCAAGAATTATTTTATAGTAATACTATGGCAAACAATTTTAAAACAAACAAACATTATTATTGAAACATTTTAAACTTATCAGATGAACTAGCTATGAAACCCATATGGAATGGAATAAAATCTGAATCGATTCGACCACTCTAACTGACTAAAAAGCCGAAAACCCGTGGCAAATAACCGGAAAACAAAATTACTGTCGATAAAATAAATCTCGAGAATGAGTGTCGTTTTCAATGTATTGAAAAGGGCGTTAAAGGAATAAACCTGGTGCGAAATAGATACGACCACTCTAAGTGACCAAAAAGTAAAAAAAAACTGCGTTAAACAATAGAAAAACTTAAAATACAGGGAAGAAAGAACATTGAGCCAGGAAAAAAGTCGAGAAGGTATATTATTGTATATTTTTGGGGGCTTTGAGTAGACAGAAACTGGTCAGTAGTCTATTCAAGTACTCAAATCTGAGGACCTGGGTTCGAATCTTGGTTCTGGAGGTAATTTTTATCCTTGTTTACTCTTCAAAGATTACGACTACAAATTCTTCTGGCAAGGAGGTTCGCAAGGCTGGCGAATTTCCTTTTGAACACTTGCTTTCTTGTTGAATCAATCGAGTTCTTGCTTAAGTTTTCGAATTATGATTCGTAGTACAAGTAGTTCATTTTTACTTGTTTGAAATTTCCCTGGACTTTTTAAAGAAAATCTGCTAAATCATTTTAAAGAAAATATAAAATTAGCTTTGAATGAAATAAAATGATGTGTAGAAATTATTTAGCTAGGATGGTTTTGAATAACCTGTGAAATAAAAATTCTTTCCATTTCCTTTGAAAAATCCAGAAAAATTGACTAACAAGTACAAGTCTAACTGCTCAGACTACGTAGCATACACGAGAAACTTGAGCAAGAACTCTGTCTAGGTCAGCTAGAAAGCCAAGGAGTTCAAAGAAACTCTTCGCGTCAGAATTATTTAATTAATTGCATCTTCCCTGCTCCTACTTTTACTTTACTATGCTTCTTTATCCAGTTTTTGGTGCATTCCATCGATGACTTATACTTAACCCAAACCAGTAAGAGAAGTATTAAGTAAATAATAAATGACTAAAAATAAAAACATCAACAGAAGATAATATCAGAAACGGTTTAGAAGGGTTGAAATTAATCCTAGGATATATATTCTTAATAAATAATCTAAATGTATAATTCAATGTAACAAATACATACACTCACACACACGTATATAATCAGATACGAATTACTAAAATAAACTAAAAAGGGGACTATACTTTGCAAAGAGCTGCTATTTCTATGATAAACCATTTTAATATATCGTGTTTATTGTTCTAGAAAATCCTATTGTACGATAAAATCGTCGCAGTTTATGGGCAAGACATTTTCTAAGCTGTCTTTTATGTAATTTTAAAAGGCCTCTTTTCTCATTTTAGAAGCACTATGGCTGTTGTACTGTTTCCAAAGTTCCCCTTTCTGCCATTATGACAAAGTATGGACTTGTTGAATTCTCCCTAAAGGGTGCTAATGTAGTTCAAAAGTTTTAAGATGTGTTTTTTTTTTTAAAGAAACTTTTTACAATAGGCTAGGATTGTTTTTAATTTTTTGTTATTAATGGAATTAAATGTTGTTTCTTGTGTATGTCACAAGAACCATTCTCTTGTGATTGGTGTATGCTATTACCATGCTCTTGTGATTGGTGTATTTATTTAGTAGTTGTAAACTTATATAATGTAAAAAGCACGGAAACACGCATCCAAAGGAAATTCGCCCGACATGCGGACCACCGCGCCAGAATTATTTTACATTTATCTCCTTACACCTTGTATAAAACCCGTAAATTTGGAACTAAAACAATAATAATTTTTGCTTTTATAGAAATTTACTTTACTTGACAATAAAATGATGTGAACATATTATTTATGTGCTTTGAAATTGTATTGAATTCTCTTACTTTGAAACATTTTATCTAAATGAGGCTTTCTAATTATAGTAGTTTTTACTCTATTTTTATTCGATAATTAAGCTAATTAGGTTGTTTGGATAACGGAGTAGGTAGGGGGATTGATTCCACTTGCTTCAAGGGTGTATTGCATTTTTTATAGTCATTAGTGTCTAGTACCTTGAAACATATCTGGTACTTTTATTTCCTTTATTATTGAATAATATTTTATACAAACCTACTAGTGGAAAAAAAAACACGGAGAAAACTTTTTTTTTTCTCAAAAAAATAACAAGTTAATATGAAAACAAACTGAAAAAGAAAAAGTTAAAGAAAATAAAGATTGACTTGTTTCCTCCAGAAGTTAATATATTGAAAGGTATACTTGGTCCCCAACTCCTACCAACCCGCGTGTTTTTCTTTCAAAACTTCTAAGTATGAATAAGTCTTTTTTGTAGTATTTTTCTTTTGTCCAAATAAACTTATGTTTGAAAAAGCAATCTGTGGATCTGTCGTGTTTTTGAATTCTGGTAAATATTGATGGTTTTTGAGGAAACGTTGAGTGATATTGATTGATTTCGTTTATTGTTAAAGACTTCTTAGCTTGAGTTTAAAATAAATAAAAATATAAACAATATATCCTATAAAAGTTAAAAATTGAATTTAGAACCGATTTCACTCAGTCTGTTCTTATATCTATTTCAATTATGAGTATTGTACAAATGTATAACTGAACTACCTTCAGTATTTATATTTATTTTTTTATTTATTTATTATTGAGGTGCTTAACACTAAGGTCATCAGCAGCTCTTCTATATTGACAAACAGATAAAATAGACTAAGACTACACTGATGAGCAGGTCAAAATGATTAAATACCATAATAAGATAAATTAAGTATATCAAATATAGAATAAAGGTAAACTAAATTTAAGATATACACAGGGTTGGTACAAGTATATTATGTAAGTGTTTTTGTTTATTATTTTATTTAATATATTGTTTATTGTGTATTATTTATTTGTTATTTATTTATTTATATTAATTATATTATGCATTTATAAGTGCGTAATAGTATTAGTATATACTGAAAATGCTTTAAAGTTCTATAAAATTAGTTAAAAAGGTTAAGGTTTAGTTATAAAGAGTTGGTTATATTTCGTTAAAGAACTCGTTGTCAAGGAGGAAATTAAAAAGATTTTGAATAGTGAGTTCATCATTGCCTAAAATTTCTTCCATTGTAGATGGTATATGATGAAATTTGAGAGAATCTTGAAGTATGAAACAATCTATCAAAAAATGTTTTACTGTCAAAGGCTCATTGCAGTCTACACTTGGGGTACTCTCTGTCTCTTGTAAATAAATAGCTGTGCGTAAGTCTAGTGTGTCCGAGTCTCAATCTACATAGTACAGTTTCTTCATGTCTCTTTGTCCTGTAGCACGATTTCCACTCTTCTACTGTCGGTTTTATAATTTTGAGTTTGTTGTTGTCCGTGTTGTCCCACAAATACCCTAAGTATTTATTTCTTAATAATTATTTTATGAATAAAGAAAAAAAAGACTACGGGTTATACTTTCACCGTACTTTTTTTTTATCCTGTTCACAATTTAATTAAAGACTTGTGATCTTACTTGGCAGCCTATATTTATTTGTAAAGTTCTTATTATAATAAAGATTAGCGCCAAGCTGATAGAGTTTATAAATTTCTCTCATCTTGGATTAGCGCTACATTTATATAAATGGATCAGATGATTTTAAAGTTTACATTAGGTCCGGCATGCGGACCTTCGCCCCGAAATTTGTTATAATTGAGTTGGTGTTTTTGATTTAGATGACCTGAGCGTGGATGAACTTAATTATTTTTTAGGAAAATATTTTCAAAGTGAGTTTAACTTTACTTCTGTTGTCTTGCGTATGAGAAAGTTTCAACTTGACTAAATATATTAAAACTTTATTTCTGATGAAAAACATAGACTCAACAAGACATTGAACTTATCTAAAGAAAAGCATATCTCAATTTGTTAGAGAGAAATTTATTTTCAAGCTTAAATAATACATTGTATAGGAAAAATAAAGGTATATTTTTTATAAAAATATTTCGTGAATAGTTTGTGCCTGTTAACTCGCCCAATCATTTTACAGTTACCGAGTTATTTACTGTCAATGATGATTTGTTTTCAGTTAGTAGTTCTTATAAATGATTCAGAATCAACTATACTTTTGAATACATGTTTCAAAAGAAAAACAAATTGTGCAAAGAACGGAAAAAATCCTTCTGACTTCTGATAGGAGCCAAAAATTAATGCCAACATTTTACCATAAGGATCTGCTATAGTATATCGAAAAGCTCAAAAATTTTATAAATAATTTAAAGTTTTATAAAATTATATAACAAATGTTATAAATACATACATTCAATTGAATTGTTTGACGAAGAAAAAATTGACCTTTATTCCTTTGAACAAAATATTTTACTTCTTTAATTACAAGATATAATATATATTAGCCAACTCAGTCGACGTTTGGTTGCGGCTAATGTTTAGTCTTGTGCGTTTGGAAATTATTTTATTGATTACTTTTGGCTGTAGTGCCAACTGTACCCAAAATTACATGTACCGACATATTTATAGCGCAATTGTTGGTTGAAGTTGGTTTTTAGCAACAAAAGCAAATAAAGATTGGATTAGCTATTTGAGCGGTAGCGTGTTTACAAGAAATGTAAACATCCATACTTACATACCTAATTTTTTCGATTTTGGGATCTATAGGTGCTGAAACGTGGACATTTAATAAGAAAAGTGGGTGTTGTGTCTTTTTGCTGTTGTAATGCTTCCCTCTTCTTTTAAGAGGTAGGGAAACTATACTTCTGATTATAACATAAAAGTATGGAAAATAAATGTTTAATTACATATTTATTAAATACTGAATCCCATCTTGCAGCAATCAGGAATTTGGTTTGATTTATAGTTTTTAAAACATAGACAGTTAGGACGAGTATTGGTACCAATAAGAAGCCTAGTAGTCAAATATTTAGGATAATTATTTATTTTTTTACTCCAATTCACTAATATTTTTTTATATTCCATTTGTAGAAAAATTCTGCTTTATTAAAATGCCGTTTTGTGCCAATGTATAGCTATTTTTTCTTTGAATGATTTTTCCTCTTTTAAGTTGATCTTTTTTTCAAAAAAGTTTATACTAATGACCAAAACATTCTGTAATGAAAGACCAAGTAAAAAAAATGTTTATCTTTGTTGATGGTTTCTATACGTCTAATTATTATTTTATAACAAATAATTTTGCCCACCTCAGTAAGTATTAGGGGGTAGACAACTAGAGGAGGTTTCAATAAAGTTACAAAAAGCTTTTGAAAACCCCAAAACATGTTTCAACCTTGGCAATGTAAAGAGATAGAGTATACTTTCTCTAGTAATATATCTTAAAATCAAACTAATTAAAAATTAAAAGTTAAGAAAATCATTTTAGGGTAACAGAAGAAACTAGATTTTATTAAATAAAATAAATTAAATTTTATTCGTAGAATAATAATGTCATATGAAGCTAATCTTTCAAAGTGTTAAGTCTTCTTAAATCTCTTCTGTGCCCTAAACTGACTCTCATCTAGTATTGTGGGGATAAACACAAGTATTAATAATAATGAAGAAGCTTTGTTATTTGGCCCTTATGAATCAACATAAGTATGTTCAGTTATTAAATTTTGTCAAGTGTTTTAGATCTTTTTCAAAGTCCGCATTGTACAAAATTAAATTGTTTATTAATGGAATAATCAAAAAGATTTTTAAATTCTAAGGATTTTTAAGTTTTAAAACGTATTTTCGATTACTAAGGAAAAAAATATAATTCTATTATTCCATGAAACAACATAGAAAAAAGGATTTAGAATCCTTAGATAAGAAGTGGAGGTTTAAACTTGGCCTTTTAGGTTTAAACCAAGCCTACAAGGTCTAGTTGCAGGATATACGTAAGGACCTTTTTTTATAACCTATTACTATGGTCGGGGCTTCGAGATTGGGAAAAAACTATAAGATAAAGTATTATTCTGTAGGCTTTAGAAGGGTTTAAACTGTTATATTTGTAGAATTCTAACACTAGACCTAAATAACCTATAGCTAGCTATAAACCAATGTACTTGTGTTGTAATTCTGTCGAGGTTACGATTGGTGTTTAGATTTAAGTTTTTGTTAGGGTTTACGTGTTAAAAGGAATTCGATCGTTACTTTGAGAAAAGAAACATTACAAAACATGACAATATTAGTCAATCTTGATCTGATCCTGTATTATAAATCTCTTTTACTAATATTGCAAAATTTACCTTTGCGATTGTTACTTTTCTTTACCTACTCCTGTAGATATAGGGAAAATATTGTATTCACCCTAATAACTCGAACTCGAGATTTTGGCCCGTATTCAAAGACATTTTCCTAAATTCTCCTTGTTGCTTAAGGAATGTTAGGAAAATTTTCCTAAAAATCTCCTTGTTCCTTAAGGAGAATGTTAGGAAAATGTTCCTAAAGAAATCTCCTTGTTCCTTAAGGAGAATGTTAGGAAAATGTTAAAGAAATGTTCCTTAAAATGTTAGGAAAATGTGGAAATTGTTAGGAAAATGTCTTTAGAATACGGGCCTTTATCTTCATTATTTGTTTGAGACAGATTTATGACGTTCTTATTGGTTTTCATCTGTGTCATGCATGCTCACTTCCACTGTCTTTACACAAGAGAGTATAAACTTAGCACTTGGTACAAACTTAATATCTTGTTTTGCTAACATTATAAACATTTTAATGCGAATATTCCGCATTATAATATATTGTATAAAGTTTAATCTTTTATTATAAAAACTCCGCGTTAACCTATTTTGCTGTCTTCAAAAATTAGAAAAAATTGAATTAAAAGAAATCAACATATGTACCTCGATCCACCTAATAAATCGATCCTCAAAAGTATATCCTGATATATGCCGTCTTCTTCAAAATATTATGTTTTGAATTTATGAACATTAATCGACTGTAACTCTTAACTTTTTTTACTGCTTTTTACGATCGACATAGCATTAGATAACGCGAGACATTAAGATCTAGTTGTCAAACATAGGTGATTATTTAACTTTTACTTTTTAAATCATCGAGAATTATATTATTGGGGCGCTACTTAAATTGATTAAAAAGTTTGTTTAGATCCGTCAAAAGTTTATGTTTGACTGCTGTAAATTTAAATTAACCAAAGATGTAATACAATATTGATTGTGTAGCAAATATTCATTTCAATAAGGCGCGGTTGAATATCCACGGCCTTCTAGAACATTGGATCACCAACAAACTTTTTTTATAACTTTTTTTTTCAAAATTTTCAGTAATTAGCCGGATTTGTGATAAATGAAGCCTATTTCCGTAATCTGCACGCTCTTTTGGTTAATTTCAAAGAGTATTTACATTCTTTCAACGATTTATTTTTAATCTAACTTGGTACATCGTAACTACTTTTAGACGTCAATGTTATCTCCCTGATTTGTGTTATATTTTGACATGTTATATTTGTTGACATTGACGTCTAACAGTAGTTATGTATGTACCAAGTTAGATTAAAAATAAATCGTTGACTGAATGTAAATACTCTTTAAGATTAACCAAAAGAGCGCGCAGACTACGGAAATAGCCTTCATTTATCACAAATCTGGCTAATTACTGAAAATTTTGAAAAAAAAATTTAAAAAAAGTTTGTTGGTGATCCAATGTTCTAGAAGGCCGTGGATATTTGACCGCGGCTTATAATAAATTCTGACGCGAGAAAAATAAACTTTAGGTCCAGTTTTCCTTAGGAAACTTTTTGGAGTTTGTTTCAACCCATTTTACTGTCATTAAAATTGTAATAAAAGTCGAAAGGTTTACTAAAAGTTGAAGTTAAAATTTACTAAAACTTCAATAAAAACCCTTTATTAGCGACAAAAAACCGTCGGTTTTTTCTATGGATCCGTTTGTGGAGTTACTCAATTGTCAAGCACTGCTCATAACTCATTTTGTCTGTATTTTCCAAAGGAAATGCGCATAATCATCCAGTTGTTGTACAAAACAATGCCTCTAAACTTAGAAGTACGCACTATTATTTGCACTAGTTTAAAGCTTAGTTACTTATCTTTAAGCCTAGTTATCTTTAAAGGTTTTAGCGCATTTCCTTTGGAAAATACAGAATAAATGAGTTACGAGCAGTGCTTGACAAATGAATAACTGCTTAGGTTCTAAAGCATGAACCGGAACCACGCAATGGGCATGGTTCTTGCATAAGCAAGAAATGGGTTGTTTAGCACGGAAACACGCATTCTAAATGAAATTCGCCCGACAGCGGACCACCGCGCCGGAATCATTTATTTAGTAGTTGTAAAGTAGCGGTAACGAAATATAACTGTGATTCCTGGTCCTTTGTAAAACTAAATGCGTGCCAAATTGTTGAATTTTATTTTGAATTTTACTTTTCCTCATTTTATATATTCAGGAAAATGTTTGAGTTTTCAAAAAATGACACCTAAATTATCTGTTTCAGGTGTTTTAAGGTCTCCTAAGTGGTTAGATGTTATTTATCCTCAGATGCATAAATAACTATTAATTGATAATATGACTTCACGTTATGTACAATTATTAGAGTATTTATTGTTATAACTTGTTAGAGTTGATATTTGATGAAATAATATTCGTGTGTAAGCCCTATACAAAGGGCTTGGTTGATATATTAAGTACACACAGTAGTTGCCCTGGTTGGAGTGGAGCCGCTGGGGTCAAGTATCATCTCGCTTCGCATAAATGTTAAAATTTCATTGTATGATTTTAGCTTTTAGATTGTTAGATTATAAATGAAAAAATTAAAAATCTCTCCACTTTCAATTTATGTAGTTTTTTAGCGATTTTTTTTACTTTTCCTCATTTATAACGTAGATATGTAGGGAAAGTATTGCGATTGTAAAAACAAATCCAGGTGTTAAGACCTACTAAGTGGTTTTCAAAATGTTGTGTGTCTGTTATCCTCGTAGCTCCCAGTGTATTTATGCTAGAGAGTTCTATGAACACAAATCAGTCTATAGTTGTAGTTGTGCTATCGGAACATAAAGTTTTTATGACTTCATATCCCACAATAATGACTCAGCAAAAATTTCGAAAAATTATCAAACGCAAAAAAATGTTGCGATCAATTTAAGATTTGACACGCAGGATCCATGTATTAGACTAACGTGTGTGCCAAGTTTTATCTCATTATCAGCATTAGTTCATTTATTATATGTTGTACGTTTTTTTAAAAAAAAATTAAAATGCAGCAAATAATCCAATTATGTTAAAAATCGGTACAAGTGTATGTATAACTTTATGTAATAAATAAGTACACAAAATGGCACTTATTTACTTGGTTCCCAACCTCAATTTAAACTCGTGTGGAAAAACTCGAGTGGATTTGAGTCTAGGAACTATCTGTCTGTCTAATCTCCATTATAATCCCTCATTTTCGATTTGTAATGGAGTTATGACTAAGAAAATACAAGTTTTTGCTATGACACAAAAATATTTTGTAATTTTCCTAAATAAATATAAATAAAATGCCTTATTTTATTTTAAATAATTATTTCACTTAAACACTTCTTTCATCTTTTACTTCTTCTTCATCTGCTTCTTCTCTCCCTCTTTCCGTCAACAATAATCTTGTTGAGTAAATATTCCCCTGCACCACATATTACTAAAGATTATAATTTCTTTTAAGGATAATTTGGATTTTTCAAAAACAACTTCCGGATAAGCCTCCTATTGTTTTTGAACCAAGGAAACTTTTGCCCTATATCGCCTTATTTACTTTGGTCCCAATTTTATGTTGGGAACCAAGGAAACTTTTGCCCTATAACGCCTTATTTACTTTGGTCCCAATCACTGTCCCAATTTTATGTTGGGAACCAATGAAACTTTTGCCCTATATCGCCTTATTTACTTTGGTCCCAATTTTATGTTGGGATCGAAGGAACCATTTACCCAATATCGCCTTATTTACTTTATTACCAATCTTTTCTTTTCCTTTTCCCCCCTTCTTAACCCCATACAAAAGCCCCATTGCTTTTTAATATCCCCTAATAAGATTGTTAAATAATTTATTTTATATAATTTAGTAAATATATTGTCCGTACCCAAGTGAATAATTGCCCTATTTCGCCATATTTACTTGGGTCCCAACTTTATGTTGGGAACCAAGTAATTAAGTACCCACAAAATTTCGTTTCAATACGACAAGTATATCCATAATTTTTGTTGAATCGTAAAAGTTCAGCATCGAGCGTGGTTAGTACCTGGATGGGTGACCGTTGGGATATGAAATGGATTTTTTACTATCTAAGGACGAGCGAAGCGTGTCCGAACACGTGTTGCAGTTTTATTTGGTGAATTTTATATCCTTAAACGATCGAAGCGAGTCTAAAGTAGGGAGGATGAGTAGCGAATCCGATGTGATGAGGAAAAATTCTAGGGTACCGTAACCGATTTTTTCCAAATAGATCTTTTTAAAAGGTTATTACTTTTTAATCAAACTAAGTATAAAAATTAGTCTTGGGACTAACACGAACCGTATTGAAAAATAATTTGATGTAGTCTCATTAACACGGATTGCTGGATCACTAAAGTTTTCACAAAATTATTACAAGTAAAGTTATTTTTTACTTACTTACTTTAGTTTAGTAAAGTTTTTACGTACTTTATGTTTATACTTCATTTATCAACTTAGATATAAGGAAAAGTATTGTGGTCAACGCAAAAATCAGAAACGGAGGTTTCATGATAATTATTCGTTTCAAGCATTTTCATAAAGTTCTACACAGAACTTATATATAATATATATATATATATATATATATATATATATATATATATTATATTATATATATATATATATATATATATATATATATATATATATATATATATAATATATATTATATATATATATATATATATATATATATATATTATATATATATATATATATAATATAATATATATATATATATATATATATATAAATATATATATATATATTATGTATAATATATATATTATATATATATATATATATATATATATATATATATATATATATATTTTATGAATATATTGTAATCCTAGACTATCTATTTTTAGATAAGTAATTACAAGATGCAAAATTTAAATTTTCATATTCATCAGATATAAATTAAATCATTTTAAATTGGCTGGCTAGACAGAAACCCCCAGTATGTAATTAATAATGCTAATTTTGGAAGTGTACAATTCGTCTTTGATTAATTTTATTAAACGTCCGGGTCCTTGAAAACCTTATAATATAAACAAACTAATGCAATATGATAATTCGTATCATTTCTTTGAAGAGATTGGGATTTGGCCGCAGAGGTGGGCGTCTAAGTCTCACATTCTGAGTTCAAAGTAATATATGCTTTTCAAATATCAAATAGAGCGCAATTTTCTCTTTAGATAATTGTAGAAGAATAATCAAACCTATTTTGCTTTTATTCAAGTCCAGATAAAAATTAACACGACAGAAGGTAACTTACAGCCTCAGTAACCAATACATATTAACTCATTTTATTTTATGATTCTGAGATTGAAGCTATTTTTTTAGATTATTGATCTATATTTAGATTATAATACAAAGAGAAGATGTTCATAACTTGGTTATAGATCACAGTCACAATTAAAGAAGTTTGAACCTACATTTCCCTATTTTACCACTATAAAAGATAACTTAAAACGTAATATTAATAATTTAGGTTAAATGTAACATAATGCAATGTTTTCTTCAAAATAACTTAAATTATAGTCCTAGAATGCATTGAAGGAGAGGGAATGAACGCTCCACTAAAATCTTTATTATTATACTTACTTACTATTCATAATAATTATTATATTAATTATATTCTTATTTTTAATTATATTATGTTTATTTTTATTATATTATTTAATTATTATTTTTTAATTATATTTATAAACATAATTTATTATTATTTGACTTAAATTTCGAACCAAGTACCATGTCTAAGCCTGTCACTGACATCTTAGCAAACAAAGAAAGAGGGATTGTTAAGTGCTTAAAAATAAAGTAATAAGTTATTTTTTACTTACTTACTTTAGTTAGTAAAGTTTTTCGTACTTTATGTTTATACTTCATTTATCAACTTAGATATAAGGAAAAGTATTGTGGTCAACGCAAAAAATCAGAAACGGAGGTTTCATGATAATTATTCGTTTCAAGCATTTCATAAAGTTTACACAGAACTTATATATATATATATATATATATATTATAATATATATATATATATATTATATATATATTATATATATATATATATATATATATATATATATATATAGTTGAAAGAAATAATATAATATACCTACAATTTTTTTAAACTTGAAGAAAAAGTCAATCAAAAGAAGAATTGTCTGAACCAAGTTTTTTTTAAACAAAAACTATAACTATAGTTAAAAATGTTATATTTGTATTATCTAACCGTTCGTGGGTAATTTAACTGTGGTGTTACAGTTCCGACTATGAATCATAGACTGAAAGAACAGTTGTGAGGAAGAACTGGAGTGAAGAGCAAGAAAATTCCAAAGGAAATTTGACAGACTTGTGAACATTCGCGCCATTTCCTTATCACTTTTCCTGGCTTTATCTATAGATATATTATTACTAAAGAGGGCATACTCAATCTAGTGATAAAGTTCCTACAATACACAGCAGCGTGGAATATTTTCGGAGGGCTCAGTTAAACTTATTGTAACTTTCTCCAAGAATACAAATTGATACTTACTCCAAGAGAGTTAATTGATTTTTTTTTGTAATGCACATTTAATCGTTTTATTAAATGTAAGCAACTAGAATAGATTAAACAAATGGAGGTAAACTTGAATGGAGTGGAAGTAAACGATAAATCTGAAAAGTAAACAAAGACATAATAAACAAACTTATTGGTTGATTAATCTCTATAACCAGGAACTAGTATTTTCTCTTGGACTTTGTTTACTCTTTCCAGTTGTCTTTATCCTTTCATGTTGGATTTATTAACTGAGAATACTTTATATAAGTATTTTTAAGAGACTTCGATTACTAATGCAGTCTTGTCATGGTCTAATGGTTCTAATTTTAGCGAAATCCCATTGGAAAAAATTAGCTAATGTTTAAATATAGACGGGATATTGTTTTTATATGGAACAATGGATTAATATCGTGTAAAAATATTATGTATTTAGTTATTATTATATGTAAGGCACACCTTGTTTTAATAAATTGAGAGGCTTGAATTATCTTTTTAGGCCTCTTAATAGCTCTGTGTAGACTAATTATAAACTGCTCCAAGAATTTGGTAAGGTTATTATAAATCAATTGTAACCGGCTTTTCGCATGTTGTTTTGTTTTGTACTATACACTTTCTATTATGTAATTATAATTATATGATTATAATCTAATAATATCGTAATTAAGTGTTGAAGCCATTTCGTACTCTTCATTAAATAAAATAAAATATTTTACATTATAAAAACAATTAGTACAGATTATTTAAGAGTTAGGTTCTATCATCAACTTGTGCCCTTTCTTGTCAATTTCAGTGCCTTCGTAGTTTGTAAAAACTTAGTGAGGATTACACTCTTAATGTTTATATATTCATTATATATATATATATATATATATATATATATATATATATATATATATATATATTATATATATATATTATATATATATATTATATAATATATATATATATTAATATATATTATATATATATATATATATATATATATATATATATATATTATATATATATATATATATACTATATAGAGATAAAATAGAACACACTTAAAAAGACTTACAAAAAGTTGTAACGTTTCGAACACTGAGTTCTTCGACTGACGGAGAGAGACTGAAGGAAAGAACGTAAGGCAGGGGTTCTGGTTAGTGGAATAGGAGGGGATAATAGATAGAACGGCATGACGTCATCAAGTACGCTAGAGTCGCTCGGAAGGGCTCAGAAATCACGAAAAAAGTAGTACGTGGCCGATTAAGTAAGATTAAATCACTCAAAAATGTGCGCAGGATACAAAAGTCATACAAATAAATAAATAAAAAAATAGAGATAACTAAGATAAGGAAAAGAAAGTACGAACAAATACAAAAAATAAATAAAGAAATGAAAATAAATAAAAATAACGAGAGACATAACATGTTAAATAAAGTATAGGGGGTATATTACTTTTTATTGATTCCAGGAGGTTGACGGGATTTCAGGACAAGTTGGTGGGCTACCTCCCAATTGCGACGGAGAGGAGTGGTGGTATCTTCGGGGAGTTTTTTAAGGATTTGGGCTTTATATAGGTCATTAAAGGAGGTGTTTTGGTGGGATCGGGCGTGCACTGCAACGGGTAGATCACTTCTTGGGTCCCGGCATGATTGTCTGTGGTTGTTAATACGCAGGTTGAAAGGAGTTGATGTTTCTCCTACGTAAAAACAATCACACTGCCTATTATATATATATATATATATATATATATATATATATATATATATATATATATATATATATATATATATATATATATATATATATATATATATTAATGATATAAATTTGAAGTAATTGAAGTGATAATAGTAGTTTGTATCTACTAATGGGTTTGAGCAAATTATAATGCAAGTATAATGTATATGCGAAGACTAGTTGTAAAAGATGGAGGATATATGAATAGAAGTTATCCAGTTATCCACTCGACTTGTCATAATTCTAAGAAAATTATTTCTGTTATTCTTTTATGAAAATTTAAAATTTCTAAAGCGTAGTTGACAGCTGAGACGAGAGCAAAAATACTGTCTATTTACTGTAACCTTTTCTGTTAAGTGTGCTGTCTATCTTTCATTTAGTGTCATTTGTCAGATATTAACATTAATTTTTTAAATTATTGTTTTGTTGTTTAATTGTGTGTTGTTGCAAAAATAAAACTTAAGATGGCGGATCTTCTTGTGTGATTTTCAAGAATAGCTTATATAGTGGTGATGAAGATACATCTTTTTGCTCATTTATATTTACCACAGAATCATTATGAGATGACAAGTAAATTTCCAAATCTTCTAAAGCCTTTTGTTTCTTTCTATATCATGGCCTGTTAGAGATTGAAAGTAATTTCCAAAAAGCCTTCTCTATCATAGGCACTGTTAGAGATGAAAGTAAATTTCCAAACCTTCTAAAGCCTTTGTTTCTTTCTATCATAGGCACTGTTAGAGATGACAAGTAAATTTTCACACCTTCTAAAGCCTTTTGTTTCTTTCTCTATCATAGGCACTGTTAGAGATGACAAGTAAATTTCCAAATCTTCTTAAGCCTTTTGTTTCTTTCTTTATCATAGGCACTGTTAGAGATGACAAGTAAATTTTCAAACCTTCTAAAGCACATAGCACTGTTAGAGATGACAAGTAATGCCTTTCTCTATCAGGCACTGTTAGAGATGACAAGTAAATTTTCAAACCTTCTAAAGCCTTTTGTTTCTTTCTCTATCATAGGCACTGTTAGAGATGACAAGTAAATTTTCAAACCTTCTAA
Organism: Microvelia longipes; assembly: GCA_018340805.1. NCBI lineage: Eukaryota > Metazoa > Arthropoda > Insecta > Hemiptera > Veliidae > Microvelia > Microvelia longipes. The sequence continues at coordinate 41,123,576 of JACMZG010001914.1, forward strand.
AGCCTTTTGTTTCTTTCTCTATCATAGGCACTGTTAGAGATGACAAGTAAATTTCCAAACCTTCTAAAGCTTTTTGTTTCTTTCTCTATCATAGGCACTTTTAGAGATGACAAGTAAATTTCCAAACCTTCTAAAGCCTTTTGTTTCTTTCTCTATCATAGGCACTGTTAGAGCCCTCCAATCATGAACCTAAAGGCTGCTGTTTTGTGAATCCAAGGGTGACTTGACTTTCTATGAATAACCATATCTGTAGGTGTCGGTTTTCTAAATATTTTAAATCCAAAATTATTCTTTTCTCCATAAATTGTCAAATCCAAAAAAAAAAATATTATTTTTTACTTTTTTCTTTTTCTAATTGTGAATTTTATTGATGGATGCTGAGTGTTTAATAATTTTATAAAATTTTCAAGCTGTCGATCGGTTCCTTTCCATAACCCAAAGCCATCATTTATGTATCTTCTATAAAATACGAGCTCTCCACTGTTGAAAATCACACAAGAAGTTCCGACATCATAAGTTTTGTATTCGTTGTTTCTGTTTCTTACCTTTCCTTTTGGTTTCTGATGTTACAAACCAAATAATAACCTCGGGTTACCTTTTTTGTATACTTTTTAAATCTATGGCTATCGCTTGTTTTAGGCACTGTTAATGGCTATTTGCCGGCTCTGTCAATTTATTTGTAATAAATAATGTTTAGTGGAGAGACGTGGTTGTGTTATTTATCAAATAATAACATTTTTTGATATATTCATGCATAAAGATATATACTAGAGGGGGCATAGCCTATCTTAATACATTAAGAGGCATAAAACATCATTTTGGGGCTCTCAAGAGCTCTGTGTGGCCTTATTGAACTCTTCTTCAAGAGTGAGTTAAGGTTATAATAAATCAATTATTTTCGGACTCATTGTTTGCGTTTTGATTTGTTCTGTAATTTTGTACTGATAATTTGATTATATTTATTAGCAAAGGTGGTCAGGTTACTTTGTCGATGTTTTAAAATTTAACAAATAGGGCCTTTCTCGTAATATCTCTTTATAAATATCGATTTATATAGATATTTATAAAAATATATAAATATCTCTATGTCTTCATGTACCAAAATTCGTTTATCTTCAGAAGGGAAATAATCAAAACATTTCGGGGGTTGTTTTTATGTAATAATGACCGTCATTATAACCCGGCGGGAAATAATAATTTATTATTTCCCGCCGGGTTATAATCCAGCTTAGCCAACTTGATTATTGAGTAGTTAAAATTACAGATTAAAAAATCTACGTAAAGAATTTTTGAGTAAACAAAGTTATGTTGGCAGCACTGATTCATTAAAATTCCAGCTGTCTGTAAACAATAATTTCTTTATTAAACCTGTTTTGACGATAAATACCTACTTTTTTACTAAGATTTTTCTTATCTTTCAAGTAATATTCCTGTTACATTTATCATAAAAGGATATAGTGCGGTTGTTAACGATGGAAAGTGATAATGAAATGATAGTAAACGACATAGATGAATTGTTTCCCGATATCTCCGATAATCCTCAACCGTCTTGTATAGATGACGAAGCAAATACGGTTTATTTTATTAATAGAGCATTTAGGTATTTATATATTTTTGTTTATTATGATATTTGTTTGTTAAGTATGTATGTGTGTGGTTATGTTGTATGTATAATATATTATACAATGTATTTTTTTTTAATTTTTGCATAAAGTATAATTATGTTTCACTGATTCTATATATAAACAATACAGTTTTTTTGTTTCATATATATTGTTTTTCCTTCTGGAGATAAAATTTTGTATGCACCACGTGAATAATGCCCTATTATTCCCCCTATTATGACCTATTATTGCCCTATTATTCCCCACGTGAATAATGCCCCCTTCGGCTTTCAGCCTTAGGAATCATTACAGTGACCAGGGTTATAATGGGGGTCATTATTCACTAGTTGCATAAATAACTATTACCTCGGAAATCCACTTTTATTCATGCCCAAAAAGACAACTTATTTTAATTATCCACCTGATAATTTGCTATTTCTTTGAACGACTTGGTTTACTGTAATCGAGACATCTAATACGAGTATTAAGTTATTTATTAACTTATTAACTTACTCGTATTAACTTATTTATGGTTAACAGCATAGTTTTCTTGTTTTGAATTTACTACCACGTCAGTGCAATAAACTAAACTGTCCATTGTATAAACAAATTATATTATTATAAATAAATAAATTACCTTTTTATAGAATCTTTCGAGCCATCAGAGTATTGACTCTGCAGGAGCCTCTGCAGGTGGGTTGCATCTGCTATCGGAAGCAGACCGTATTAGCAATAGTACTATATGATGTATAATTTATTATGTAATTCATGTATTTATAACGTATAATTTATTGTTTATTAACGGTCAATTGCTATGTAAGATTATATTTAAAATTTCTGTATTATTGTTACAGGTATGGATAAATGTTTGGAAAGGAAAATTTATTGTGGTCTTCTCAGTGTGTACGATGCATGTCTTCTATAAATGGTATTTTTACTTATCTGTAGTCTAAGATTTATTTTAAAATTGTATTTGTTCTATTTATCTTACTATTAGGGTGTATTATATATATAATTTATCCCCTCCCCCCTTGTCTTTAACAGACCAAAAATCATCATTTTCTTATACAAATGACCTGAAAAAGAAAAAAAAGTATTTTATTTATTTGTATTCTCTTCAGTGGATACTATAACAGGGACGGATGACCCAATATGCTTAATTTTTTTTCTTTTTAAAAAAACTAAAACATGTCCTGTAATGCTGATTATATAATGCAAATCAGATCATGTACTTTATTTAGACCTATAAACGTGGTAAAGTTCACATCAATTCAAACATTATTCTGTGGTTTTGAGTCATTAATGATGGTAATTAATAACTTTATAACTTTATAATCGTTACTTAATGAGTAATTATATGGTAACTAATATATTACTACCAATGGAGATGTATCGGCTATCATTAACCTGGTTAGTAATAACAGCGAAAAAGTTTTAAGCGGCTTTATTATAGAAGATTATTATATACTTATATTCTAATCTGTATCTTTTTTAATTTATTTTGGGTAATTAATAATTTATTAGTAAATAATGTGTCCTCATTGAATCAAATAGTTTTAAGACATAATATTTTTGAGGTTTTAAAGACATCTTTCATATTTTATTTAGTTCTTGTGGAATATCTACTTTCCTATACGGTTTATAGAATGTGAGTTAAATTAAATAAATATTGTTGTACATAAATTAAAATAAATAAATATTGAAAAATTGGTAACAGAGAAAAAATAATTAAGAGGGTGGTTAGGAACGGGTAAAAAGTTTAGGGTGGGTTCGGGTCGTGGCTTGCGCTCTTAGGACGACATTAAGGGGGGCTCGTAGGGTCGGAGGGGGGCCCAGTCGGCCTCTACGGTTCGGCGTTGCGCCGTCAACTAAAATTCACTATAAAAAAATTTTTTCGCTCGAAACTCAAAAAAAAACAATTTGAAAAAAACGCAATTTCGGATATTCTCAATTTATTGTGTACTGTAATTTCGATTTTTAAAAGTTTTATAATTCTATTAACATGTTAATTAAATTTTAATCGTTGCAGTATTTAAAAATTAATTAATTGAGTGTTTAATTATTAATTTCATTTTATAGAAAATGTGTATAATCGTACCGGCTGGTTAAATTTTGAATTATAAAATAAATAAAAAAATAATTAAATAATTATGGTGAATAAAACAATATCATTCGTCATATTGACAGCGTCTGCTTTCATTATGCTTTCATCCTTACCAGGTTTATATTTTATTACTTAATTTTGTTTTTCTTTTAATTATTATGAGTTTAAGAGGATTTCAGAATTTTCTAATCATGCCATTGTGGAAAATATATTTGTTAAAATTTATGAAGACACACTACTCTCTTACAAATTAGGAATTATAAGGTCGAAAGTAGACTAAGAATTGATTGATATGAATTTTTTTTGTTGATCCTCTTTGTCTCTATTAAGTTTATAATTAATTTGCTATACACCCTCTTACTATTAATACCACTTGTTGTATGTTTTTAACAAAAATTAAATCAAAACAATATTTTAAGTAAGTTGTGCTTTTGTTAACTACTTTTAAAAGGATATAAGGTCCATGATAGACTAAAAATTGTTTGTTAAAGATTTTTTTTTCGTAATGGTTACTTTTCATTACAAAAATAAAAAATCGGGTACGGGGTACCACGGAACTTTTCCTCATCACATCAGATTTGCTACGCTCATCCTTCCTGCTTCAGACTCGCTTCGCTCGTCCTCAGATAGTAAATACATTCGTTTCATTGCCAGTGGTTATTTATCCAGGCACTGACCACGCTCGATGCTGTTAACTTTTATGAACCAACAAAAATCATGGATAAAATTGTTGTATTATATCAAAACTTAGTTCACTTATTTATTACGTCAAGGGATACAATTGTGCCAAATTTCAACTCAATTGAATTACTTTCCAATTTTTTATATTTTTTAAAAAACGTGTACAAATGATTCGATAAAAATTGAACAAATGCTAATAATAAGATATTAGACAACTTTTCTTATATATTATTCTTATACGTGGCTCGCATGTATCTTTGTTATTTATGCAATAAATGGTTATTTATTTATTTATTATTTATACGTGGCTAAATGCGGGTCAAATTTCAATCGGTTCGCATCATTATTTCGTGTTTTATTATTATTATTATTATTTGACATTTTTTGCTTAGTCATTATTACGAGTTAGTGATGTCATAAAAAATATTTTCCGAATAGTACAACTACAGCGGCAGACTGATTTTTGTGCGCAATATCAACTCTCTAGCATAATTACACTGGGCGCTACGATAATAACTGACATACACACACATACTGACAGAAAACTTTGCTAAAACCACTCAGGACGCCTCAAAAAACGGTTAATTCCGGTGACATCCCGGTTTCGAATTTTTTCGCAAACACAATACTTTTCCTATATACCTACGGTATAAATAAGGATGAGTAAAAATATTATCATGATATTTGTATAAATATCATACTTATATAAAATATAAAATCAACAAGTATTAAATATCAAAATAAACAAATATCATACTAAAACCAAAATTACATGAATTTGTCAACTACTAGTTGCCCTAACTACACGGTGTAAATCAAATTTAAGACATAAAAATGATGCTCTAATGTTGTATGATCTAATGGGTTAATGTTGAAGAAAAAGTATATAAAAATAATAGTAATAATAAACCTTTTATAACACGTTTATGTTGCTTGTGTTACATATTAAATTAGCTTTTTGACTCGTATCGCCCACATCACTTATATATGGAAATGCATGCTTAAACGAAACTTTTGCAGTTAGCTTAGCTGGTCTTCATGAAACTAGATCTTAAATATTTCGCCTCAGTTTGCAATGCTCTTATAGTAAGATTTAATAATCATACTCAATAAACGTAGATAAAGTCTTTAACAGTAGTCTATTTCCAGTCTGACTACCAGCCTCTGGACAAATCTATTTCGTCTGTCTCCTAGCTTCTTTACTTCGCTTTCACCGCCACTGATGATGAACTGTTAAGTTTTAAAGTCGGCTCTGTCAATAAATATATACTAAGTGGAGTGACATCTTTCTCTCTTTTTTTCTCCTATTTGGAAACTCCACAACTCATCTTACTATCAATTGTCTATTTCTAGTTTTAGATATATTTCATCCTTTTCATTTATGGAAGAGACTTATCATAGTTTAGATTCAGTCATAGTTAAACACAAACTAATATTACAAATACGACTCCATAACTATTAATTGTTCCATAAATTAATTCAAAAAGTATTATTTGTTATATAAAGAGGAGTCATGTCCACTATGCTTAGGATGTCCAGATACTTTACAACATTTTATTTTTGAGTGTAAAGTAATAGAAACAAAGAGAAATCATTTGGTTTAATTTACTCCCGACATACGTTTATTTCGGAATAGAATTTATATTCCCTCTCATTGATAACCATAAACAATCAGATTTTCTTTTGAATCTCGCAAGCACAATAAAAGGAACAATTTTTTTAATTCCATTCCTACTTTATTTTGCACAGTTTATTATTATTTTACTTTCCACAAGTTCCTTTTCTATTTCCCATTTTTCATTTTATACTATTCAAAAAAGATTAATTTTTAATTTTATCCTTGCTTATTTTAATTTTTACCCGACACCCCTTTTATAACCCTTTTTTATGTGTTTTAAGACAAATAAATATATTATTATTAGCTTATTACTATTATTATTAGTCTAGCTGGCCTTCTAAGGTGCACTGCCACTGAAAGGAATAACTCCTACAAACTGAAGCCAATCGTTTTTATTGTCGTTCATAATTATTTTATTATTTTTAATTTGAACATGGATCATCAAAGTCGTTATCATGATTTTACTTAAGTGTTTATTTTAATATATTTAATTTTTATTTATTATTTATTATTACTTTAATTTATTATTACTTTATGTGGAGACAATATTGTATTGACTATTAAATAAATAAAATTAAAAGAAATAAATATGTTTACCTATTGACCTTGTGACGTTACACGCAGCCTTGTCACGCAAAAATTTTAGTTTATTTCCTAACCTAGGGCCAGAATTTTTGTCTGAATCCCTACAAATTCGGTGTTCGTAATATTTATAAACTAAAACCTTACAAAATATTTATAAAAAATTAGAAATTGGATCCTTAGCATGATACCGATAATTTGAAAAAGAGCCATTCGTCTGAATAATTTTTAGCGCATGTAGAAAATTTCAAGTCTTTAAGTCAAACAGCAATAGAGCAATTTGAGGAATACAAAAAACATAGTGTCAGTACACCATTAAGGGGTTTTAGAGAACCTATATGATCTGAGTGGAGACAATTAAACAATTTTAATTTGTCCGAAATTTTTTTGCCAAGGATAAGATGGAATTCTGGCGCGGAGATCCGCAAGCATGGCGAATTTTCTTTAAAATATGTAATTTCTTGCTCATCAATTCATTTCTTGCTTATGATTCGGGTATGTGCTTGATAACCTGAACAGTTGCGTCACAACTTATTCTTAAAGATATGCAATGCCCGGCACAGCAGGTTTTTATGAGAGTTTGTATCCTGTCCTATTCGGTTCAAATATAGCGTGTTTACAAGATTTTGCTAGAAATACGTATATTAAAGCATTTGTTCAAATAACGCGGCTACTAATTGAAATGTGTTTAGAAATTATTATTTTTAGCCGCATAAAAGTCTGTTAGGTCACAAAATCTAGTATACAAAATACATTCTCAATACAAATCTCTGAGGCATATTTAATCTAATGTTACTACAGAAGCGATTAGGCAAATATATCCAGTTAATCTATTGAAGTTACCGAATTGTCAACAATACAATAAATTAATTAGTGAATTTGCTTGCTTTCATTTCGATGTGAAGGGGTAGGTATTAATATTTTGCCTCTGATAAACAATAATTAGATTAGGCTCAGTAACTGTCGTCTGAACCCATTGTTTTATTAATTCTGATTTAATCACCAACCAATATATAAAATATATATATATATTATATATATATATATATATATATATAATATATATATATACACACACACACACACACAACACACACACACACATATATATATATATATATATATATATATATAATATATATATATAAAGAATATTTATAAAATATATTTAAATACTAGACTCCACTGAACGATTCGGTACCAATTACTATTAATAGTCCTTTTAATTATATTTTTTTGGTGACTCAATTTGACTTAAAGATTAGCTTTGTATCGAGTTTTAACTTTTAGCATAATCCCACCGCGACGTTGAAAACAGATACACATACAGACAGCCAGTTTTATAAAAGCTCTTTGCCTGTAAGACCTCTTAGGTCTTAACAATACCTGAACCTGATATTTCAAATAAATCATCTCGGTTTCGGAGTTTTAGTGCAAATGTTATTCTTTTTGTATACACCTAGTTATAAGGAAAAAAAAATAATTTAAAAACTCTAAGCTGTCCATCATGATAAAAACCCTTAAAGCTTTAATTAAATAAAACTTATCGTAAAACGTATAATGTCGGACAATATTATAATTAGATAGACTAGAAACTAAATAATTTTAAAAAGTTTGTTTAATGTTTATTAAATTAGTATTGTTTCTAATTCTACTTTTGAAATATTCTCTCTTTGAACTACAAGCCATATAGACTACAGCAGAGAAGGGATCTGTTATTTTTGTGTTGTTAATATGTCTATAGTTTTATTGTTATAAACTAAATTACATATATCAAATAAAATCTTAAGATAGCTTTTTGTTTGACCCCAACCAAGTAGTTAAAAAAAAGAAGTAGGGTAAATATTGCCGACATTTCCGAAATCAGTCCTGTTGTAATTAATTCTATTTATATGCATTAATTAAAATGAAATATATAAACAAATTAGACATATTTATAAACAACTAGCTGCGGATAGTGTTAGAAGCGCCCTCATAAATTCTTTTATAGTTCTTGGTTGGCCAAGCGTAGGGAACATGATTTTGCTAAAAATTGACCCTTTTATTTACTCTTTATTTTAAGTGTTTTAACCATAATGAGGTTTTAACCATAATTTGGCTAGCACAGTTCTCAATATATTCATGCTTAATTATCTTACAGGCTACTTAGCACTTCGTATCTTTGTTTATATATTAGGAAAAGTTTTAAATTTAGCTTTTTGTTTAACTTTGTTCTAAAAACCTAGAATAAATATAGTTTTATGCATTTTATCACATTTCACATTTAACTAGAGAATGGACGAAAGTTTTCATTTATTTTTCTATCCGATTAAACCGCATTAGCTTGCACATTTTATAGACTTAAATACTTTCAGCTCTTTAGTTCATTACAATAAATTTACGTAATTTAAATTCTTCTAAAGTTTCTAATGAAAAACTAAGTTTTTTCATTCTAGTGTCGTAGAATTCTTTGTAAAAAAATTTGTCTCGTGTAACCCGTCTACATGTCCTTGGAAAGAATTTTTCTAGAAAGTTTTTGGGCGTTTCTGGGGCCCTGAAAGGGGTTTTCTCTATTTTTTGGTTATCTTTCTAGTCGATTGGTCTTTATATCCCTTAAAAGGTTATCTCACTTTTTTGAAAATATATGAAAAAGTGTCCTATTTTGTGTTTTTATATAATCTAAGTCGGTACGTACGAATATACAGTGGCGTAGCCAGGGGGGGGGCTGAGGGGGCTTCAGCCCCCCCCCCCCCCCGAATTTTTTACATAACCTAAACCCGCAATAAATGTGTGAAAAAAAGCTATAAAAAAATTACATAACATATATTTTTAACATTAAACTTATAATATAAATATCATAATATATCAAAAAAAAAAAAATAGAAAGATATAGAAATAATATGAAAACAATGAACAATAAAAAGTAAAGTAGGGTTGTCCGAAATATTATCTCGAAGTACCAATTCGTTCCTGAAACAATTAAATTGTTTTAGGCTGCATTAAATGCCAAAATCAATTTTCTAGCACGTGGATAATTTAGCCACGAATGTTAACCTGATTAAATCGATTAAATTATTAAATAAATTGAATAAAATGTAAACTTATTTGCTACCACAAGGGTTCTGTGAAAATTTAAAGACGACGAAGACCGTGCAAAGTGCTTCGGCTAGTTAGAAGTATGATATAGTAAATATGATTAACCCTGTCAATCATATTTAAAAATGCCAATCTTGTATTTAATTATTACATTCAGTTTATGGTTAGACTTCAACATAATCTCTTATTGTTCTAAGTTATAATAATGACTAGAAAGTAATATATAAACATGACTAATAATATATATATATATATATATATATATATATATATATATATATATATATATATATATATATATATATATATATATTTAAATATATTAATATGTCTCTAAAGACCTCCTCCTTTCCCGAGGATATCCCTCCCACATAGTTAATGCCCTCTTCATCCTAGACCTCCTCGACCTCTCGCTCCTCCCGCTTTTTACCTCTTCACTACCTACTATCCTGGCCTTAGAATCCTTAATACCTTCCTTAAAGACGGTTTCGCCACTCTATCCTCGAACCCTACCACCGCCGACCTCCTACCCAAACCTCCTTCAGTAACCTTTAAGAGACCCCCTAACCTTCGCAACCTCCTAGTTAACACCAAACCTCCTTCTCCACCGGCACAACCTCAGCCTCGAGGTTCCCATCCCTGCAATAGAAGGCGCTGCTTAACCTGTCCCTTGATGAACCCCTCTCCTACCTTCACCAGTCCCTCCACTAATGTTTCCTACCAAATCCCTTCTTCCTCTAACTGTACTTCTAGAAACGTGGTATATTGCCTTGAGTGTCGGCGATGTGATTGTTTCTACGTAGGAGAGACTTCAACTCCTTTAAACCTACGCATTAACAATCATAGAAACTCATGCTTGGACTTAAGGAGTGATCTACCTGTTTCAGTACATGCTCGTTCCCATCAAACATCCTCTTTTAATGACCTCTACCAAGCTCGTGTTCTAAAAAAACTTCCTGAAGACACCCCTACTCCTATCCGCCGTAATTGGGAAATTGCCCATCAGCTTGTCCTCAAATCCCGCCTCCCCCCTGGCATCAACAAACAGTAGTGTCTATCTTTTATTTTCATTTATTTATTTTTATTATTTAATTATTTATTTTATTTATTTATTTTATTTTATTTAATATCATTATTATTTCCTTATAGATTTATATTTTATTTTAAATTTTCCTATTTTTACTTATACAGCCTCACTTTTTATTTTATTCTTCTTATTTCATACGTTTCACCATTTATTTTCATTTAGTTATATTTCCTTCGTATATATTTTTTATTCATTTATTTATATTATTTTTATATTTTTATTTTATATATTTTTTATTTCTTTGTATACTCTTCTCTTTTTACATTACTCCCTCCAGCTTCTCATTATATATTTTTAATTTCCTGTCTATTTATTTTATATTTGTTTCTGTTTTTTTATTTTGATATTTTCCTTGTCTTTATTTTGTACGAATGATTGATATTTGAATATGTGTTTATAACGGTACGTGGTGTGAAATTAATGCATGATCGTATAGAGTGTTTTCGAGCAAGTCTATTCCTGTACATGTCCGGTACCGTGCTATATAATATACCTCCTTCCCATTGGTCCAACCCCACCTCTCTTAATACCCCTCCTAATCCATTTCCTGTAGATCCTATCTCATCTTTACCGTTCAGTCTCTCTTCGTCTGTGGAAGAACTTAAACAGTTCGAAACGTTACGTTTTTATTGTAAGTTTTCTAAATGTTTCTTTATATTCTTTATAATTAAGTATATATATATATATATTATATACAATTTTAACATTCAGCCCCCCCCGAAATTAAATCCTGGCTACGCCACTGCGAATATACATAATGAATATTGTATATAGTGTTGAAAAATGTCTGTTCGTATTTTGTATATTTAAGTTTGGATGTTTGCATCCATTATAATGAAATAATTTAGTAACTAGGAATAGCGGGGAAAAATAGAATTTGACGAACTATTGCTAGTCTAAATTAAGATGGTTAAGCGTAATATAATAGAAGTCCGGGGTTCGTGAAATTTTTTCGCCAAATTTGTTTATTTTTACATTATTACTCAGACTTTTTCAGACTGGGTATCTTGAGGCATTTCTGAAAGGCTGCAAAACGGCTTTTTTACTTTTAGATTATGTAATTAAAAGATGAGAGAAAGTAGTATGAACATAAAAGTTCAAAATGTTGTAGTGAGAATCGCGTTCTTCAACGGAAGATTTTAAACTTTGAAATATTATCCGCAAAATATTAACTGGATGTTACCAAAGCTTCATATTTTAATATAAATATACAAGATCGGAAGTACTATAAAGATTCCCGGTGTTTAACTAGACATTCCGGTCACAATTTCGCTATTCCTCCACTTAATTATCTATAAAACAGATTTTAATTTACTCACTTCTAGACTAGTGTATATTGAAAAGTTACCATAAATCGATATTTAACACCCTTAATTTCCTCTCTTTATTATTTACTGAAATATAGTCGTTTGAAACCATTGAAATAGATGTTCAGAGTTGATAATAGGGCACTAATTGCCCCAAATTAAACTTACTTTACCGGAATTAATTAGAGTATTAATTTTTAGCGATAAATAGTCAAAGGAAGTCTATTAATAGATTTATTATTAAATAGTAATGAAAATATTAAGATTATTTATTAAGTTTACTTTTCCTTAGTTTATCATTTTATTTACATTTTATTCCTATTAAATATCTTATTTATATTTTAGAATAAAACTAGTTTGAGTTTAATTAAGTCTAAAACGTTTTATCAAATATTGATCTAATAGACCAAGAGCCCAGGGGTGTTTTGTTAATAAAAAGTGTAATGGCTGGAACCGGTCTCAATTTTTTCGTAAGTACCTTCCTGAACAAGGATCTGCAATTCTGCCGACTCGTATCGGATGGGTGTCCCAGGCAGAACGCACTTTACATGTCAAATTTACCACCGAAGTTAATAAAAAGTGTAATGGCTGGAAACGGGTTTAATTTTTCGTAAATACCTTCCTGTACAAGGATCTACAATTCTGCCGACTCGTATCGGATGGGTGTCCCAGGCAGAACCTTTGACCCCTAAAGTGAGTTCTAACTGGGACACCCATCCGATACGAGTCGGCAGAATTGCAGATCCTTGTTCAGGAAGGTATTTACGAAAAATTGAGACCGGTTCCAGCCATTAAACTTTTTATTAACAAAACACCCCTGGGCTCTTGGTTTATAATAAAAATTTTCGGTCGTCGATTGAAATAGGTATTAGAACTTTTATTAATTTAAAATATTCATGCCTATGTTGAATAACCAGGGAAAATATGTATTTTCAAAACATACTTTACTATGAACTATTAATAGGTTCATTATAAGAAACATCGACATATGTGCAGGCTGTTAGAAATTTAACCTAAGTCAGGAAAGTATCAAAGAAATAGTCTCTGAAAGCTCCTTCCATAGAAAAGGTTTCAAAATGTCGATATCAGTGTATGAGTTTTAAACCCGGACTACCTGCACATAAAACTCATTTCTTTTAAAACCAACCTGAACAAAGGAAAGGTGTTCTTACCTTATTCAGAATATAAACATAATCTGTTCTATATGACAATAAATAAATTTGGTTACATATAGTCTTAATTTCATGTATAATTCTTCGTTATTATTTATTCCATTTCACAGTGTTTTAGCAGAAAATAAATATGAAACATATTTTTATTACCTTATTAGCATAACTGACGTACAGCATTCTCTAAATCTTATCTCTACGGAACCCAAATATTACCAATAATCGAAAAAAGCAACTTTTTCATTACTTGAAGGAAATAGAACACTAAAGGAAACACGTCAAATAAAATACTAGGTATAAAATTGGCCCTAATACTAACTCTTTGAAAATCCTTTGGGTTTCTCTTTTGAGAAAATCTAACATTGATGACATTAACACTTATGGTTTGAAATAACCTATCAGTGTCAGTCTATAATATAAATAGATATTTAACAATACTTATTTTAATATCGGAAACTTTATTTACCTTATTCACGAACAACTGTTTTTTTTGTTTCCCATAGTTTGACATACATTTTGGAATATTACCTTTTAGTCAATACATCGTATCCTTTGAAAAAAAGAAGAAAAGGTCCAAGAAGAATATTAGATTATTTGCTCCCTTTATTAATAATTAAGGCTTAGTGGGTAGTTTATTTTTTATCTACTAAAAAGTGTAAATGGGTTCCATAGTCTTGTTAATATTTTATTACGCCTTTTCTTAGAGACTTTTAAAGGAAAGTAAATCCTATTTATTTTCAAGTGTTGGAAAATGGTTTTTGCTCTTTTTAACTTAAAAGAATGTGTAAGTTAAAACCAATTAATTTGATCATGAAATAATGTCGTAATGATTTTTTCAGTTATTGGGTTAGTGCTTTATAAACTACCTCAAGTAATAATAACATTGTAACATTGCTTCTAATCCAGCCGAGGAGGACCTTATATAAGGTTATTTCTTATACCGTTATCTTGGAAGGTTTTGAATTCAATGCTGTCCAAACGAGCTTAGGATTTACGTGGCTTTCTTTGACTAAATTCAAAGAAATTGGGACTAAATTGGGTTAAATTACGTTTGAGACAAGTCTGAACCCACGTTTCCGTTGTCTCCATTTAAAGTCAAAGTTCTTTGGGCCGGTGGAGGGTCAGAAAGATTCTGAACCTTTGGATCGAGCACTGTGAAAGTAGAGACCCGGATTTAGCGGTATCTGTGGTACCACGACTAGCGTATGTGATAAGGGATGCTTTGTTCGGTTCTAGAAGAAGCCTCTTAGTGATCTGTGGAACTTCGGCTTTCAGGTCAGGGCTATGGGAATATGTTTTATGGACACTAACTTCAGGGTTGTTATCGGCATCTCTCCCCGTCGGGCTGTACTGCACTGGACAAAGCAGTGACTATAACGAGTAATTAGTAAAATTGGTTAAAACTAGTGGACTGGCGGGCTAAATGAGACTAATAAGATCAAAGTAGCTAGAGAAAATATACTAGGCAGACTATGAACCAGTTCACTGGTGCAATCTCGTAAATTGAAGGGTAGACGCACCGAAGTCATTCCTGTTTGAAGTGTGTGCTTAACCTCTACAAGAGTTCTGAGTTGAAAGGCATTTGAAAGTAGAAACGCTAAAATGACTCTACGGGTTCAAGCGTGAAAAATAAAAATTACTTTGTTTTTAGGTTTAGCATAATAGTTTATGCTTTATGACTTAAGCAGTTGCTCAATTATCAAGCACTCCTTACTCTATTTATTCAAGATTTTTAAAGAAATACGCATTTTTATCTCATAGGGTGTACCAAACAATGCAAACTAAACTAACCTAGCAACCAATTTGGACTAATTTGCACTAACCAATTGTACTATTTGCTCTTAATTAAATGTCAATTAATGCTTAGTTAATACTTAAAATTTTTAAGCGCATTTCTTTTGAAAAATTCAGATAACAATTAACAACAAGGGACAGTGGTCTTCATTACTCTAAATAATCTTATCTCCTTCGATAAGGTAACCTTAGAAGGGTAATTGTGATTAAAAAAAAATTAATAAAATAATAATGTATGTATGTAATTTAATATATGTATTGTATGTAATATATGTATGTTTGTTTAATTATTTAATTTTTGTAAAAATTTTTTGTTAAATAAATCACGTTTTCATTCATTCATTCATTCAATAATCTTATCTTAATTATTAGTCCAAGAAAATTACTCTTTTATTAATTTATGGTTTATTCGGCTTCTTGGAGAACGTAGATGTTCTGAACTTAAAGACCGATTGTTCTTAATTTAGCGCCCTCGAAATCATAAATTAACACCTTTTGTCGGCTAAAAATGACGACTTCCCATTATGGATCTTTTCCGATGAAAATTTGCTTCAACCTATTACAGTGAAAATATTATTATCATTTAATTATCAAAATAGGCCTCAAAATAAACTCATAAATTTATTTTCAAATAAAATTACGAATAAACTGCTATGGAGATAGTAATGTATGATATGGTTTTCTAAACATGAAACAAAAGCAGGGGGACATATAAGGGCGATATAATTATATTTATATCTCTTAAGAGAGAACAGTTGATGTTTTGTTTTAACTATTATGCTTCATAATTTAATTATGTACATCCAGGTAGGAAAAATAATATATGCTTGCGCATTTCTACATCTGGGAAGTGTATGCGTATTAATTACGTAATTTTCTTTCCCTCATTTACCGTGGGTATATAGGACTAATAATGTGTTCGCACTGAAAATGTTAAATTTAGGATTTCAACTGAATTGACCATTTTAGGTGTACTAAAGACCTCCTTAGTAGTTTTCATCAAATTATTTTTCTTGTATGTGTGTGTCTGTTATCATTGTGGCTCTTTGTGTGTTTATGTTAGAATTGAAACTTAAAACAAATCAAACTTTGGGTCTAAATTATTATTTTTCTTACCAAAACTTTTTTTCTATGACGTAATTATTTAAAGCATTTTAAGGGTACCCTATTATGTAATAAAGAAGTACACTAAGTTTTATGTAACTATCAGCATCAGTTCAATTTTTATTAAATGCATGTATGCGTTTGTTAAAAACTTACTATGCTGAGAAGTAATATTTCCCTTTACTGCGGCTATTGTATTTACAGTCGAGCGAAGCGAAACTGTAATATTGCTACAGAGAACAAAACTTGACAGCCTTGTTTCATATTCATATTTTTTCAAACTATGTGACATTTAAAAATTCGACTCCGCTTGTTTTCTTAAATAATCTTTATTGAAGAAACTATAACTAAACATCGGGATACTAAATAAACATAATTAAAAATACCATCTTGATAACATAAAACAAAATTGTAATAAAAGTTTATTTAATTTAAAAGATTATAAGTTTTCAATTAAAATTAAAAAACTAAAGGTTTTAAATCAAGCAAAAATAATATGTGTATAAAATTAAGTTTTATATTGTGTCAACTAATCATGTTTTGCAAAACTCGGTAGTATCAAAATGATATATTTTATTTGTCCTATTATTTTCCTTTTAGATAAAAAATAATGTTAGTACTACGGTGAAAACAGTCATTAACCCCTTATTAATTAATTAACTCGGCTACGCCTCAGGATTAAACTTCGTAGTGGCCTCGGCTGCGCCTTAATAACTACAAAAAATAATATAACTGTTACTACTTCTACTTACCAGTAACCATCAAATATTTCACTTAATTGTCAAAAGATGTAAAATACAAGTCTTAATATATTCTCATTCAATATTTTTCATTTTGTTTTCATTGAAAAGTTTAAAATTATGTTTAAACATTAACATATTTGTATAGAATTTGAAAGTTTATACCCCAATACTTTCAGCCAAAGGATTGGTAAACTTTGGAAAATGTGTTAAAATTGAGTAACAACAAATTTATTGAAACACTAATAATTAGCTTTTATATTTTAAGACAAAAAATTTTATAGGGACCTCTATTTTAAATATTCAAGCTTTTGAGGAGGAATAGGTCCTAATTAACAAAACAAAAACTAATTTTGCCGAGCTTTCGATATAATTTTATATTTTTCAAGGCTTAACATATTAAATAATAACAAAAACAGTTACATGGTTACTAACAAATAGATGTTTGGACAACAACTAGAGTAACAGACAAATAATTCCGTTAAAAAGAAAAAAGGTAACAAAAGGTAAAAGTTTTGTCCTATGCTGATGCATGGGGAGGGTCTTTTGTTTGGAAAATGGTTCTTATCAGTAGGATACCCCAAAACGTACTGTGGTTATCTCTAGGTTACCCTTGTCCAACTGTCCATTAGGAATTTTTAACTGTAGATCTTTGTTTAGAACTTAATTTAACTCAACAACATTGTTACCTTTTTGTTTTTAACGGAATTATTTGTCTGTTACTCTAGTTGTTGTCCAAACATCTATTTGTTAGCAACCATGTAACTGTTTTTGTTATTATTTAATATGTTAAGCCTTGAATAAGATAAAATTATATCGAAAGCTCGGCAAAATTAGTTTTTTTTTTATTAATTAGGACCTATTCCTTCTCAAAAGCTTGAATACTTTTATATTTTGTAATTAAGTTACCGACGTAAATTAAAGTTGAAACATTGGAGAACAAAAATATTTACAACATATATTTTTGGTCCGTTGTGAATTTAGATTACCATTATTTGTAATCGAAATATAATATAAATATTAGGTTACATATAATAGAGAATATTAATAACCCTTTGGGGGATATTAAGTCCCCAGTGTGAGTTGAACATCGAAAAAATGTCTTTCTCTTGTACAATTATGATGCTTATAAATTGACGTTTTATGCTTAAAATAAATATTTACTTTTACCTACGTATTAAGCAGATAAATTGGAAGAGTATTATGTTTAGCTTAAATATCTGAAACTCAGTTGAATTTTTACGACAATTATGCAACACATTAGAAATTTTAATAAAATATTTAGTATTAGTTATAATTAACTTTAGAGCTTTTTGGACTATTACAAATTTAATATCAATTAAATTAATGAAGACTTTAGTCCTTATAAAAATTTATTGAAAATAAATTGTTAAAGAGCTTTCGCCCAGGGATCCTGAGCTTCTTCAGTTCTTAAAAAATGACAAAAATGAAAAAGTTGGAAAATAATAAAATTTTGAATGTTTTTTATGTCATGTGTCTAACTAAGTAAATTTAAAATGAAATTACAAAAAGGTAATGAATTAATAAATTCATTAATTTAATTGATATTAGTTATAATTGATTAACACATTCGGAACAATAATAAAACCTTATTCTGGGTTGTATATGATTATATCTTTATGAGTTACATGCACGTTTTTCTATTATTATTTGTAATTGAAGTATTATTATATTTAGTATTATCAGATTTTGAGGGTAGGTATAATACCTATGTATTGCGACTTTAATTCTTTTGTACGAAGACACCCGTGTTCACTTACAGTTACAGTTGATCTTTTCCCTTGATTAGTTCTAGGATTTTTGTTACTAAGTCATTATCAGGGATTTCAACTCTTTTTAAGTTAGCTTTCCCAAATATCGTTAATCTCTTAAATGCAAGAGCTTAACATTCAAACATGATGTGTGTTGCTGATTCAGAGGATAGTCCACAAAGTCTGCCGACAGGCTTTTCCAAGTATTTTCCTACATTATTCATATGTTTGCGTAGGTGACAGATATTAAGTCAGCCTCAAAACATAGGTTCTTCTTGTTTAATGTTCGAAGACTTTCTGTCAACTTGGCTCGTGTACTTCTAATCATGAGTTTACTGTGCCTTAAGCCTGGAGCATTGTTCCAGTGTAGCTGATGATTGATTTCGAACTCTTGGCTTGAGATTTCGAAATTCCAATAACTGGTTCAGGTCCTGTTGGTATTTGTTCTGAACCTTGTCTGGGTAAAGCATCTATCATCTCATTTCCATCTATTCCTTTATGCCCAAAAACCCATCTCACTGTTCAAGTTCCTACACCCCTCCACCTGGCACGCCGTCCATTTTGGACCCATCTGTGAACCATACATAATCTTCATCACGATCACATTTTAGTGAGAATGGTTTGTTTTAAGAGTATAGTAATGTCATATGGTCTGAGGGAATGTCTAATAATGGATAGCGAATTAGTATGACAATTTCTGAGAGACTTTGCAATGAACTAGATTTCTAGTTACCTGAAATTTGTAGCCTGTATGCTGAGAGTCGAGCTTCACTTTCGATTACAAGCTCAAGAGATGGAAGTTCTAACATTACTTCGCTAGGACGCTGTAGGACTAGTGCTCATGGATCTAGAATTGGCAAACTAGCCGTAGAACAGAATTTAATTGTTTTACAACTTTGACCTGGTTTATTTTTGGCTAACACACTAGAGAGCAATATGTGATAACAGATCTGATCACCATTAAGTATAACCAGTAAAGTACACGTGGTTTTAGACCCCCCTGTTATCTGATCACCATTAAGTATAACCAGTAAAGTACACGTGGTTTTAGACCCCCCTATTCTACCAAATGCCATGTCTTAATGACATAAGTATTAGTTTTGACTTGAAAGTCACTCTTTCTAAGTGATTGACAATTAATGATAAGTAAAGCACATAAATAGTTATTTATGCACCAAGGGGATAAAGAATGCTAATATTTCTCTTTGAAGTTGGTTAATTTCTAAGGCGAAGCCGAGGGATCTATCCGTTTAACTTCCGAGACAAAGCCAATGGAGTTATGACTATTAACTCGAAGCCGAGGAAGGTAATTGTGAGGGGAAAATGTAATTTTACTCCCAAGTTGCATAAAAGATTTTATCTCCGGACGTTCAATTATTGTTATATTTTTTTTTCATATCTTTTGGCCAGAAACGGATTTTAAGCCAATTCATTTTTTTAATCGGGTACCACTTCTAAATTTTCGGGAAAGTTAAACCAAAATTGATCGGTCCCCATTATAAATTTAGATTATACCACTCCCGTAATCAGTTGCACGGGTTTAATTAAAATGCATAAAAATAGACCCGCAATGCTCAAATAATCGACTGTGACGTCATTTTGGTTATTCTAAAAAACACTTCAATTTAAACAATTTAAAATTAACAAACTTAATTTATAATAGAATGTTATTATTATAATAGCATCAGAACTAATATTGAATTTACTTAAAATGTTAAATAAATTATTTACATATAATAAGTACCTTACTCTGTAGATATTTTTAAAGATTTAATAAAATTATTTGCCTGCTTTGATTGAAACTCCCAACTGAGATTATTATTTATTTATTATTATTTATTATGCACTGGGCACATAATTCAACGTAAGTCTTACCATTGCTGGGACAGAAATTAATGGCTAGGGCATTATTTTTTTCTCGTCGGAAAATAGACTCACGATACTTTATATAGTTAAATGAATAATCTGAGACACATATTTAAATTCCTTATCATTACCAAATCTTTGTTTGACAGTTTTTCTCTTGATTAGTGTCCTGATGAATTTTCCGAAACTAATTAGCCGAATAACAGAATGTATCGTGGTTTAAACTGGAATTTCTCAAAGCGGTGCCCACCACAAATATATATATATATATATATATATATTATATATATATATATATATATATATATTATATATATATATGATAGGGCTTAAATTTCAGCGTGATTAATAATACAAACTAAACTTTTTAAAAGCAAGTTTTTGGTTGAGTGAAATCACTTCTCTCCTATCCTGGTATAGTAGGTAAATACTGGATAAACCCCTTCTATCTTTGCAGATATTTTGATTTAAACCTCCCAATGATGTTATTTTTAACTAACCAAATTTATCACTTCTTTAGGAACCTAATTGAAAATTATTTCTCTTCATCTTTTCTCAACCACAAACTTGATCTTCCTAATCTCTTAAATGAGTTTCAATATCTTTCCTTATCAGTGTGATTCCTTCTCTTTCGTTTAGGAAAATATCTTAATAATAAATCAACTCTTCTAAACTTTTTACTAAGTAAAGCAGGATCATTTGAATATTTTATTGACTAGATTATTCTTGGTAGATTTTCAATTTTTGTTATAATATTTAATTAATTTTACCATTTTCTAAAGCTTTCAAAAAAAGTGTTAATTGTGTGTTAATCTGTTTTTTGTGTGTAGGCTTTGAGTTAATCTGAATTTTACAATTATGATAAAATATTTTTTTGAGGTAGTACGTAATTGAGCACTTTATTGGACCGTTTTTAGGATGAGAAGCCAATCATTATTGTTATAGGAGGTTATTTAGTACTTTTCACCTCCGAGGACAATAATGAATGTAAAAAAACTCCTATAGGACGTAAAAGTAATTCATATGTTGCCGCCATTACTGTAATGTAGCGTGTTCAAAAAACAATCTGTGTAAAACCTTCATGAGGTTTCTTTAAAAACGTTCATTTTGTTTCTGTTTTTGTTCGTAGACTTTTTTTTTTTTCGTTTTTAAAAGGTGTTCTAATTGACAATTTTTGTGTGTTTATTTGTAAAGCTTTTACATTTTTGAGTAAAAGTGTGAAGCTATGGATGAATTTAATGACGACGATAATATAGAGGTAATTGGACGTTTGTATTTTTTTCAATTAAGTATATAGCGCAGTTTATTTAATGAGTGCTACCTCAAAAAAAATAGTGTATGCCATCCGGCTGAAAATGTCTTTATGTCTTGGCAATTTTTGCCCGACTCGCTTCGCTCGTCGGTAAATCTAATTGCCGTGACATAAAGACACACTTCTCAGCCTTATGGCATAAATAACTATTGTTTACGATTGATGAGTAAAAATATGATTTCATGACTGTCAATGAGCTGCAAAAATACGAATTTATATCATTTTAGAAGAATTATATTTACCTTCTGCACTAGTACAGATAGTAAGAAGAATTCTTCATCGTTACTCCTGATCAGTGAATTTGTTTGTTCTTATAAGTACGTGTTGCCAGTAAGGTTTTATAGTTTATCGAATTCGCTTTTTTCATAAATATTTAAAAAATGAGTGATAGTGACAGATATAAGAGTGATTATGACGAAAATACTCCGCGTTTATTAATTACACGGTCTAAAAACGCAAATTTTATAACGGAAAAATCTAAAGAAAGTTGATAGTGTAATTACTTATTGTTATTTATTTTTTATACCTAACAATTGTAGATAAAATGTGGTACTCAATATGCGAGTAAATCTCTTTACATTGATCTTATATGGTTAAAACCCTCGTTTCACACGGGCTGCAAATCCACACTCGCATAAAAGTTTGTTATCCTTATTAATTTCGTAGTAATATTGGTAATAGTAAATAGGTAGTATTATACTTATTAATATTTTATTTTTTTTAAATAAGACCTGTCTAAATTAATTCGCACAGTAAATGGTTTTTTTCTCATGAATATGTGTATAGCAGTATATCGCAGAGGCAGACAGGTCTAAATCAAAACGGGGTAGTGAGATAATTTTCTTCGAAACAAAAATCGCTACTAACATATATGCTAGCACTAGCATATTCACGCTGGGAACTAAGATCAAAACAGAGAGACACTTATAAAACTACATACACAACACAACTTTGTAAGACCCACAACAGTGTATATATATATATATATATATATATATATATATATATATATATATATATATATATATATATATATATATATATATAATATATATATATATATATATATATATATATATATATATATATATATATTATATATATACACACTGTTTTTTAAAAAAAACCTGAGTGGTTATTACAAAGTTGTGTTGTGTATGTAGTTTTATAAGTATATATATATATATATATATATATATATATATATATATATATATATATATATCATTCAAATTTGTACAAATAATATTATTTATCATTCTACATTATTACAATTATGTATCTAAAACAAGAAAAAATGCAGACGTTTGATGTGATGAGCCCTCTTAAGTATTAACTATTTAAGTGAGGGCTTAAAGGTCTTTTGTAATTTTGGTTTTAGTCCAAACCTAACTCTTTCCTTTTCTTACCTATGATATGAGGATAACTAAAATTGGAATCTAAATGTTTAGTTGCACATGCAACTAAAAAAATCCGTTATTCCAACAAATTTTTCTCTTAATAGAATCATGTCTTAGTTTGGTACCCAAAATTTAATGAAATTGCATCCTATAATTAATTTCTTAATAAATTATTATTTTCAAACCTTAACTTTTGCAATTAGTTATTTTATTAGTAAAAAGACCACGTGTGTACAATTGACTTACCTATAAGCCCTAAACTTTAAGTCTGTTTAATCACTTTCAAGTATGAAAAGTTGCCTAGGTTGTGCTTAATACCCCAAAGCTTTATAACCTAAACTTTTTAGATAATAAGGACTCATAAGAGGTATTAGGGTCTAGACCAACTAATTTATCTTAATTAACTAAATCTAGTGGTCATATTTATTAGATACTTCTTAAAAGAGAGGCTAAAAGGATTTATTTAAGATTATTTATTTTTAAATCAATTCAGTAAACTATTTATTTTGTTTTCGGTCCAATATTTTTTTCTAGATTTCCATTATTTTACCACAGTCTATTTCTATTCAAAATCAAATTCAATTTCAATAACGTTGTGCTGCAGGGGTAATTAAAGATTCCAAAACTTCAGTTTTTCAAAGTTGTATACCAAATACTTTTTAACAATGAGATCGAAAACTAAGTATTGAACCCCTGCTGTGGATATTCTGGCTCAAAACTGACTGTTTTGAGCTAGCTGACTGATTAATGTCGGTTAATAATGTCGTAATGTTATTTTCTGAGTAGCACATTCGTGGAAGTTCGACTTTCTGGCATTGGCACACTGGAAAATGCGATAATAGACACGCAAAATCACACACACCAACTCATACAGAGAAAGAAATTGGTAAAAATTACTCTGAAGGTCTAAAGAACACTTAAGAAAGTAAAAGTTAGCTTCAGGACAACTCAGAAATATTTCTCATCTACGGTTCGCTAAGGTCATCCTCGTTTTTTTAACTCGTATGACTCGTCTTTAGACGTTAAGGAAAAATAATTTTCATTCTCAGCGATCACCCCTGACTTCGCTTAATGATGCATTAGTGATTTGTCAAAGCCTATATGAATATTAGTCGGATTAAAATGAAACATTTTATTATTGTTTATTAAAAGTATAGTAGAATAGAATTAGTTATAATTAAAATTAACGGTTATGTTAAATTTTAACTCTATATTTGAAGATATAATTTTAATGAATTAAGAAATATACTAATTTTATAAAATTTAAGTAATGCGGGTCATAAGATGAAACTACACATTTGCAAGCCTTATATAAGACTAAATTTTAAATCGATATTTTTATTTCTGCTTTTAATGAATTTTTGGAATTATCAAAGCATTCATTACTGTTCATTGTGTTTAATCATTAAAAATAGTTTAATGATTATCAGAAGAAAATCATTAGAAATATTTTCCGGATGGCACTCCTACAACCAAAGATTAATTTTTGTACATAAAGTAATTTTTTTGTTTCATATTTCTCTAGAATAAACACGCTGGTAGCTACGATGATAAAAGTTGGGAATTTTTAGTTCAAAGGTTTAAATAGGGAAAAGAAAAAAATGTATACCATTGCTAGTTTCTTTAACAGCTATAGAGAAGCGTAAACAACTTAAGTAAAACCTTTTAATAAGTATCTATTTTCCTCTTGGAATGTCATTATCAATCAATTTTCCACTGCATAACCTTGCAATATCCTGAGGAATTAGCATGATGTGAAAATCAATTCTTTCTCGTACATTACGTCAAACTGGATGGAGTATAACTAGAGACATCCAGGAAAATTTCAAACTCCAGAGAAATATCATTGTCTTCACTATAACTTTGATCGATTTCCCCTTAACTGAAAACTTGTTTGCATAAGGCGTGTCTCTTCTCTCTTAAGCCACCGTCAACCCCCTCCCCTTTCGCGAAGGCTGGAGAAATAGTAGGAGAGAAGAAATATTCTGATTGAAAATAACCTTACTCTATGTAAATATATTCTATACCCAAATTTTTTTCTTAGGATGTTTTTTTTTAACTTAATTAGATTAAAAATTAAAATTCTGTATGGAATTACGTTTTTGATTTTATTTACCTTTTTACTTTTTCTTTTCTATTAAGGTAGGTTTATAGGAAAAGTATTTTGTTACCTCCAGGAGGTTCCGCTGGTGTAATGGTTAGCACGTGCGCCTGCCAACCTGGCAATCCGGGTTCGATCCCGGTCGGGGCCTCTAAGATTTTCATGCGAGGGATGAAAATACTTTCACGTGCCGTCCTTTGAAAGGGACGCTAAGCCGGCGGTTCCGCGTCTGTGCGTTGTCAGGTACTCGTTGAAAAAGACCCCTAACCCTAAATGAACTTGGGTTTAAGAAAAAATTAGGACCTTAAGTAGTTTTATATAAAATTATATATACGTTTCTGCCTTATGGTTTTAAGAGCAGAAAATTGAAAGTGAAGACCCCATAAATTAACTCACAACAAATACAAAAAACTTGTATTTTTGGGTGTTTTTTGAGTTTATATCAGTCTTAACTCAAAAAATAGCCCTACAAATGTGTGTAATTATGGGTGTCACCTTAAAGAGGAGTGTTCAAGGTAGTTTTCCTTGCAACAAGAGGTTCTCAATTTGGCACATAAAGCTTTAATGTACCGTCAAAAAATTGTCAAAATTTTTGAGTTATGCCTATTTTTTAGACTTGAATACATAAAATAAATAAATAAACCATTTATTTGCATATTTAAAATACCTTTTATACAAATTTTATAAAGACAAAAGCGTTTGAATTTACATGCAAAATCGGGCATCAGCCGTGGTATGCTCTCTAAGAGAGCTTGGATGGTACATCTTATTATTATTATTATTTTTAATTTAAGTTACTAAACATTTATTACTATTAAAATTACTAAATAGTAGTTATTACAAATATAAGTACTAACTTAAATAAATTAATAAAATATAAAAAAAAAACTAAAACAACGATATAACTTTAATTTATAATAATCTTTTATGTGCCTATTACATATAAGATGCTTAAAACAATATTCAACAGAAAACATAAAGCAACACTATAATTGATTAATGAAAGCACAATTTTTCCTAACATTATGATAAATACTTATGGTAAAATTATAAGAAACCTTAAATAATATTAAAGTTTCTACAACATATAATTTATAAAATACATGCTTATATAACCATTAAAAAGCCTACAAATACATACATACACACAAACATACATAAAAAGATATTTACATTTATACTTTTTTTTCCTTTATTATTTACAATTATTTAAAGCCAAACAATTTTGTGAACCTGTCCCATTCTTGCCCATTCCTTTCTGTCTCTTGCTATTCGCTGCCATGTTTCTTGTCCACAGATTCTTTTCATTTCATCATCCCACCCTGCTCTTGGTCTTCCTCTACTCCTATTTCTATCCCTAAGATACCACTTGAATACATACTTTTTGGATATAACAACCATGTTGTCTTGTAGGAAATTTTCTCAGCTTCCTAACAAATGCAATAATTTGAAGCTAGGTTGTATACTTTCTGAGATATCAGCCATTTTCTGAATGCAAGTCAAGGAGTTTTAAAAAAATCATGAAATTTGATCTTGTGGGAAAACGGTTGAGAATCGGACCATAGTTAATATGAAGTTTTTTGTTGGAAACGAGCTGAAGTACCACCTCCTTTCGAGAAGAAAGTTTTATTTTTTACACCCTGTATAACAAATAGTTCTACATTTCAGTTTGCTATTAAATAATATTAGCGTAATTAAAGTCGTTTCTAAAAGACTAAAACGTTTTCTTAGCTCGCATGGATTTTTTTGTTGGATTTTTATCTATGTTTCCACTCAGGAGTACTTAAATTCAAAGCTTGAATGCTCCCTTACTCTTGTGATATATAAGCCCACCTCATTTTGCGTTACTTTTTTAATTTAAATATGTGATCAATTGTATTTTATTGTTTTTATAACTTCATATTTTTGTATCTGTATGTATCAAAGCTATGTAATAATAATAAAGAACCCAACAAGTTTTTAAAGTGGCCGGAAAACTTAAAATATGGTCAGTGAACAACAAATTTAAATTTTAATTATTAATGATACTAATGCAAAAAATGGTGTGCTCTACCAATTTTGAAAGAGCAGCATAGTATAAATCATTCACATCCAATCCCAACCGAACAACAACATCCCATTCGTCCCATTTCTTATTGATCTCTCTATAACCAATTTGATAAATATACCCTTTCTAATTACAAATAGAAGCAAAAATTAATGCTGCTACTAAAGTTCTAAATAAAGCGTAAACCAGAATAAAAATAAAAGCATAACCCGTAAACAAAAAATACATTGTTAAGTACGGAAGCATTAATTTAAAATGAAATTCGCCCGGTATGCAAACCTCAGCACTCTACTTTTATATCTATTTATTAAAAATATTATCTTAAAATGTATTATTACATTTATTTAAATAAATAAATATTCTTCTGTACTATTTCTTTTATCAAATCACGTAAATCTTTATACAATTTATAATAAAAATGTAAATATAGATATTTTCAACTTTTTATTTCATTTTATACGTGCTTTTCTTATTTTATTACATTTAAAAATTATGAAGATGTTTACATTTTATAAAAGCATAAAGTACACGAAAGGATTGGTAAAGATGCCCTTTATCGAAAACTAAAAAAAAAATGATGTGTGTAAAAAGTATTAGTTTGTATTTTAAAGTATGCATAAGAAAGTCTAAAGAAAAATTTTTAGAAAGTATTAAATATATTTAAATATGTCAATTAATATTTCAGTACTTAGTAGGGCAAAATTTTAATTGTTTTTGCTTTAATAACTTTCGATTATTTGTCTATATAAATTGCCCAACATGTTATTTTAGTTCATTAAAATGAATAGAAAAATTGAGCCCTAAAAGTTTATTTTTAAAGATTCGTCCCTAAATCATGGTCTCTATTACGTATAAAAACATATTAAGCTTTTGGTTTATATAGTAATTTCTTTTTATGAGGCTGTAGTTTAGTGTGTTAACATTTTATGAAAAAGGGCTTAAAATGTATTTGCATGTTTATAGAATGTACGTAATAAATGCTTCTTAGGGTTTTCTTATTAGTGAATTTTCTTTTAAAACAATTCGCTAATGATGTGGCTCTTATGGAGGGAGGGGTATGGGCTAAAATCTGTTTATCCCTGATAAACATACGCAATACATATATATTTCAAAAATCAACTTGGTAAATATCCTGATCCCTATTGTTTATTATGCGCTGTGATGTCATTTGTCTCCAACAAAAAATCTAAATGTTTAAAGAAGGCCGGACTGGGTGCTGCCCTTTCGTCCAGTCTCCACATTAAGATAAGCACAATCCAAGCCTAAACGCTATTGAACCGATGGAGAAGAGTGGAGTATACATTTTTAAATGTGGAGTTCAAGACTGTGGAAAATGCTATCTAGGGCAGACGGGGCGCAAATTTTCCACCCGCTTTAAAAAACACTTAAAGGGGTCCACTAACTTCTACGCCCACATCGATAAAGAGGCCCACGGAAAACCGGTCATAAGGTTGGTTTTCTACATTTTGATAGTAAAGAGAAATTGAATTCTTTAGAAAATTTTGCGATTGAAGGGCAAAATTGTGAATTCTTTAGAAGAGCGCTAGACATCTCTTTCTAGCGTGACATATGTTTAAATGATAAGACTGCGGCGGTAGTTCTGTTATTAAACAAACTCTAGCGAGTTCTATTAAATTACCTTTAGTCAGGTTCCATGAATTGAAGACTCACATCTCACCACGGAAATTGATATTTTTATTGTTTTTAGAGATTTTCTAATGTATTTACCTTTTAGCGAATTTCCTTTGGAAATTCGGCTAATGGGATAGGCGTCATGGATCTACAATTTAAAACTCCTTAGTTGGAGCAAGGCTCTACTAAATTAAATAAATCTTCAAAGCTAAATGTTATTGATTATGATTGCACTATTATTTCTATAATATTTTTAAATTATAATTTATTATTTAAATATAGTTATCTACTCAACAACATTGTTACCTGTTTTGTTTTTAACGGAATTATTTGTCTGTTAATCTAGTTATTGTCCAAACATATATTTGTTAGCAACCATGTAACTGTTTTTGTTATTATTTATTATGTTAAACCTTAAAAAAGATAAAATTATATCGAAAGCTCGGCAAAATTAGTTTTTTTTATTAATTAGGACCTACTCCTCCTCAAAACATTGGATATTTCCGGTGACATCCTGGTTTCGTTGTTTTATGAAAGCACATTACATTTCCTATATAAACCTATATATAGCTACGGTATAAATTAGGAAAAGTAAACATTCATGAAGAATTATATTGTTTGAAATATTATTAATTTTTTATATAGCTAATATTTTAATATTATTCGAAATTTGACGAATTTGAAATTCCAAAGTTGGGACGTAAAGCCTCATTGGAGCGCTGCTCCTGAATAGTCGATGCAGAAAAAAATAAACTTGACCATACATAAGGGAGATCCCCAGATTAACAATATTGTATCATATACGGTTTAAAAATTAAGGGGGTTGGGGAGATTTTCGACCTTCCTATATAATATTTATACCAGAAAAAATGTAGAGCATCCTTGTAGAGCACTCTTTCTCAAAACGTGTGAACTTTACCGAGTCAGACTTCAATGTGATTCAGGAAATAATGAATATAATACAATTTTACAAATAACCTCCTCAAAATTACAAAACTTACCAAACAAGTGTAAAACGCTGACTTATAATAGCCGTTGCTGTAAAATGTATTTTTAACTAAGCGAATACAAGAGGAAAAATAAATAAACGCAAAAAAGAAACAAATGCTCCTAAAATAAATATCTGCTTTAGTTATACAAGACAAAAATAAAAGCTGGAAATAAATAGGCTTTCTATTTTTTTTATATTTTTTCAAGGCTTCAATTTATGCAGTCAGGGTTCTACTACGTACAAGGCTGAGTTAATTTTTTTATTTTTGTTGTTTTTTTGTCAGAATAATATTTATTGCTTTTCAAATCAATATTCTAGATATTGAAACATTGAAATGGACTAAAAAAATATAATAAAAAGGAAAAACAGTAGAGGGGAATAAATCAGTGATTTCATAAGCTCCAAACAAGTGAGGTGGAGGTATTTTTAGGGAAGATGGCCAGGACTGGGAAGTGTCAATTTTTATGTTTGTAGGTTGAAGAGTAAAAAAGCAAGAGATTAAAAATCCTAAATATCTCTATTTTACTGGGTCGCCAAAAATATAAGACCCGTCACGTTTTATTTTGTTTTTATTAACAAGCTCTGATATTTATGTAGGACACTAATAAATATGTATTTATTGAACAAAGACAGGTATTTTCAAATAACGAAATTTAAATGGTATTTTACGAATTTCCTTTGTAAAATTTCGCTAGGGAAATGTTGGCTTGATGATAAAAACTGTTTAAGTTTTAAATTGATCATGCATCATAAGCTCATTTTTCCTTTGAAAATTTGATAGTTAAATTTCATTCGTCAAACAATACTATTTATAACAACATTTATTGTTAAAACCCTGTGTGGCACTCACTTTACTGTGATACTAGGTTTAAGTTTTAGTCTTTCATTTGCCCTTTTTCTAGCTAGTAAGCATTGTATATAGTTTTAACTTAGCCTTAGTTCTTTAGGTTAAGTACGCTCCGCCACATAGGGACCATTTGTTCAACCCCTATGTGGCTATACAATACTGTGTTACTAGTTTCTAAGTCTTGTGATATTTTCTAGTCCCTAGTTAGTAAGTGTAGTTGGTAAATCTCATCTTAGCCTTAGTTTCTAGGTTAAGTATGCTTCGCCACACAGCGGCTATTTGTTAAAACCCTGTGTGGCACCTCCTACGCTGTGATACTAGGTTTAAGTTTGTGTTCTCGTTCTGTCCTATTTATTTATTATTTACCTACACACACCTCTTAATATTCCATCGACAATTATCCTTACTTTCTGTTTATTTAAATCTACACGACCTGAAACATCAGATTGCGGAGACCAAGTGTCTGATGTTCTTCATCCAGTCCTGAACTCGCTTTTCGAGGTCGCTTTCTGCCACGTTCTTGATCAGTGTGCAGAACCCAAGCCACTGATCACGTCCAGGACCCTGCATTGTTATGGTCAGTACAACAGAGTGTAGGCCCCAACATCTGTTGTACCTGGGGTGTCGGAGATAGGAAACATACCCTTCGATAATGAAGTGAATGGATATTATTAATACATTACAAATAAATGCTGCAGAACATGTAAAGTACACGGGGTCACTCAATTACATGTTCCTGAGAATTAAATCAAAAACACAAGATACAACGAGACATTTATTCTAACAAGACAAGAAAAAACACACGTAATGGGTATAATTTGATTAAAAATACAAATTATAAATTTAAATTGATATTGATATAAAAATATAAATTTAAAAACAAGTATAAATTGATTAAAATATAAAATTGAGATAATACAGCTTTGCGGTGCGGTCTTATAACTCACTAGGTAATACCACGGGTAACTTGTAGGTTTAAATTGGGATTTTCCGAAAAAATATAATAAAAATTACACCTACACGTAGCTATTTTAAAGTTTGATAACACAGGAGATACCTCCAACAGGGTTAGTTGGGGGGAATACCCGATGTAAGAGACCGCGGGTGGATGGAGTGATTACCGCTTAGGACCTAGATGTCGAAGCGGGTAATCCGGGCAAAAAAAAAAACAAAAAAAAAAAACATTTATTTTATATTTTAATCTGATTTATTGTTTCTCTTCATAAAGTCTGATATTATTTCCTTTTTATATAACTATTTTATTTAAAATCTACTATTTTATACATAATTTATATTTTCTTATCCATATCTTTTAGAGATAAGAGTATTTTCTTTATCTTTAATCCGAAAGAGTTCTCGCTCTAGCTCTGTCCAAAAGCTACTAAGAACTCTTGTCAAAAAATTTTATTTATATTTTATACAGAGTAAATTATAAAAATCATTGTATATGAAGAAATTTTATTCATATTTTATATAGTGTAAATTATAAAAATCATTGTATATAAAGAGATTTTATTTATATAGTGTAAATTATAAAAATCATTGTATGTGAAGAAATTTTATTTATATTTTATATAGTGTAAATTATAAAAATCATTGTATGTGAAGAAATTTTATATAGTGTTATAAAAATCATTGTATGTGAAGAATTTTATTTATATTTATATAGTGTAAATTATAAAATCATTGTATGTGAAGAAATTTATTTATATTTTATATAGTATAAATTATAAAATCATTGTATGTGAAGAAATTTTATTTATATTTTTATATAGTATAAATTATAAAAATCATTGTATATAAAGAGATTTATTTATATTTTATATAGTATAAATATAAATCATTGTTGTGAAGAAATTTTTATATAGTGTAAATTATAAAAAATCATTGTATGTGAAGAAATTTTATTTATATTTTAATATAGTGTAAATTATAATCAATTGTATGTGAAGAAATTTTATTTATATTTTATATAGTGTAAATTATAAAAATCATTGTATGTGAAAGAAATTTTATTTATATTTTATATAGTATAAATTATAAAAACATTGTATGAGTTTTAATTTTTTTATAGTGTAATTATAAATCATTGTATTTTTTTTAATTTTTTTTTATTTATTTGTTTTTATTTATCTAAAACTTGTTAAGAATGATTTGTTGGAACCTTATTTTTAACATAAGGTTCTAACATCATATCATCGTATCATATGTATTTTTAGTTTCCTAAATTTCATAAAAAATGTGCCTTCAAATCGTTCTAGATTCTTGTATTTTTACCTTTGATTACAATGAGAGATGCCAATTGGAATCAAGGTTTTGATCCTAGGACCTGAGGCAGCTCTGTTCTTTTTCGTCTTATTAAGGATTAAGATGTGAAAAGTGTACAATCAAAAAGAACATATATAGCAATAAAAATAATAATATACACTGAGATTGATAGGAATATTCTCCCCACAAAAGAGCCACTGAAGCTCTGCGCTGTGGGAAGGAGTGTTTAGACCACAAACATTATTGTCTATTAAAAGATAAAATTACAAATAATGGCACAGGTGTAAAAGATATAATAAAATGTTTAACCATGATAATTATAAAATGTATAGACTATGTACAGTATTACTTCCATTTATGAAATTATAGCGATAATAATATTTACATTACTATTTTGTTTTTAATTACAAAAACGTTTTATTTTAGATTAATAATTTTAATAAATTATTTATTTTAAATATTTTTATGAACATACTTTTTATAAATTTAGTAAAAATATTTATTGATTTAGAGTTTCTAATATGAATAGGTAACTGATTGTAGTTACTTGCAGCTACATAGAGCCAATGTTTTTGGCCCATCGTAGTATGCTTTCTCGGAATTAAGTATAAGTTTGTTGAGCTGATCTAGTGTTAAGACCATGCTCTATAGGCGATAAATATGTTTTCCTGCGTAAATTCTCTGTAAGCCTATGAATTTATACATGTCAGGGAAAATTAAGATATTAAGTTTTTTAAAAAGCGAGCCGATTCTCACGATTCGGCTGTTTTAGTATTATTCTATAAAAGTTTTTGAAGCCGGAATACAGGTAGTAAATGGGTTTCTGAAGCTGATCCGTAAGCAGTCATGCCATATCTGAGAACAGAATCTATTAGAGCAAAGTAAAGCATCCTGAGTTTATCAGTAGATAAAAAACCTTTAACGTTATGCAATAAGTAAATGTATTGCCTTAAACGTTTTATCAAAGCTCCAATATGGCTTTGCCAGGACAGATTCCGGTCCACTATTATTCCAAGGTATTTAGCAGTTTCAACGCTTTCCAGTTTAGGACAAGTGCAGTTGTCAGGGAATTTGGCTCGACAGCTCTGATTGTGAAGACTAATGGTGTAGGTTGGTTTGGAGTTAGCTGTATTGCGAATTGAAAAATAGATAAGATTTGTTTTCTTTACGTTTAGGGAAAGTTTATTTATCTTGAACCAGGTATTAATTGAGTTAAGATTATTTTCCAAAACAGTGCAAACCTCGAACCAATACCTAGCTGAACATATCAAGACCAAATCGTCACAAAAACCTATCAGACGGCACCTGGACACCACCGGAAAGACATTGTTTATGTAAACAAGGAATAAAAGTGGACCCAAAACTGTGCCTTGCGGTATAGAAAACTCTGAAATTGTAGGCGCAGCCAGAATATTGTTAACTTTTACCGATTGGCTTCTGTTTCTCAGATAACTAGCAAACCATTCGAGCACTGTTCCTCTCAATCCTATATCATAGAGTTTTTTAATCAATATTTTATGAGAAACAGTGTCGAACGCTTTAGCCAGGTCCAAAAATACAGCCGCCACCTTCAAACCTACATCTAGTGAATTGGTAATAGAAGATATTGTTTCAGATATGGCATCCTCTGTACTCAAACCAGCCTGAAAACCAAACTGATCTTTGCTTATAATATTATTTGACAGTAGAAAATCCAGTAATTGTTTTTTTACTATTTTTTCAATGACTTTCGCTACGTTTGACAGCAAACTAATTGGCCTGTAATTACCTGGATGTGATGAATCACCTCCCTTGAAGAGAGGGGTGATTAAAGCATTTTTTAGAATGTCTGGAAAAATGCCCTGAGCCAAACTAATAGTTGTAATCCACAAAAGAGGTTTAGTTAGATATTTATCATTATTTTTTAAAACTTTAGCCTGTATATTATCCAACCCAGGCCCCGAACCTCCTTTTATTTGCTTTATGGAATCTAAAATATCTTTTTCAGTTATTTCCTTATAAGAGTCCC
This sequence comes from Microvelia longipes, assembly GCA_018340805.1. Taxonomy (NCBI): domain Eukaryota; kingdom Metazoa; phylum Arthropoda; class Insecta; order Hemiptera; family Veliidae; genus Microvelia; species Microvelia longipes. The sequence goes on from JACMZG010001914.1 coordinate 41,158,685, forward strand.
ATAATTTAATTTTTTTACTTATATTTACTTGATTATAATTAACATTTTCTATTTTTTCTGCCATCTTTTCTCCTAAAGTACCGAAATACTCTCCAAGGGCATTTGCCCCTTCCTGTGGATTTGCATGCAAGTCAATATTAATTCCATTGTATACAATGGTTTTAATATGGTTAGATTTCTTATTAGTTTTTCCCATTCCCTCATTAATAACTTTCCAAATTTTTCTGGAGTCCCCTTCGCATGATTTTATTTTGTTAGAGTAATAAGCATTTTTTGTATGTTTTATAAGTTTATGAAGTTTTTTGGAATAAGTTATAATATAGTTTTTTAATTCTAGATTGAAAGGTTCTTTCGAAACTTTCTTGACTAACTTTTCTCTTTTTCTTATGCTTGTAATAAGTCCAAGAGTTATCCAAGGCTTCAATTTTTTATTTTTATGATTCGGTGGGCAGAACCGTGGTAGCTTCCTTAATGTAATAATTTAATTTATTAATAAAATTGTTTGTGCATACATTAATATCAGTTTCATTCAGGACACTTTCCCAGTTTTCGTTCGAAAGAAGGTTAGATAGTTTAACATTATCTAGTTTTGACTGAGGATTTACAATAGTTTGTTGATTAACTCTCTTCTCTGAAAAATTTATATTTAACGTTATAGAATAATGATCGGTGATGTGAGTTTTTATACTCGCAGCAACAGTTTTATTTAAAAGTTGTTTTTTGATAAACATATGATCAATTGTAGAAATTGACTTATCAGTAACTATTGTAGGTGTAGTTATAACAGGAATATAGCCGCGATCAGCTAAACAGGTTAAATAATCACACTGATCAGCATCTAGAGAGTTTTCATTGTTATTAAAATGTTTATAAATATCTATATTAATGTCACCAATTATGACGTTATTTTTATTCTGATTAATATTTCGAAGAAGCGCATCCAATTCTGTTACAAAATTAGATAGATTTCCAGATGGAGACCTATATAAAGCTGTCACACTAAATTTAGCGAATCGAAATATTAAACAGTTGCAATCACAACTGAAGCTATGTTCAACTGTTTCTTGTAAGTCCTCAGCTAAACTATCCTTAATAAACACAATGATACCACTATTCTGATTGTAGTTAACTTTTGTAGAATAAGTTCGGTAACCAGTAAGAGAGTACAAATCAGCTGGTTTGTTAACTAACCAAGCTTCAGACAAGATAATCATGTCAAATTTTATTTTTACACATTGCAGCGCAACGCACAGCTGATCTATGTTCCTATCTATGCTTCTTATATTGGTATGGAATATATTTATAGATCCTGAGTATAATGCAGCTGCAGAATTGTAATCATAAATATTATCTAAAACTTGATTTGTTATTATATATTCATTTGTCAGATCTAGATCCATCAGAGCCATGACATTTCATAATAAAAATACAGACTAATTATAAAATAATTTGAAATAAGTAGGTTAGATAAATTTACCTGTGCTTGTAAGAGTATTAAATAGAAAGTATTTACCATGATGTTGGTGTAAAAAGATATTAAAGATTGTTCACTGTTCAGAAAAATAAAGGATAATCTAATATTAAAATAAGAAATAAAAGGATATTCTGTAATTAGAAAAATTAAAAGAAAAACTTCTAAAGTAATATGAAAATAAAAATATAAAAATGAAGTAAAAAAGGCGTAGAAAACTCTAGGAGTACCAAAATGATCATTGCTCAACTTGAAACAGTTGATGCGATTGGAGTTTTGGCTCAATGTTAGAAGATAGCGAGATAGAGTGATGAAGTACATGCCAAGTATTTTGCTGATCTTCCCTTGGTTGCTTAGCACTAGGAGACGGTGGAAGTTGATTAATATCTCTATAGGAGCGAAAAAATAAAGCATGTTCTCCTTGTGCTCTTCGAGCCATGATGGCACCATCCTTGGTCCATATGTATGCAAAACCAGCAGCCCTTGCTCTCTCTTTAACATGAAACAGCATGTTTTTCTTCATAGGACTTAAATGCTCATTTATATAAATTTTTGAATCCTGCAGGTTAGTGTTTAAATCTTTTGCATTTAAGTTCTTATGTTTAAAAGAAGTTAACCAGTCATTTTTCAACTTGCGAGAAGATAATTGAGCTACAATAGTAGGAAGTTTGGTTTTGTCTTTCGTCTGAACTCTGTGCGCAATTTGAATATCGTTTTCGCCGACCTCTATCCCTGCCTTTTCTGCCAAATTTATGATAATATCCTTACAGTTCTCCTTAGGCGTTAGAGGTATACCTCGAATTTCGATATTACATATTCTGCTCCTCTGCTCTAATTCAATTATTCTTTCTTCTTGAGCAAGTATAATTTTTTTCATTGCCAGATTATCTTGTTGAAAACGACTTATTATTTCCACAAACTGTGCATTATGCTTATTTATTCTTTCAAGAGATGCTTTAAAACCATCAAATACATTTGATAATCCGGTCAGCGATTCTTCAAGAGAAGTTATTTTCTGCAATTCAATCATCTCATTTTTTATTGCACGGACATTTTCAACTAGTTCGTTTAATTGTTCAGATGATAGTAGTGGTGACTCAGAGTTACTTGGATGATGAGGATTTAAGTCTTTATTAGAGGCAGAGACACTCGTATCACTTGTCGATTTATTATCAGAAGCCTGATTAAGACTTGAGTTAACGTTCGAATTTTGTTCTGCTGCTTCATCAATTGGCTTTGCTTTACTTGGGTCTAAAATTGGTTGATTTAAGTTGGCAGAATTGCACCATGCTTCGTTACAGGTCCAGTTAGGAAGTTTTTTCCCGCGTCTATCATAATATTGAACTTTGCAACAATTAAGATGGTAAATCGATTTGCACGACGGACAAACTGCCGGATCTTTATCTATTTTTTTGTTACAGCTTCGGCAAGAAGGCATTTTAATCTGTTTCACTCAAAAACAGTAGTTAATTAAAATAGTAATTTAATAAATTTATAACTGAATTTACTTTAGTTGATAGTTGCAATAATTTAAATATAAAAGATGTTATAGTTCACAAGTTAAATAAGACGAATATATCTTTCTAATCTACACAGTAAATAAAAATAATACGATGTTAATTGGACAACGGTCACGAAAACACTGAACAATTTTATATTTTTGTTTGTTAATAAAGGATTTTTCTTTAATAAAAAAAAAAAAAAAGATGACCTGCATATTGACCTGTATGGCGGTTAACTATTTCTGAGCTTTCATATTTTATTTGTGAAGAGCCTTTTCATTATTTTATTTATGTGTTCTTTGAACAGCCAATTATCTCAAAAGCAAGAGCAGTCAGAAATCCTAGTGCAATTTTCAAAAATATGGTAATAGATTTCGATAGTATGGCTTAAATAAAAACTTTTTACCTTTTGCGATTTTTTTCTTTTCCGTTGAATAAGAAGTTATTTAAGGTTGAATTATGCCCATTTTTCGATTTAGTGCTCTCCAGGGGCAAAACTAATGGTTGGATCAAAAAAGTTCTTATTTTTAAACTTTAGCATACTATTTTTTTTCTCTACGTGCGACTTGGGCGAGTTCCCTAAAATAAATTGCGTCATGTGCGTTTGCGCCTTTATGTCTCTAAAGGACACCGAAAATCCGAACTTTCTATCTGCTCTTATCCTCGACATATTAGGCTGTTCCAACTTAGCTGGTAATCCCTGTATAAGAAAACTATATTGTTTAAATTACAAATCCGAGGTGTTTTTAAGACCTCCTAAGTGGTTTTCACACAAATTGTCTCTATGTGTTTGTATATACATACATACATATATATATATATATATATATATATATATATATAATATATATATATATATGTATATATATATATATATATATATATATATATATATATATATTATATATATATATATATGTATTATATATATAATATGTATATATATATATATATATTATTATATATATATGTATATGTATATGTATATATATATATATATATATATATATATATATATATATATATATATATATATATATATATATATAATATATATATATATATATATATGTATATATATATATATATATATATATATATATATATATATATATATATATATAATATATATATATATATATATATATATATATATATATATATATATATATATATATATATATATATACATAATATGTGTGTGTGTTTGTTATTTCGTAGCTCTCAGCGTACTCATGCTAGACATTTGAAACTTGGCACAATGTACCTTTAGCCGTTTTCACGCTGTAGACCTTTAAAAACACGTTTTTGTTTTGTACAGTATAATATACACTTGCAGCTTTAGTGGATGTTTTGCTTTTTTATTGACCTGACCTAGCAGTTTATTTTAACATTTCTTTTTTGACTTGGCAAGGCGGAACGATGCTGCGTTTCTAAATAATTTAATCTTCTTTTCTTTCTCATTCTTACGATGAAGCATTTTATTAAAAACTTAGTAAAAATTGCTGCCCTAATTAATACCTCAATTAAAAATGTAATTTGTTTTTTATTAACTATGGAATATTTTTTAAACAATTCTTGTCTCTTTATGTTTTTAATAAAATTTAATTCTTTATTTGCAAATTTTTGTTTTGAAAAAATATGTTGACTACGAAGTGTTTTTTGGTACATTTATTAGATTATTTAAAAAAAATTAAATTTGATTATAATTGGTAATTGTCATCCCTAATTATTTAATTAAAATAATAATGTAAATTAATTTGATAATTTTTAACATAAAAAATAATGTGAAAGTGTAATATGTTTGGGCTTAGCATAATGTTTTATCTTTTCTTACTATAACTCTGTCAATGCTCTCCTGCTAAAATTAGGAGGGGGTAAATGTACTTTAATTAATTTTTTTTTGCCTTATGTGGTTGTAAAATTTTAGAAGGCACTTCTGCTTTTATAATTTTAAGTCTGCGCAAATTATACAGACACATAAGACAATAATGAGGCCCGAAAAGGTTTTTAGCAAGCCGATGTAGATCAGCTATGTGACTGAATAGCTCTTCTTGCTGTAACCAATCATTTTAACCTTCAATAGGTTATTAGTCCTTTGAAATGCTTGATTTCTTGCGCACCAATCCAGTTCTTGCTCAGGTTTTTGGTTTATTCTTCTTAGTCGGAACAGTAGCACTTTTACCTTTCTGTCAATTTGCATATATTTTTAAAGGAAATACGCACTATCATACCATAAAAAAAAAAAAAAATGCCCGTTTTAGGGCCTTTCGGCCCATCAGGGTATTAACCCTGCGGGAACCACCTCAGGTGGGTTGCATCTACTACACTCTAAGAATTATTGCTTGTTACATTTCCTAGGTGTCTCTCGCACAATTATATTGTGTCAACTATGTTTTGCAAAACTCGGTAGTATCAAATGATATATGTTTTGCTTGCCATGCATGATGGCGGTAAGAGAGCACCGCTCGTCTCTGGTAAGTACTTCACATTATATTCTTCGGAATTAATTGAAGGTCAGAGTGAGTTCAGGCTCTGTCGGCGCCCTGATGAGTTAGACGTAACGAAACAGAGTGGGACATGACATTATGTCGAGCCATCAATGATGACGAATGTCGAATGATGGAACAGTTCCCAGATGTAGCATTGCATTTGCTTGTTACATTTCCTAGGTGTCTCTCGCACAATTATATTGTGTCAATTAATTAAAGTTGGCGAAATCTTTTTTTAATACAAATACTATTCATAAAATCTTAGAGCATAGCCCGGGCTGCGAACCCCGGACCTCTGGTGCCGAAATCGAACGCCTTTACGATCACGGCCACGGAGGCAGACTCATAGATCATACCATAGATTGTGCTAAAATATGCCCGCTCTTGTTTAGTCAATACTGAACTACAATTGTATGAAAAACAGTCATACAAAGCTCACTTTATGCTATTCTGTAATATTTTTTAGCGAATTTCCTTTAAAAATTCATGCACATTGACAGGAAAGTAAAAGTGCTGCTGTTCTTACTATAATGCGCATGGAAGCAAGCATTCCTAAGGAACTTCGCCTGGCTTGCGAATCAACGCGTCAAAATTATTTTGTTGTAATAAATTTATAAAGTGAAATATGACGATAAAATTTTGTTTCTGGAACCCAGATTCGAGCCCGGGCCCCTGGTGCTCGTAGAATCGCATACTAGATTCGACTCTAGACTAGTTTTCTTCTACTCAAGCTCCAAAAAATATTGAAAACGACACCCTACTCAACATGTTGTTAACGTATATTTCCTGTTATTTCCTACCTGTAACTCACTTTTAGCGATAATCGACTAAGGACCAGGACTTCAAAATCATTTGATTTTGTCCCAAAGCATATTCATAATTATAGATTGCTGCAATGTGAAATAATTGTTAATTTCATAATTGTTATGTTTATGTAACAATTGTTATGTTGTGTATGTTGTTGTTAATATTAAAACATATTCAAATTGGCACTCTAATAAAATTTTTGTTTTATGGACCTTTATTGTGATTTTCAGATATTTACTACGAATTTTTAGAAATTTTGCTACGCCCTTTGTTGTATAAATTATACATTAAAAATAAATTATAAAATGTAAATGAAAAATATAAATTATGTTGAAGAAAGATCCATAGTGATTAGTTTACAAATAAAGCCAAAAATACATTGTGTAGTCCTTATTCCAAGGTGTGAGGAGTTTAGGTCGAGTAGGCATTGAAGTAATTTCATGCTGGCTTACTCTCGCCTCTTGTGTAGGCCTTATTTTTTCCATTATTTCTTTTATCGTAAATCACTCCTTTTAAAGGTTTCTAAATTTAGTGGCCTTCTACTGATCTTTTTACATAGGAATGAAGTGTAACCATGTTTCTATACAAAACTATATCGTGACAGTAGCAGTGGGTCAAAATGTTAATATGTAATTATAGTTTATACAAGATGCTAAGGTTTGGCCATTGAAACTCTGAGGCCATTGAGACTGACTTAGGTTTGATCTATGGTTTTAAATAGACTAAAATTTCCATTTACTAGCATTTATTCGCAGTTTAAAACAGCTGTTTAGATGGTTACATATGCATCCTATGACCTTAAAAGAAAGAATTGATAAAAATCGTTTTTAGCAAAACTTTCTTTTCTCAAGTATGTATATGAATTTATTACTTTTTATGCTAAAATGTATTTTATGAACAAATAATATCTTTCAACTTTTGAGACCATTTTTTAAAATTATTTTATTTTTTTATTTTTTAATATTAACTTACAATTAAATTTAAGATATAAAATAGAATCCTGAGATTTAAGCAAAATTAAACAATAAAGTTTGTTAAGAGAGATTTCCATGACTTTAGAGTAATATTAAGTAAAATTTTGTTTGTCAAGATGTCCAGTTTTATCGGATACTTGGTAAGTATTTTTGGGGCCCCCATTTTAGGGATTGTCACAGTCTATTTATTTTAAATGGGGGCTAAAAGATATCTGGTTTTCAGTTTGCTTTTCTAAGTTTTCCTTAGGGTCAGTCAAGTTTGTGGTTTATCTTGGGTTATTGATTCATCTTTTTCAGTACAATAGTTTTGCGCCTACCCCTTATTGCTTAGATAATTTATAATTTAATTCTTATTTAAATTTGAATTTTATGTCTTACTTTATATTCTGTCTTAAATAATTGGCTAAAAATGATTATTTGACCCTGGGAACTAGGGTTCTCTGCCACAATTCTTTTGTGTCAACTATTCATGTTATGATAAACTCAGTGGTATTATATGTATGTGGCACCTTAATCTTATAAATACAGACTTATTTACTTACTTAATATATTTTTTAGAATTTTTTTTAAATGAAGGGCCAAGTAAGAGAAGGGCCCTGTCGCTGCCCTGATAATTACCGTGGGACATGACAATATGTTGACAATATGCTTTTAATTATGACGAATAGGACAGTTCCCATATGTTGCATAGCATTTCGCTTGTAAAATTCCTCTGTGTCTCTCGTCTAATCGTCTTTTATTTCGTTGTCTGTAGTTGCTGAAGCGACATCACAAAAAAAGTGAGTGTCACAATTTTTTTAATACAATAATTTCTCCTAACATATTGTGACTGGAAATTTTAATGCAATATAAATTCTGATCTGCATTGCTACCTAAATATTAAGTAACTTGTGAGGAAAACTGAACTTTGCATGCTAGTGCGGAATTGTAGCCCTAACGAAGCGAGGGTTGTAACACCCCACGAGCAATGCAAAGAAAGTTTACTCACATGTCGTTTACCGTACTTTGTTCGGTTTGTTGTTGTCGATTGTTCGGTTTCAAACAGATACAAAACACTAAGTAATTGTAACTTTATAAACTGCCTTAAGATTTCGCCGGTATCAAATCGTTAGTGGCGTTTTCGACCCGTGTTATTTATTCAGGTGGATTATTTTCTTCCCATTAACTGTCATTATCACACATAATTTAGTTATCAAAGTCCATCAAGGAAGTAAATTCGATAAAGCACTAGAACTCAAAGTGGCAACCACGCACTGATAAGAATTATCAAAGGAGTCAGACATATTGGTTTTTTCTTTTTTACGCATAAACCCGTAGGTCATTCTAGCGTTCCTACTCGTTTCTCCCCTCCCCCTCCTAAGAACTCCAAAGTTTATTCACACAATCCAACCAGGGAAGAGTTCGGAACTTCTACCCTCCACTTGACAAAACTGCATCTGTGAACAGGTTTACAGTTTGTTTAGTATATTTTCTCTAGTCTCACATGCTACACTGATCTCATTAGTGTCATTTAACCCGCCAGTTACTAGTTTTGATCTATCTTACCAGTTCCTCTAGGCTCCCCAGATACTCACTGCTCTGTCCAGTTGGTACCTCACGACGGGAAGAGACACCGGTAGCAACCAGGGGTTGTATAGTTCATAAACCCATTCCCATAGACCTGATTTAAAAGCCAAAGTTCTGTAAACCACTAGGAGGCATCTTCCAGAACCGAACTCATCCGTTCACACATCATTCCTATTTAACTACCCTACTCGTGGGACCACAGACACCGCTAAAACCGAGTCTCCACTTTCACAGTGCTCGGTCGGTCCTTCACCGGTCTTTCATAAGCTGGAGACAACGGAATCGTGGATCCAGACTTGTCTCAGACGATATCAAAGCCCACATTTGCCAAAGAAAAATGTGGCCACCACGTAAAGTCTAGGCTGGATTGGTTAGCCTTGAACTGTAGGCCTCTCGAGAGAACGGTACAAAGGATAACATTATGGTATAAGGTCTGGATTCGAACCTTCGACCTCTAGGTCGCAAGGCGAGTGCTCTACAACTAACCGGTCCTTGGTAAATTCCTTTTACTTTTGGCACTAGTGCCAAAAGTAAAAAGAATTCTTCTACAACAACGTTAAGACGTATTTTTGGTACATGTTGACTGACATACAATTTTAATGTTAAGTATCAATCGTACATAATATTTGTTTTTAAGTTATTTATCCTAAAATTATATAATAACTACATTGGATCAATGTTGGTCTAAAATAAATAATCTAAAAAGAATTTCTTAGTAATTAAATTATATAAAAATTTCTAAAAACATTGATAGAATTACTGACACATTTTTCCACATGACAAAATTTCTTCAAAATAACAGACAAAGAAAGAAAAAGACAAATAAATTGTCTTTCTAAGAATTCCTGTTTAAAGGTACTTTATTGTAGACTTTGAAAATTTACAATAAAGTAGGAAATGATTATGGCCTTTTTTATCTAAATTCTTGTTATATAGTTTTTTGTAATAAAAAGTACTGCTCTGTATTCTTATGACGAGTTTTTAAAAAGAAAAATAAAGGAAACATTAAAAAAAATAATGAAAGTTTTCATTTTATCTCAGGCTTTTTTAAAAACTTTTTATAGACTTAATTTTGGGCTGTTCTTTATTTTATTTCTTATATTTTTTTTTAGTTTATTTACTTTTATAAGTCAAAAGAATAAAAATAAGGATATTTATTAAAAAAAAAAAAACTTTTTAAAAATTTAGAAAGTAATATAATATATAAATGAAAATAATAAAACAAGGAAAAGCATCAACGTTTTAATTTTGTCTATTTGCTGATATTATCTGGAAGATATTTATTTCTAATAAAAGCTTAGGCTTTCGCGTTTAGTGTTATGAAGATAAATATCTTTAAGTGAGAAACAACTTTAATGTTCAGAAAGAATTTTAGGAGAATTTCTTTAAGTTAATTACGATAATATTCGCCTTTGCAGATCTATGTATCGTTTCCCTTTTGAGGGGAAACTTAAAAAACTCCTAACATCTGTGAACATTAAAGCTATATATTCACCGAAAGGTTGTTTCTTCAAAACACTAAACGCGGAAGCCTAAACTTTTGTTTTAAATAAACATATTCCACACGGATAATATCAGCATGCTTTTCCTTGTTTTATTATTTTCATTTTATATATAATACCTTTAAATTTAAAAAAATATTTTTTATAAATATCCTTATTTTTTATTTTGAATAAGCACCAGTGGAGTTGTTCATAATTAAAGGAACGAAGAAAAGAGTCCTCTCCACAAAACAATTTATTCGAAGCGCTTTCAACCTAACATGAGGCCATCATCAGTGTCAGATATAACAGAAAGAATAAACTGTTATATCTGGCACTAATGATGGCCTCATGTTAGGTTGAAAGCGCTTTGAATAAATTATTGTTTTGTGGAGAGACTCTTTTCTTCGTTCCTTTAATCCTTATTTTTTATTCTTTTGACTTATAAAAATACAAATAAACTAAATAAAAAGCCACTCCGCTGCCACGGCGCCTAGCGGCGTCGGCGCTGGGGGCCACTGTGCGGTCCCGCGCCTCCCTTTGGCCGCTTTGCGACCATATGGTTGTTATACTTTATCATTTCGTCATATTACTGGTTTATTTAAGTGGCATACTGTCACGTTATAAGCGATTTTCAAATTCACGTCAAAACACGTGATTTGTAGACATTATGCCAATCAATAACAATGTTTTGTTTCACATATATAAGTCAATCAATAAAATCTTAACTAATACTAATAAGACAATAAAAACTTCGTACGTTAATGAACCATACATACCAATAAATGTGCGAAATTCACCCAGCCATGGAGGGTCAAAGGATCCTTTCACCAAATTATTTAAGATTATTTTATTATTAATTAATTATTTCTTTATTTATATAAAAATATCTTTCAATGGCAGTTTATTCTTGAAGCTTCAGAATCATTGACTGATAAATAAATAGTTTTGAGGTTGCTATAAGTAATTTTAGAATATTGTTTTCTAACTATATTATAATAGAGCGCTTATCCTTTATCTATGTTGTAATAATATCCTTTATACCTTTTCTTTATAGCTATAATTATTTACTTTAACTTTATTATTTGTAATTTTAATTATGTTTCATCACCATTAATTAATACCTTCTGGTTGGTTTTCTGTTACAGGTTAGTCATATTTTTAATCGTTCTTTGTTACGAGAGGTAATCATTAAAATACATTTAAATTGTTTATTTCGATTGTAATTTATATGTATATGAAGAATTGATTTTCATGGTGATGATGGGTATTGATGTTATTTAATTGCATATATAAATATAAGATGATAAAACTAACGAGTTTAACGAATTAATTATATTTTAAATTTGACATATGATTGCAATATGATGTTTCCCCCAACCCAACGAGCGACTACTTCGTGAGTAAAAATGGTCCGCATTTCTTATCTATTAACAGTGTTTAGGATTACTGTATATCAGAGCGCCAACCTACGCATGACATGAAACTTAGTACAAAAATCAACCTTGGTAACGTTTCAAACCCTATTGTTTATTCAATATTTGTGACGTCATCAACCCACAATAATGAAAATAAGCCCACAAACATGGGGGTCATGTGTTTTCATTTTTTTCCTGACGTCATATTTTGAGATGATTACATCGTAATTTTTTTTTCAAAACATAGGCTAGACTTCGTAAACTCCTCAGCAACTCGCGATATGTGATGTTTTGTTTCATTATAAGAAAGTCCTCGAGAGTTACTTGTACACACACACACCATACATACATTTATTTATATATATATATATATATATATATATATATATATATATATATATATATATATATATATATATATATATAAATAAATATTACTTATGGTATCAGACAGCCAATTTGAATTGATCCTTTCTAATCCAAGAGCCAGGCCTAAAAAATGTGACTCATTTTGTACTACTTCAAATCAAATTTTAGTGAAAATATACACTTAATTATGAAGGAAAAGCATAGTCTGCCTATCCTGAGTGGACCCTCCTTATATGAATGTGCTCGCTCAAAAATTAGAAAATCGCACAAGATCCAGTTTAATAAGTGGTTCCCTGTTGGTCGTGTGCAAAATATGGATACATTTTTTTTAAAGCTGATAAAATTTCCTTTAAAACGAGTGTTTTTTTTGTCTAAATCGGTTAAATACAACTAAAGTTATGTCATTTTTTAAATGACCAAAAAATGCACAAAAAGCCAATATTTTTCCAAAGAAATTCAGACTTTGCATAAAATTAACAATTTTTTAGTGTTTTGGAAAGAGAGATAATTTTGGTTGCAGTTATCCGATTTTGATGATTAAACACTCGTTTTATAGAACATTTTATAACTTTTAAAAAATGTTCTCTTCATGTTTTGCACACGACCCACAGGGAACCACTTATTTTAAGAAAACTAAAATTTGTGCGATTTTATACAATTTTGAGTATGCGTAGTCATATGAAAGGCTCCACTCTGGATAGGCAGAGTATGTTTTTTCTTAATAATTTATGCTATACTTTTAGAAATACTTGGTTTGAAGTTGTACAAAATTAGTCAAATTTTTTCAGGTCCAGATCTGGGACTATTCTCCCTCCCTTAGCAATCCCATAAGCGTCAATCTCATGATGAAAGTTCGCTAGAAAAAATTTCTATAAAAATCCACATTAAAGGTCATAATTTTCTTACTAAATTAATTTATAAGAAATATGTTGTTAAGTGTTAATTTTTATGAGACGCATTAAAGATCTCAATAAAAAGAAGTATATGTAGAATATAATTTTAGTAGAATGTAGTAGTTCAATGGGAAAATGTTACAAGCGTTTCCAAAGATTTCAAATGTAAATTTTTTTAATTGAAATTTTTGAAATGTTTTCTAAATTATTTCAATGCAATTGTCAATTTCTAAATGGAACGAGAACAAACAAATCTATTGTGTCATCTTGGATTACTTTTTTTTCAAAATTAACTCGCCTATTATTGCGCCGCTGGTGAGTGGTGACTTCAACGTTAATACGACTTGACCTTTTTTGAAATCAAATTTGACATTTTCTTTCAAATTTTTTCTCGTCACACATCATTGATATAGAAATGGAGAGTAATAAATCAAAGCATCTTTATCCTTTCCATGTCTAATAATAAATCATTATTTAACAAAAAAAAAGAATCAATCAAGAGAGAAAGAGAAAAATCTGTGTGCTAATATCACTATAGATTTGTGTTTCTCTACGTTTCTCATAGGAGTTATAGGATTTTAAAAAGATTTGACATAGAGATATTATTTGGAGCAGTGAAGCGAAATGCCAGATAAAGTAGGATTTAATATGTTGAACCCCAGATCCTAACACAGATCCTAAAACACCTCAGTTTTGAGTTTTATCCTGAGTCAACCTTTCTAAAGCCCCTTCTTCCAACAAGCTTTCCTAAGGCATAAAAATCCTATCGTTTCTATGTATTATCTTTTTTTCAAAAACATTTTTCTTACTCTCTATATTATATGAGTATTACAATTTTAAAACATATGAAGGAAATAAGGAAACTGTAGGTTTATTTTGACGACGAATGAGAGAATTTTAAATAAAAATTCTAAAATGTCAAAATTCTAAAATGTACCTAACCTTTCCTAACTTAGTCAAAGAAACACATTGGCCCCTCCACTATACGTAAGTCTTTAATCATCTGGTTCATGGTCTTTTATTTGGGTTCCAAACTTTTTTTTACAAAAAAATCGGGCACACGGTTCCTCCAAACTTTTCCTATGCGTAGCGAAACCATCACATCATATCATATTCAGACTCGATTCGCTTGTCCTCAGATGGTAAAAACATTGTTTTCATTATCAGCGGTCACCTATCCAGGTACTGATCACGCTCGATGCTGCTTAACTTTTATAATCCAACAAAAATCATAGATATATACTTGACATATTGAAACGAAATCTTGTTTACTTATTATATTTATTACATAATAGTATTCACTCCATTGGATTATTTACAGATTTTTCTTACTATTTTTTTTTAAAAATGTACACCAGTAATTTGAAAACACTTGAACTAATGCTGATAATAAGATGAAACTTAACACACATGTTAGTTTTATACCTATATAGCTATATTTATACATATTATAGCTATATGCGTGCCAAATCGCAATATGATCGCATCATTTTTCCGCGTTTTATGATTTTTTGAAATTTTTACTGAATCTTTGCAGGTTAATGACATCATAAAAAAATATTCTGTGAATAGCACAACTACAGCGATAGACTGATTTGAATACAAAATCAAGTCTCTAGCACTTGATACCATGATAATAGATACACACACACACGCACACACTCATACAAACAGACAACTTAATTCACCGCATGTCGGGCGAATTTTCTTTGGATGCGTGTTTCCGTGCATTTTACATTATATAAGTTTACAACTACTAAATAAATAATTCCGGCGCAGTGGTCCGCTGTCGGACGAATTTCATTTAGAATGCGTGTTTCCGTGCTAAACAACCCATTTCTTGCTTATGCAAAAACCATGCCCATTGCGTGGTTCCGGTTCATGCTTTAGAACCTAAGCAGTTACTCAATTGTCAAGCACTGCTCGTAACTCATTTTGTCTGTATTTTCCAAAGGAAATGCGCTAAAACCTTTAAAGATAACTGACTAAGCTTTAAACTAGTGCAAATAATAGTGCGTACTTTTAATTTTAGAGGCACTAATATATATATATATATATATATATAATATATATATATAATATATAATATATATATATATATATATATATATATATATATATATATATATATATATATACATATATATACACATATAAATATATGTTATATGTTATACATATAATATATATATATATATATATATATATATATATATATATATATATATATATATATATTATATTATATAATTATATATATCCCTCGAGAAACGTATGTTTTCGTCATTAGGGACCCCTGAGACGGATTTGTGTCGTGGTCCGAGGTTCGCCTTCCGCCTTTCCCATTAGCCGAATTTCCAAAGGAAATTCGCTAAAAACATAAAACGGACAGTCCTAGTGATATCCTGGTTTCGATTTTTTTTGAAATCACAATACTTTTCCTCTGTACCTACGGTATTAATAGGGAAAAGTAATTATACCAATAAATATTTTAAAAAAATGCTATTCAAAATAGTCTCTATTTTGAGACGATTTGTTGAATTTTTCGTAATTCGTTATTCCTGACCCGTGTTTACCAGTGAACGTTCATCCGTCCCTACAGACACTTCTTTTGTCTGGGTTCTGAAAGTGAAAGCTAGAGGAATAGATGAAAAAGTTAGTTCCACATTTTAGTCAGTTTTTCATTGCAGAAAACTGCGCTAATGAAGTCATTGGTATGTTTTCTATTACAGTGTATTTTAGAAAAAAGCACTCTAGACAGTGTCCGTCACAGTGGGCTTACGATGTATTATTAGGCTAGGATAGTAAATTCAACCTCAACTTTGTTAGTGAATATTCTGTTTACCTAAACCCGATTTTACAAGGAAACTTCTCAGGTTGTCAAGTCCACAAACAAAAAAGTCGTCCACATACCTCAAATACGCACGAATAAAACGACAGAATTCAAGAGCATGTTGTGTTAATGCTATGTAAAATCGTTAAAAAATAACTCAGCTCACAGTCAAGACAAACGCCAATGGAAATTCCTTTCATTCCCTAATAAAATTCGCCACAAAAGTAAAATTGTTTTGTTAGATACAACAAAATAAATTGTTATATTGTTATGCTGGTGTCCACATAGGCTTTAATTAAATATCTTTTGAGAAGGGGTAAAATGTGAAATAACATCGGGAATGTTTGAAATAATATCAAATATAATAAATGAAACAAATGGCGCATTACTTATTGTATAAAATGTTCACAGGCGCCAGTGTACTTTTTTAAGCATCTTAAATCTTACTTGAATAAAAAATATTCAAGAACTAAGGTGAGCGTTAATGGAGTTCATCTTAATAAAAGAGAAAGAAGTCTCTCCACAAAAATATATTCTTAATAGCAAAGCGCTTTCAACCTAACAAGAGGTCATCATCAGTGCTAGCCGTTGAATAAAGAAGAGAGTGATAGATGAGTCTTATAGATCAGATATCAAAGATAGACTCAGAGTCTATCTTTGATATCTGATCTATAAGACTCATCTATCACTCTCTTCTTTATTCAACGGCTAGCACTGATGATGACCTCTTGTTAGGTTGAAAGCGCTTTGCTATTAAGAATATATTTTTGTGGAGAGACTTCTTTCTCTTTTATTAAAAAATATTCACTTTACTTTTATCTTCAGATAAAGTATTTTTTATAATATAAGAAATACTAGTACTAGTATTACTATATACTAATATTTCTTATAACATATGCTTTTCTGTAAAAAGTCCCATGTATCGTTGAATTCATTAAGGTGATAAAAGGAAGTAAATATTAAATTTATTAAATAATTGATCTATTAACGAAGATCTAAGGTGAGCGTTATTGGAGTTCATCCTGATAAAAGAGGAAGAAGTACTCCACAAAAATATATTTCTTTATAGCAAAGTGCTTTTAACATAACAAGAGGCCATCATCAATGCAAGGCGTTGAATAGAAAAGAGTAGAAAAAGAAGCGAATAGAAAAGAGTCTTACAGATCAGATAGGAATCTGATATCTGTCTATCTTTGATATATGAATTGTAAGACTCATCTATCATCCTCTTCTTTATTCACCGTCTAGCACTGATGATGGTCTCTTGTTAGGTTGAAAGCGCTTTGCTATTAAGAAATATATTTTTGTGGAGAGACTTCTTCCTCTTTTATTTTGATCTATTAGTAGTATTAACATAATTAATTGAATAACGTTTGTTTATTATAAATAATTTAAATTTAGTAAATTTAATACTGACAAGTTAATGACATCGTTCAATTTTTAACGTTTCAATTTAATTTACCCAGTCACCATAAATAAAAAATATTAACATAGATGGCTCACTCAAAGATTTTTTTAAAAAAATAGTTGATGGGATGCAGGAGGCTCAAGTAGTACAATCTAGTGTTGACAGCGTGAAACTGTCAGATATTTTTATTAACCAAACAACGAGCTGATGGGAGTAATCAAGTTTTTCCATCCGCTATTCAGCGCTAGAATGATGAGGAGTCGATGGATGAGTGTTCCTAAATAAGATCTATATGAATTTCGTATAAATGGGTAAAAAGTGAAAAATTAAATTTTTCACTCCTTATTCTCTCCCCTCCCCCCATACTGTTCCCCCTTGGATTCAAACCTCTAATGTCAATGTTAAATTGATATTAAATTTGACGCGTCCCTCTTCCCTCAAAAGCCTTTTTCTCTTTCATAGTAAGGAGATAATCTGTCTATATGGATCACCAACTTCTTTCTTTTTGTTCTATTTTCTATGATGTAAATTAAATCGTTTACTTTTTTTTGACCGTGTAAGGTCCTTCCCATGATGACTGTAACTTCCGTGCTAGTCCCTTCTTTCTACGAGGATTGTATAACCATACTTTTGCCCCTTCAAAAAATTCTCGTGGAAGACTTTGCATCATGTGTCCTTTTCATTCTCATAGCCGACTTGCCAATGTGTTTCCTAGCAAAGTCATGAGCAACTTTTATGGCTTCAGATAGCTCTTTTGCAGTCTCTGCGAAACTCTTTCTCTCTGTCTGTGGATGTTGGCCAAATGCTAAATTTTGTGGTAACCTTAGCTCACGTCCTAGAGTCAGGTAAGCTGGTGTGTATTCTGTACTCTCTTGAACTGCAGACCGGTATGCCAACAGAAATAGGGGTATCTTTTGATCCCAATCTTTCCGGTTTTCTGATACAAACTTAGCTAAGAAATCCAGAATTGTTCTATTCATCCTTTCCACCAAGCCACCTGATTGAGGATGTAGTGGAGTAGCACTTGTCTTCCTAATTTGCATAATCTCTAAAACTTCTTTAAATAGTTGAGACTCAAAATTTCCTTTAGTTTTTCTATTATGACCTTTTTTAGCTGTACACAAGTGGCACGTTCGGCAATAATTCACAACATTTTTATGCATGCCTACCCAGTAGTACCTTTCTCGTAAACGACCCAGAGTTTTTGCCACTCCAAAGTGCCCATTACTAGGCCCATCATGACATGATTCATGTTGAGGGAACGAGGTATCACAATTTGCAACCGTACGTGATGTCCCGTCGAGGCTTCCAAATATCGGTACAGAACTCCTTCTTGCACACGTAAAGATTCCCACTGTCTCAGTAGTGAAACCAGCTCATTTCCCCCAGCTTCAAAGTGTTCTTTGGATGGCCGCTACTTTTCTTCTACTAGGAGTTTTACTCCCTTTAAAATTTCACTACTAGTGGCACCAGCTGATAGTAGCTGGTGCCACTATCAGCTTGAATTTAAGTGCAATTACTAATAATTTAATAATATAACTGTATTTTTTTCTTATTATAATTTATTACATCAAAGGATCTACTCAAACAAGATCCTACAGGATTTACATCCTTTATTCTTGTATATTTATAAAAAATAAATAATTCCTACTAGTATAGTTTATATTAAGTAGATATGTATTGATTACAAAGGGATATATAGAGTAGAGGATGCAGTTTATACAACTAAAGGATACGAGTATTAGCAAATGTCATTTCTTCTACTAGAGTATTGTAGTAGGGGTTGTAGTTTATATTACTAGGTATATATTAGAGTAGAGGATGCAGTTTATACAACTAAAGGATATACGAGTATTAGCAAATGTCATTTCTTCTACTAGAGTATTGTAGTAGGAGTTGTAGTTTATATTACTAGGTATATATTAGAGTAGAGGATGCAGTTTATACAACTAAAGGATATCGAGTATTAGGAAATTAATGTCTTCTACTAGAGTATTGTAGTAGGGTTGAGTTTAATTACTAGGTATATATTAGAGTAGAGATCAGTTAATACAACTAAAGGATATACAAGTATAGCAAATTCATTTCTTCTACTAGAGTATTGTAGTAGGGGTTGTAGTTATATTACTAGGTATATATTAGAGTAGAGATGCCAGTTATACAACTATAGGATATACGATATTAGCAATGTCTATTCTTCTACTAGAGTAATTGTATAGGGTTGTAGTTTATATTACTATGGTATATATTAGAGTAGAGGAGTTTATGCAGGTATATATACAACTAAAAGGAATAGAGATTCATTCTTCTACGATTTGTATAGGGTGTAGTTTTATATACTAGTATATATTCTTCATAATCCAACTAAAGGATACGAGTATGCAAGTGTCATCTATCTACTAAGATGAAGTAGAGGTAGTTTATATACTAGGTATTATTAGAGAGAGGGCAGTTTATACAAACTTAAAGGATATACAAGTATACAATGTCATTTCCTACTAGAGTATTGTAGTAGGGGTTGTAGTTTATATTACTAGGTATATATTAGAGTAGAGGATGCAGTATATACAACTAAAGGATATAAGAGTATTAGCAAATGTCTATTCTTCTACTAGAGTATTGTAGTAGAGTGTAGTTATATACGAGGTAATATGAGTAGAGGATTGCAGATATACAACAAAGGACTATAAGATATTAGCAATGCATTCTTCACTAATTATGTAGTAGATTGTAGTTTATATATAGCCATATATTAGTAGAGGACCAGTATACAACAAGAATACGGTATTAGAAATGCACTCTACTAGAGTATGTAGTAGAGTTGTAGTTAATTAAGGTATTATAGAGTAGATGCAGTAATAACTAAGAAAAGAGTATTAAGCAATGTCTATCTTACCAGAATTGTAGTAGGAGTGTAGTTTATATTCAGGCAAAATAGAAGAGATGCGTTATACAACTAAAGATATACGAGTATTAGGAATGTCATTTCTTCTACTAGAGTATTGTAGTAGGTAGTTTATATTACAAAGGAATATATTAGCGAATGTCATTTCTGCTACTAAAGTATTATAGGTTTTAGTTTATACTAAGAGATATACAAATTTCATTTCACAGAGTATTCTAGGGAGTTGAGTTATATTCAAAAGATATATAAATATTAGCGAATGTAGTTCTACTATTATAAGTATGTAAGTAGGGTTGTCCTTATTACAAAAGGATATATATTGTAGTTATATTTACTAAAAGAATTAATTAATAGATATTTTAGTTTGTTAGATGTCATTTCTACTACTAGAGTATTATAGTAGGGTTGTATTTTATATACAGGGATTATTAGGGAATGTCTTTCTACTACTAGAGTATTGTAGTAGGTTTGTAGTTTATTCTACAAAGGGATATATTAGCGAATGTCATTTTTACTAATAGGATATTATAGTGGGTTGTATTTATACTACAAAGGATATATTGAACATGAAATTTCTATTACAATAGGGATGTAATAATACTTCTTGGGTTTATTAGAAGGTTTAGGATTGGATTATACTGAAGGGTATATAGGTGAATGCGTTATATAAGTAGAGTACATATAAGCCTAGTAATACAACTAAGGTATATATTAAAGCGATGAATTATACTGCTGAGCGGTACTTTTTCGTATTGAGTCGCACTGCAATTGGTCGAATCTATCGAATAGAAACCCATTTTTATCATAGCACATTTAATTTATTTTTAATTACATATTATCAAAATTGATTTATTACAAAAATGAAATTGTTATTCATGAAATTTTTTGTCTCGTGTTTACAACACCTGTAAAAAAATTTTGCTGAGACAGCTTTTCCTCTATAAATGTAATAGAATAAAAAATCATTCCCGGGGACTTATGATAATACTTACAGATCACATAGGATTCCCGGGAAAAAAAACTCATTTGATGCAACCACAGTCTCTTCTTATATAAAATTCATTTTTATACATTTATTTCCTTAGCTTTTCCAGAGCTGAATAGAGAAATGCATTGTAATAAATTAAATTAACTGTTTTTATTCCATACTGATTATACTTGATTATTATTTTATTTTTGAGAGAAATGGTATATTTTGTGACAGTAACCCAAGGTTGGATCAGTATCAGCATACATTTAAAAATTTACTAATAGTTTAATTTATCCTATATTAATTAAAATGTTATTCAGTCGATGACTCCAATACTCTTAGGTTCTTATTTATACTCTTGAGTACAATTTGTTATAGGAGTTTCCTTATTCGAAGGTATTTCACAATTTTGTGTGGATGTAGAAAAGAATGGGTAAATATCAGTAAAAACAATTCATAGTTCAGTAAAAAAATTGAAAAGGATAAAATTTATCTCGCGTATACGGGTTTTATCAGTTGTTAGAGCTAATATAAATGCTTAGCTTAAAGTAAACTTTGCAGACCTTTTTTTACATTCTTTAATTAAAACTGATTACATTCTCTACCAGAATTATTAACATCGCTAACATTTATTTTGAAATAAAACAGAGTCACTCCACAATGATATATATTTGACATAGCCAGCTTTCAAATCTAACAGATTCAACATCAGTGCCTAACCAACAAAGTAAAAAAATATATTACAAAAAATCTCTAATAAAAATAAATACTAAAATAAAAAGAAATACAATATAATGAGATAAATTAAAATAAAATAGGGAACAAAATAAATAAAAACAAGACCAAATAAAAACAAATAAAGTAAACGAAATAAATTAAAATATAAAACATTAAATATATAAAATGTGTTTATTTTTTAAATGTTAAAAGTTTATATTTAATTTATTTCGTTTACTTATTTGTTATTTGGTCTATGTTATTTTTATTTTGTTTCCCTATTTATTTTAATTTATCTCATTATATTGTATTCTTTATTTAGTATTTATTTTATTAGAGATTTTGTAATATATTTTACTTTTGTTTAGACTGATGATGATCTGTTAAGGATGAAAAGCTGGCTATCAAATAATATCATAGTGATGACTCTGTTTATTTCAAAAAATAATGTTATCGCTGTTTAAATAATTCTGGTAGAAATGTAATCAGATTTTAATTAAAAGAATGTAAAAAAAAGGTCTGCAAAGTTTACTTTAAGCTAAGCCATTTAATATTAGCTCTTAACCAACTGATAAAACCCGTATACGCGAGATAAATTTTAATCCCTTTTCCAATATTTTTACTGAACTATGAATTGTTTTACTGAATATTTACCCATCTCCTTTCTACATCCCACACAAAATTGTGAAATACCTTTCGATAAGGAAACTCCTATAACAAATTGTACTCAAGAGTAATAAAATAAGACACTAGAGTATGGCAGTCATCGACTGAATACATTTTTTAATTAATATAGGATAAATTAAACTATTAGTAAATTTTTAAATGTATGCTAGATACTGATCCCAACCTTGGGTTACTGTCACAAAATAATACCATATCTCTCAACACAAAAATATAAAATAGTAAATCAGTATAAATAAAAACAGTATGGAAAGTAACATTTTCTTATTACAATGCATTCTCTATTCAGCTCTGGAAAAGCTAAGGAAAATAAATGTATAAAAATGAATTTTATATAAGAAGAGGACTGTGGTTGCATCAAAATGAGTTTCATTTTTCCCCGGGAATCCTATGTGATCTGTAAGTATTATCATAAGGTCTCCCGGGAATGACTTTTTTATTTCTATTACATTTATAGAGGAAAAGCTGTCTCAGCAAAAATTTTTTTACAGGTGTTGTAAAAACAACGAGACAAAAAATTTCATGAATAACAAAATTTCATTTTTGTAATAACATCAATTTTGATAATAATGTAGATTAAAAAAATAAATAAATGTGCTATGACATAAAAATGGGTTTAATATTCGATAGAGATTCGACCAATATGCAGTGCGACTCAATACGAAAAAAGTACCGCTCAGCAGTATAAATTCAATCGCTTTAATATATACCTTAGTAGTATTAACTAGGACTCTTAATATGTACTCTACTTATATAAACCGCATCACCTAATATACCCCTTAACAGTATAATCCACATCCCTAAACCTTCTAATAAACCCAAAGAAGTATTAATTACATCCCCTATTGTAATAGAAATTTCATGTTCAAATATATCCCTTTGTAGTATAAACTACAACCCCTACTATAATACTCTATTAGTAAAAATGACATTCGCTAATATATCCCTTTGTAGAATAAACTACAAACCCTACTACAATACTCTAGTAGTAGAAACGACATTCCCTAATACATACCCCTGTAATATAAAATACAACCCCTACTATAATACTCTAGTAGTAGAAATGACATTCCCTAATATATCCCTTTGTAATATAAACTACAACTCCTACAACAATATTCTATTAATAGAAGAAACATTCGCATATATATTCCTTAGTAATATAAACTAAAACCCCTACTATAATACTTTAGTAGTAGAAATGACATTCGCTAATATATCCTTTTGTAATATAAAGGACAAACCCTACTAGTAGAAACACATTCGCTAATACTATACTACTCTTTGTGATATAACTACACTCCTCAGAATACTCTATTAGAAAGAAATTTTGCTCTAATAATATCTCTAGTAATAAACTAATACCCTACATTAGATACTTAGTAGCTAGAAATACATTCGCTAATATATTCCTTTGTAATATTCAACTACAACCCTACTACAATAACTCTAGTAGAAGAAATACCCTTTCTAATACTCGCAGATCCTTCGTTTATAAACTGCATCCGCTACTCAATATATGCTAATAATAAAACTACAATCCTACCTACTACTCAAGTGAAAAAGACATTGCTAAAACTCTTATAGTCCTTTAGTTAATAACGCATCCTCACTCAAAGAGACCTAGTACATTATAAACTACAACCCCTACTACAATACTCTAGTAAAGAAAAGAACATGCCTAATACGTATATCCTTTAGTTGTATAAACGCATCCGACTCTAATCTACCTTAGTAATATAACTTACAACCCCTACTAAAATACCTAGTAAAAATAGACTTGCTAATACTTCGTATATCCTATTGTATAAACGCATCCCTACTCTAATATATACTAGTAAATAAACTACAACCACCCCTATACAAACTCGAGTAAAGACAAAGACATTTCAATACTCGTAAATCCTTAAGTTTTATAGAACTGCACCCTCTACCATACTACCTATAATATAAAACAACCCACTACAATACTCTACGTAGCAGAAATGACATTGCTAAATACTCGTATACCTTTAGTTGTATAAACGCATCCTCTACTCTAATATAACCTAGTAAAATAAACACAACCCCACTACAAGACTCTAGAGAAGAAAAATTGCTAATACTTGTATATCCTTATTGTAAAACTGTCTATATCCTCTACTCTAATATATTACCTATAATATAAACTAGCAACCCTCACAATACTCTAGTAGAAGAAAATTACATTCTAATACTCTAATCCTTTAAGTAAAACTGCACTACATGTTTTGTAATATGATTTACTTGTGGTTAGGACTGAATGATCTTAAGATTGAAAGCTGGCTATGTCAAATCTATACATTAGGAGAGACCTGTTATTTTAATTACTGAAACTCCCACTCATTTTCCTTATAACATTATTTGTTATACAATGTTTTTACTTTTCGAAAGTAACCAATTGAACAATAGGTATGGGGAGATTAATCAATGTATTGTGCTTACGATTTCAAAAATAAAGTATCTAAATAGTCTGGTTTAGCGATTGTACTAAATTTATTTTAAAGGAAAATACAAGCGATTCTTGAGTATTGTTTGTAAATATAACCTAAATATACATAGATATCATCCAAGACTAAAACAATTAATATTTGTAGTGAAATCCTCGACGATTAATCAATGATGTAAGATCTAGAATAAATTGAAAATAATGATTAAATACGAATTTATAATATATCATACTATACAACCGGGAAGAAGAAAAGCGTAAAAATAAAACAAATTTAAAAACATTAAAAATAAAAGTTTAAATACATTTTTAATACGTTAACATTCCATATTACGTTGCATTTTAGACTTCCTTTCCCATTATATTCTATTTATTATTTAGGTACTCTAGTAAGAACGTTTTATTTATTCTTTTGGCTAGTTAGTCTAACACTATAGGATTTAATAATTGTTTATTTTGCAACACTCGCATGATTGATAGTTTCTTCAGATCAATTCTATTTAGAATTTGGAAATAATTTAATTGAAAGTGTAATCTTTTATTTTTAGATTTGAAAATGCTTTGTGTTAAGCGAAAATTTAATTAACTATTTCAATCAACGACGCCATTAGTGCCCTTCCCTAAATGTATAAGTATAAAATTGAAATACGTAGAGTAATTGATTTTTGATAAAAATATCACTTAAGGTATAGTAGACAGCGGTAATGAATCTTTCATTCCGAGTTGGTTTGCTCATTACAAGTCAATCTGGTGTCAGTTGAACGCACAACCTTACATTGGAAACGTTCATCAGTTCCCTATTGCTGTTCAATTCACCTTTTGCAGAAGAAGAAAGCTCGCGTTCACTTCTGCTAACACAGAAAACCGGTCGGACGCATCTTTTCTTCAATACATTCAAGACTATATAACATGAATAAACATTATAACTTAAAGCCGAGAAGAATATATAACATCACACAAGATAAAGTGAGGTCAGATAAAAAATGGCTGCGTGTCTCAGCAGTCGAGATTCTTGGAAAGCTATTCCGTGCTCTTGCGTAAGTCCGGCTAATGATTATAACAGCATTCACTAATATCGGAGCACACTGTAACTTTTTTTTTAATATGTTCTATAGAGCAAGAGCCCAGGGGTTTGGTAATAACAAAGTGTAATGGCTGAACCGGTCTCAATTTTCCTAAATACCTCTGAAAAGGATTGCATCGCCGCCGAACTGGACAGAAAGCCTTAGGTCAAAGGTAGCCTGACACCATANATGTGTATTAACTGCATCCTTACTACGCAAATATGTCCTAATAAATATAACTACAACCCTACTACAATACTCTAGTAGAAGAATAGACATTTGCTAATACTCTTATATCCTTTAGTTGTATATACTGCATCCTCTACTCTAATATATACCTAGTAATATAAACTACAACCCACTACAAACTTCTAGTAGAAGAAAAGAACATTTGCTAATACCGTATATCTTTATTGTTATTAAACTGCATCCTCTACTCTAATCAGTATACCTATAATATAAACTACAACCCTATACAATACTCTAGTAGAAAGAATAGACATTTGCTAATACTCTATATCTTTAGTTGTATAAACTGCATCCTCTACTCTAATATATAACCTAGGTTAATATAAACTACAACCCCACACAATACTCTAGTAGAAGAAAGACATTTCATAATACTCGTATATTTAGTTGTAATAAACTGCATCCTCTACTCTAATATATACCTAGTACATATAAACTACAACCCCTACTAACAATACTCAGTAAAGAATGAATTTCTAATACTCGTATATCTTATAGTTGTAAAACTGCATCCTCTACTCTAATTATATAACTAGTAATATAACACAACCCCTACTACAATACTCTAAGTAAGAAGATAATTTGCTCAATACTGTATATCCTTAGTGTATTAATGCATCCTCTACTCTTTATATAATACCTTAGTTAATATAAACTACAACCTACTACAATACTCTAGTAGAAGAATAACATTTCAATTACTCGTATTATCCTTAGTTGTATAAACTGCATCTACGATTTTTGTAATATAATTTTTACTTTGTTGTTAGCAACTGATGATGATCTGTTAAGATTGAAAGCTGTATGTAAAATATATATCATTATTGAGAGACTCTGTTTTATTTCATTACATGAAACTCCACAACTCATTTTTCCTTTTAACATTTATTTTGTTATACATATTGTTTTTACTTTTTCGAAAGTATCAATTGAAAATTAGAGTATGGGGAGATCTAATCAATGTATTGGTGCTACGATTTCAAAAATAAAGTTACTTAAATAGTCTGCGTTTAGTTCTATTGTACTAACATTTATTTTTAAAGGAAAATTACAGCGATTTCTTGAGTTATTGTTTTTGTAAATATAACCTAAATATAAATATACATTCCAAATACGTAAATACAATTAATTATTTTGTAGGTGAATCCTCGACTATAACAATGATGTAGAAATCATAGAATAAATTGAAAATTTAATGATTTAAATACGAATTTATAATATACTATACTATACAAAGGGAAGAAGAAAATAGCGTTAAAAGTCTAAACTTAAATTTTAAAAACATTAAAAATAAAATTTAATACATTTTTATACTTTATACATTCCATATTTTAAGTTGCATTTTGACTTCTTTCCATTTTTATTTCTATTTATTTATTAGGTAGCTTAGAAACTGTTTTATTTATCTTTTTGTCTAAGTTATTCTTACACTAATGGTGTTAAGTAAGTTTTTTTTATTTTTGGCACACTTGCATGACTTGTATAGTTTTCTTTCAATCAAATATATGTAGCAATTTTGAATAATGTTAATTTGAAAAGTGTATCCTTTTTTATTTTTTTTAGATGCTTGAAAATGCTTTGTGATTAAAGCGAAATATTTTATTAAACTATTTCTAATCAACGACTGTCTCATTAGTGCCTTCCTAAATGTAGAAGTATATAAATTATAACGTAGAGTAAGTTGATTTTGATAAAAGATATCACTTAATAATAGTAAGACAGGTATAAAGCAAATCGTTCATTTCCTCGATGTTGCGTGTTTGCTTCATCTACAAAGTTAAAATTCTGGTGGGCATGTTGATGCACAACCTTTACATTTTGGAAAACGTTTTTCATCAGGTCTTTCCCTATTGCTGTTAATTCTACCTTTTCGCAGAAGAAGAAAGCATCGGGTTTCTGTTTCACTTCTGCTAACTACAGAAAACACCGGGCGTCGGGAACGCATCCTTTTCTTTCCAATACATGTTCCAAGACCTATATTAACATGATAATACATTATTAATCTTAAAGCTCGTAGAAGATAATTGACTAAACTATTCACACAAGATTAAAGTGAGGTCAGATAAAAAATGTGCTGCGGTGGTCCCCATGCCAGTCGAATTTCCTTGGAAATGCGTATTTCCGTGCTTTCTTGCTTAAGGTTCCGGCTAATGATTTATAACTTTAGCATTACTTAATTATCGACACTACTTGTAAATTTTTTTTTATATTTCTTATAGACAAGGCCCAGGGTTTGGTTAATAAAAAGTGTAATGGCTGGAACCGGTCTAATTTTTCCATAAATACGTCCTGAACAAGATCTGCAATTCTGCCGACTCGTATCGGGATGGGTGTCCAGGCAGAAACACTTTAGGGGTCAAAGGTTCAGCTGGACACCATCAATACGAGTCGGCAGAATGCAGATCTTGTTCAGGAAGGTATTTACGAAAAATTGAGACTGTTCAGCCATTACACTTTTTATAACAAAACACCCTTGGCTTTTGTTATATAAAAAGTGCGACTCAATACTCAACAGCCCTACTCATACTTAACTACTACCTTAACTAACCACTATCTAACCATACTTTAGTTATTAGTAAATTAGTTAAAAAAATAGTATAAAAAACTTAGCTGTAGCTTGTCAAAACATTGAACACAACTTTATTCTTTAAAATTTTACGGATTTCCAGTTAAATATGAACTGAGTTTAACAATTTTTTTATTCTTCGCATTTGGTTGTAGCATACTTTTAAAACATTTATTTTATCTTCATTTAAATTTCTTCTCTTATTGAACGTGATTCAGTCGTAGAGATTTTCTTTTTAATTTTTGATGTAAAAAAAATATTTTTTGTTTCATATAAGTCTAGTTAATACAAAAAGTAAATAAATCCTCTATGAGTTGGGAATACAGTTATATATCTGGGAATACATTTTTTGGAAAACTATGGGTGGAAGGAGTGACATAATATTGCTTCTAAAAAATTTTGAATTCGGAGCACGTTTGTTTACTTGCAACTCCCATACCTCTATTTTCCTTGTATATTTTTTATGTATTCTTTTTATTTTGCAAGCTTTCTTCTCTTTAAACCAAGGAAAAATATAAATATATTTACAGAAGGAATTTTTTTTGCAATGTTGCCAGGAGAGCCCATTTTATTATTATTTTCTTGGACTAGTTTTTACTTTTTGCTATTTTCATTGTTTAGAATTTTTAATGATAAACATCTCTTCAGATTATTAAATATCTTATTTAAACATATTTTCTGAATATATTACCAGAAAGAGATTTGCTTCTGCTTAAAATCATAGCAAAAAATGAATTTCCTAAATCATGGCATGCCATCTTAACGCTTTATATCGACTCGTAACATTTTCGCACAACGTAACATACATTTTATACTTTTATACATCGTAACATACATTTACACTTTATACATCTACCACATACATTGTACTTAATACATCGTAACATTTTTAAATCGTAACAACATTTTATTTTATAACATCGTAAACACATACATTTATACTTTATACATCGTAACATACATTTTACACTTTATGACATTTAACCATACATTGTACAATACTCTAGCATTTATACATTCGAAACCGCTCTGTACATCGAAATCTAAATTCATACTTAATACATCGTAAACTTTATGCATCGTAAACTTTTGCATCTTAACACATACATTTATACTTAATACATCCTATCATTTTTATAATTGTAACACCGATGACTTTCTATCTTTTTAAGATAAGTATAATTATTATTATTATTATTATTATTATTTATTTTATTAAAGTTATCTTCACTTTTATTTACTTTATATTAATTATTTTATAACCTATTATTTCATTTTACAGATTTTTTATCAATCGTTTTGTCAGTCGTTTTTATCAATGGCTTCGGTACTCAAAAATCTGCTATGCATTCGTTAAAAGTTAGAAATCAAATGGCTGTATGATCTTCAAAGAAGTGCCTCTCAAAATTATTATAAACGAGATTAATTCAGTAGTGCCTTTTATCGTTTCAGTAATAAGCCATAAAAAAGAAGAATCCAACAACACCCTTGTCCTTATGGGAGCATAAGCGTAGCGAAGATTATTTTTTTTAATAAATAAAATTAGAGACACTTAAAAAACTTACAATAAAGACGGTATGGTTTAAAGTAGTTTAGTTCTTCTACACACGAGGAGAGATTGTTCGAAACGTTTTAGATTTACTTAGACATATTAATATTATTTAGACAGAAATGACATTGATAGAACTATATTTAATAAAAATAAAAAATATAATATATAATGAATATATAAAATTATAAAAAACCTATACAAATATATTATATATATATATATATATATATATATTATATATATTAACGTGTGTGTGTGTGTGGTTTCTGTATATATTCTAAAATAATGGTAAAAAAGTTTTAGGCCTTAAACGTTTCTTTGAACTTGATCGATAAAGCAAATAGTAAGACAAATCGGTCGACGCTAAATTTTGAAATAATCATGCAATGTCAAGCTTAACGACGTTTATACAGGTCATGAAAACGTTCACATAAATAATAAAATTTATTTATAATCGATTCGTATCATCTTAGCGTTCGTGTTTAGTTCTTTTTATTTTATGTTATTCAAATAGAATTAGATTTGATTAAAAATTTAGGAAAAATTGGGTATAATGGTAAGTATAATGTTTACTTTTTCTTATTTACCGCAGGAGTATATAGGAAAAGTATTGTGTCCGCTTCCTAATAATTCAAATCGAATTATTCGTTTTAGGTATTAGATTTATTAAGATTTTTAAGGCATTAGATTTTAAGATTTTATATTTTATATTTTTTATTCTTATTTTTATATTTATTTTATTATTTTTTTTTTATTTTTTATTATTATATTTTAATTTTTTATTCTTTATTTTATTTATTCTTTATTTATATCTTATAAGATTTTTTTATTCTTTTCTTTTAAGATTTTTTTATTAAGATTTTTAAGGCTATTAAGACTTTCTGAGTGGTTTTCACCATGATGTCTGTATGTGTGTGTATGTGGATGTGAGTATTTCTTACGCTGTTTTATACTGAAGAAATTTAATATGACACGAAAATCTAAATTTTCTTTTGATGTGTTTCTAGAAAATATAAAAACTAAGGGATTACATAACCTATAATACGGGTCAGATTGACCAGTGTAGTTGAAACTTGACACAAGTTACAAAAAGTTAAAGTTACACAAGTGTACCTGTACAGGGAGATACAAACAGCGTAAAAAGTTTAATTTTTGCTGTTGGCAGCCATTTTTTAGTTTGACATTTTTGATTGGCAATAAATATAAAATTTAACGATGATAGTTGACAGTTGGCATATTTTTAGAAACAGTTATGCATAAGAAATTTGAAATATATTTATCTCTATATTTGAAGGTATCAGTGAACATAACTACTTCATTTTGCTGAACACAATTTTGTTTGTTTACTTTTAATAATTTATAGGATAGCGGCTATGAGGAAGAAGGCCTTTAGCTTTTTAGTTATTTTAGATTGTTCGTATCCCGTCCGGACCAGTTTTATTTTATGGAGATTGATAAAATAATATTTCATTGTTTTTAACATATGTTAATTCACTTTATAATCAATGGCGAGAATTATTTTCATTTTAAGTCCCCAGTCGGACCAATCTTTCGATATCATTTTAATTAGATAAAAATTTCGATAATATCTATAAAAGAGAATAGAATAACGTTATGATCATTAACTATGCGCTGAATGAGTCCAAATTAAAGTGAGGGTACTTTTTATCTTTTTGTTTGGTACAGTGTAAAGTATATTGGAGAGGGTTTCCAAATTGTTTGTTTTATCGCTTATGAGCAAAAAAGGTAGAAAACGGAGAGATAACCTTAGTTTTTTAAAAAAAATGTTACTGAAACAAGTTAAATAAAATGATGAGGCAACAATTGAGTTTCAGTCTTGTTTGATTGAGTGTTGACTTTATCTATTTTTCCTTTTTTGGGGAAAAATGTATTACAAAGAAACATAATTATTGCAGACAACAGTACGGTGATATAACAGTATCGTGATGACTAGAGCTCTGTGTAATCCTGTTTAGCATAGACTGTTTAAAAACTATTCTATATCTTTTAACTACAAATTGTTTGTCTCACTTCATCTTAATTTTGTATAATCCATGAAGTCTAGTAAATTACCATTTTTGAACGGGGGATACTCGAGTATGTATTTTTTTTATAAATTCCTTTATTTTTTTTTAGTATGTAAACAATATTATAATTATACAATTAAAGTTGTTTTGCCCACATTAAAAGAGAAAAACCCTTGAGCTATGTGGGCATAATGTCAATCATATGTCCTAGTATAGTCCAATTGATTTCTTGTTATGCTGTTTGTATGTAATTTCCAAACTCAACGTTCATGTCTGAGTACCTAGAAGATAAAGTTAACTTTCTCAACTCTCTAGTTATTGTTTAACCTCTATATAACCTGAGGAAAACGAACATAGTTCGAAATTGTGAGAGAAAATATTTAAAGCTACTCATTTCCCAAAAGATGTAACAGAAAAGAAATCGTTAATACAATAAATCCAGGAAAATTAAACGGGTTATGTTATAAAAATATATTTCAAGATAAATTATCATCAAAATGATAAAAATGTATATTTTAGGAATTATTATTGTATTCATTATAACTGGTCCTCTTTTTTATACTTATTTTCGTCCTGCGCCATTAATTACCGTTTTATAAAAAAGCTTATTATGAAAAGTTTTACGTCCTATACAAGCGTATAGTCAAATAAAATATAAGAGCATTTTTAATTTTAGATATTAATTACCTAAAAAGCAGGTATTTTACATTACAATGGATGTATAAAAAATTAATGTAAATTCATGATAACGAAATATAGATGAATAAATAGATCAATAAGGAAAAAATATATTGCACGCTTTTATTTTTTTTTTTTAATTATATTTTTAATATGTATTTTCTTGTTAGTAATTATATTTATGCTGTTATGTTTATCTGAATAAGTAAATTTATTGTAAAAAATGTTAATTCTAATCTTTACACATAAAAAAGGAATTAATTAATTTAAAACAATGCTTTTGTGCTACTTTTTACCTTTTTAGAAAGAAAAAAAGTAAGGTAATTTAAAAACAAAATAGAAAACAAAAAACGCTCAACAAGGGGGGGGGGCAGTTGCTATGAAATAAATTCTAATTAATGTGAAAACTGGGGAGGAGGGAGAAAGAGAGGGGCACATAAAATTAACCACATTTTAAATTAATAGCCAACCACACTATATATAACCCATCTGATCCTTATTCTAAAATACAGAGCGGTAATTTTACAATAGTAACCGTTAAAAAACCAAAAAAGCTATTTTGTGTTTAAATAATTAGAAATAATATTACTCATTAATTGCTGGTGTTGAGTAAGTTAAAACTTTATTGCGTCTCCAACATTTTCTATTATAGATCTAATCTATTTATGCACATCTACAGTATATCTATAACATAATAAAAATCGGGTGCAAGGTACCTCTGAACTTTTCATCATCGAATTGGATTCGCTACTCTCATCCTCACTACTTCGGACTTCGTTTAGCCTCAGAAAATAAATATCACTAAATTAATACTAAAACACTTGTTCGAACTCGCATCGCTGGTCCTCAGAGGCCAAATTTATACTAAAACACTTTTTTGACTCGCTTGCTGTCCTATACAATTCGCCAATTTATACTAAACCTTTTTTGCTTGTCCTCAGAGTATACAATCGCCAAATTTATAAAACTGTATACAATTCGCCAAATTTACTAAAACACTTTTTCAGACTCGCATCGCTTGTCCTCAGAGTATACAATTCGCCAAATTTATACTAAAACCTTTTTCAGACTCGCTTAGCTTGTCCTCAGAGTATACAATCGCCAATTTATACTAAACACTTTTTTCAGACTCGCGCTTGTTTCAGAGTATACAATTCGTAAAACACTTTTTCAGACTCGCTTGCTCAGAGTATACAATTCGCCAAATTTATACTAAAACACTTTTTTAGACTCGCTTTGCTTGTCTTCAGAGTATACAATTCGCCAAATTTATACTAAAACACTTTTTCAGACTCGCTTTGCTTGTCCTCAGAGTATACAATTCGCCAAATTTATACTAAAACACTTCTTCGAACTCGCTTTGCTTGTCCTCAGAGTATACAATTCGCCAAATTATACTAAACACTTTTTCAGACTCGCATCGCTTGTCCTCAGAGTATACAATTCGCCAAATTTATACTAAAACACTTTTTCAGACTCGCTTAGCTTGTCCTCAGAGTATACAATTCGCCAAATTTATACCTAAACACTTTTTCAGACTCGCTTGCTTGTCTTCAGAGTATACAATTCGCCAAAATTTATACTAAAACCTTTTTTAGACTCGCTTTGCTTCTCCTCAGAGTAACAATTCGCCAAATTTATACTAAAACACTTTTTCAGACTCGCTTTGCTTCTCCTCAGAGTATACAATTCGCCAAATTTATACTAAAACACTTTTTCAGACTCGCTTTGCTTGTCTTCAGAGTATACAATTCGCCAAATTTATACTAAAACTTTTTAGACTCGCTTTGCTTGTCTTCAGAGTATACAATTCGCAAATTTATACTAAAACACTTTTTCAGACTCGCTTTGCTTGTCCTCAGAGTATACAATTCGCCAAATTTATTTTAAAACACTTTTTCGGACTCGCTTCATCCGTCCAGGCTCTGACTTTGCTTGATGCTGCGTAAATTTTATATTCAAACAAAAACTTTATACATATTTGTCATATTGGCATATTTATTATGCATACGAGTGTACTTGTATAAATTTCAAATCAATTGTATTATATAACAAACTGTTAACTAATTGTATTATAAATTACAAACCCATTGTATATCAATTTTAAACCAATTGTATTACAGACCAACCCATTGTATATCAATTTTAAACCAATTGTATTACAGACCAACCCATTGTATATCAATTTCAAACTAAATGTATTACAGACCAACACATTGTATATCAATTTCAAACCAATTTTATTATAGACCAACCCATTGTATATCAATTTCAAACTAAATCTATTACAGACCAACACATTGTATATCAATTTCAAACTAAATCTATTACAGACCAACACATTGTATATCAATTTCAAACCAATTGTATTACAGACCAACACATTGTATATCAATTTCAAACCAATTGTATTATAGACCAACCCATTGTATATCAATTTAAAACCAATTGTATAGTGATAGTAGTAGGGGGGAGTGGTAGTAACTACCAGGCAAGTAGGCCACGTTGTTGGGCCCTTTTTGCCAGCTCCCTAAGATAGTGTTCTACTCCTTTTAATTTCAAGTGTAGGTATATTTCATCTAATCTAGACAGTAGAGCCGTGAATTTCTATAGTTCCTCTCATGCTTTTTTAAGCAATCATACATATTTTCACTGACTCTTATAGTCTAGTGAAAACTGGGAACAACACGTGCTCTCACTGTTAAATCAAACCTCCACACACTTTAAACTACAAGGCAGAAACAGTATAGTATTATAATGAATCTACTATGAGGGTCCTAAATTTTGCCCATACCCAGTTTCATTTAGGGTAAGGGATCTTTAACGAGTACCTGACAACGTACAGGCTCGTGACCACCGGCTTTACGTCCCTTCTGAAGGACGTGGTACGCAGAATTTTTATCCCTCTCATAAAAATCCTAGAGGCCCGTGCTGGGATTGAACCCATGACTAAAGTCCATTCACTCTGTGTATTGGCCGCGTACCTTAACCACTACACCACGGGTGACCCAACCAATTGTATTTTAGACCAACTCATTGTATATCAATTTCTGACCAATTGTATTATAGACCAACCCATTGTATATCAATTTCAAACCAATATTTATATTAAAATTTAGAATATTTTAAAGAACGTACACAAGCCATCTGATAAAATTGAACTAATACTGTTCATGTTATGGAACTTGGCACATATGTTAGACTTATTTATGACTACATGCGTGCCAAAATTCCAAATTTTTAACCGATAGCTAAAACATTTTTGTGATTAATGAATTTTCAAAATTGTTTCTGTCATTATTGCGGGTTAATGACGTCATGAAAAAATTATTTTATGAATAGCTCAACTACTCGTAATTTTTTTTTTGTTTCAAGTTTTAGACGGATAATTCAGGTAACTACCCGGTTTCGGTTTTTTTCAAAAACAATATTTTTCCTATATACCTTCGGTATAAATGAGAAAAAATAAAAAGGCAGGATTAAAAATTTAGAAGATCTCGATATGGTGTATTCATTGCCAGAGGGAGGTTTATGATGAAGCCTAATCTCTACTGGCCACTAGACTTGACGGGGGACTACCGTGCCCCCAGATGTAACATCATCTTAGGAAGAAATATATTTCTTAATGACCTTAGGGTATCTATTAGATATGTTAAAAAGGTATCTCACAATAAACAGTAATATTTATAGGGATATTAAAATACACCAAAAACGTATTATTCGGATTTTAAGTGCAAACATAATAATTTTCCTCTATACTTAAAGTATAAATAAGAAAAGGTAAAAAGTTTTTTTACCAAGTGTTTGAGGAACTTATTTGAAGTTAAATTGTTTTATCTCCAGACTGTGTATAATGTAAAGTTTATTAACTAGTTATTAGGGAGTAAAGAAGCACTTTTCCCTCCCAAGGGAGAAAAAGTTACTTTTCCCTCCCTTGGGAGTAAAAAGTAACCTTTTTCTCCTTTGGGAGTGAAAAGTGTTTCCTATTATTGGGTTATTAGAGCCAATTATACCAATTTTTAAGGAGAGTAGTATTCCGTTTCAAAAATCCGTTTCAGGCCAATAGAAGTTGTTTGGAGCAAAAATTTTTTTTTTTTTAAAATAGTAAAATGCTATTTTTCCCTCACGCATTTACCTCACGCATTAGTTAATAGTCATAACTCCCTCGGCTTTGCCTCGGGAATTAAACACATAAATATCTAGGCTTCGCCTCGGGAGTTAAATGCTTTGGTTCCCTCGGCTTAGGAACCAACTAACTTCTTAGGAAAATAATAGCATTCTTTACTCCCTTGGTGCATAAATAACTATTATTCCTTTTCCTCACCTACTATAGTAGGTATACAAGAAAAGTATTGTGTTTATCATATTTATCTAAAATCGAGGTATCCTATTCATTCTTTTTAGGGACTTTGATGACGTCAGAGTTTTTAAAATAACCCAACACTTTAATTTATAAAATTGTCAGCTTTTAAATATCCCATGGAGATTAAAAGTGATACCGTGTTGGTAATTATCTCCAAAGTTTTTCTCGATTATGTTTTACACAATAATTATACAATAAATACGGAAAATTTCTAATTAACTTAATTACTAAATTTTACTTTTTCCTCTGCAATTTTATTAAATTAATATTCTAATAATATTCTAATAATTATGTTTTAATCAAATGAATATCAAAACAAGGCTATAAGGTTATGAAAAAAAGGTAAATCAAAAGTAGAGTTCGTCAATTATAAATAATAGTTATTTTATTATTATAAAAAAAAAATAGAGCTCGAAACAACTTCTTTTGACCTGAAACGGATTTTGAGCCAAAGAAAATTGTTTGGTCGGGTCTCCCTTATAAATTTTGGGGGGAGCTTCCTCCAAAAGAATTAAAAAAACAAATGTATTGCTCTAAATAAGTTTTTTCGATCCTATAATGTTTTTTGGTCGGGTCTACCTTTTAAAATTTTGGGGTGCCGCCCCCGAAAAAGTGTAAAAAAATATTATGAAAAAAATAAATAACTACACTAATAAATAAATACACTAAGTTTTGTTTCAATTCGACTCATACATCTATGTTTTTTTATCATAAAAGTTGAGCAGCATTGAGCGTGTTTGGTGCCTGAATGGGTGACCACTGAGAATGAAACAGATGTATTTATTATATGTTGGAGTATAAATTTAACGACTTGTATATTAAGGACGAGCGAAGCGAGTCCGAAGTAGGGAAGATAAGCGTAGAGACTCCGATGTGATAACGAAAAGTTTTGAGGTATCCTGTACCCATTTTTTTTATTCAGTCTAAACATGAAAAATAAATCTTTTTAAATTTAGCAAAATCTAGAAGTAGTTGCTTTATTATTGTAGAATACATTTGAATCGAAAATACACAACATGAAGGATGATGATAGTTTCATGTTTGAAAGCAATATGTTATAAATCAGTAAAAAAGTTTTGTATGTTTTGTTATGTTGTTAACATGGAACACAACATAGCTGTAAGTCAACCACACGATAGACTCGTTATACCATGATAACATATTCTTCATGCTTTAAACACTTCAACGCAAACTGATTTATACTGCATTTATTTAACTTAAAATTAATCTAGTAGAAATAAATAAATATTTTACATTTCTATCTAAGATTGATACTTAATTGTTATTTATTTTTTAAATTTTACTTTGGATCGTCATGTACTTAATGTTATCTTGTTATTTTTCCTTATTAATAGCGTAGGTATATAGGAAAAGTATTGCGTTTAAAAAAAATGCGAAACTAAGATGCCATCTGATTTTTTTTACTTTTCCTCAGCACATCGGATTCGCTACGCTCATTCTCACAGTTCGGAATCGCTTCGTTTGTCCTCAGAATATGCAATTCGCCAAATTTATACTGCAGTTATCTTCCTACTCGCTTCGCTCGTCCTCAGAATATGCCAATTTATACTGCGTATCAGAATATGCCAAATTTATACTGCGTATGTCTTCCTACTGCTTCGCTCGTCCTTAATATGCAATTCGCCAAATTTATACTGCAGTATGTCTTCCTACTCGCTTCGCTCGTCCTTAGAATATGCAATTCGCCAAATTTATTCTGCAGTATGTCTTCCTACTCGCTTCACTCGTCCTCAGATATATTTTTTATAATGAAGTCACAAAAAAAAATTCCAAATAGCACAAAAAAAATAGTATTCGCAAATTAGCGGTAGACTAATTTCTGTACAAAGTTTCAACTCTCTAGCATAAGTATACTAGGAGCTTCGACGTTAACAGACACACTCATACAGATTGACAACTTTGTGAAAACCACTCAGGAAGCCTTAAAAACACCTGAAACGGATAATTCCGGTGACATCTAGGTTT
Source organism: Microvelia longipes (assembly GCA_018340805.1). Classification (NCBI taxonomy): domain Eukaryota; kingdom Metazoa; phylum Arthropoda; class Insecta; order Hemiptera; family Veliidae; genus Microvelia; species Microvelia longipes. Next base: position 41,198,127 of record JACMZG010001914.1, read on the forward strand.
CAGATTTTTTAAAAACATAATTCTTTTCCAATGTAAACTTACGGTATAAATGAGGACAAGTAATCGGGAAAAATAATCGGGAAATTAAGTTATGTTAAAAAAAAATGAAAAATCGGGAAATTACGTTATGTTTAAAAAATGAAAAATCGGGAAATTAATTTATGTTTAAAAAAATGAAAAATAGGGAAATTTAGTTATGTTTAAAAAAAAGAAAAATCGGGAAATTAAGTTATGTTTAAAAAAATCGGGAAATTTAGTTTTGTTTAAAAAAATGAAAAATCGGGAAATTTAGTTATGTTTAAAAAATGAAAAATCGGGAAATTTAGTTAGGTTAAAAAAATGTATTAATGACTACTAATTAATAATTAGTCTACTGCAATGCAAGTTAACAAGACTGAATAGGACTTACAAAGCAAGGAGTAGATGAAGTAATGTGACAATATAAATGTCGGGAAATTAAGACACATTAAAAAATATGATTATGACTACATAAATGTCACATCTCAAAATAATTTTTAAGGTTTTTTGAATTTTCGAAAATTTTGCTTGGTCAATATTTTTAAAAACATAAAAATGTATTTCTGACAGCACTACTAGACCTATTAGGACTGATTTTATACCATGTTTCAACTCTCTAGCATAAATACACTGGGAAATACGTTGATAACTCACACTTAGGTGATATTTTAGGTGAAATCTCTGTTTCGGATTTTTCCTAAAGTATAATTGAAAAAAGTAAAAATTAAAAGTATATTTGCTTTGTTATTACTTAAATAATTCGAAATTGCTTTAAAATATTTTGTGTCTCATTCTATGCTACCAAAGTAATATTGCGGTACAGTATCATTGTACCGAAGGAACCTCTAGGGTTCCTTCAAGAGACGAGTGGAAGTGTGGAGAGCACTCCTTCCCAGAGGGTCTCTCATCTGCTTACTGACGGCTCGAGGATAGAAACTACGGGGTTCGCTGGAGCTGGACTGTATATCAAGGAGTTAAAAGAGAAAAGATATTACCCACTGGGAAATGTAGCAACTGTGTATCAATCCGAGGTCTTTGCTATTTTAAAAACTTTTGCTAGAAAGGGACATTCAGGATAAAAGCATCTTTATATGCTCAGATAGTCAGGCTGCAATCAAGGCACTAGACTCACCCAGTGTCTCCAGTGCACTGGCAGAAGAATGTCAACAACAGCTAGGGTTACTTGGGAGGAAAAATAAAGTTATACTGGTTTTGGGTCCCTGGTCATTCTGGAGTACAGGGGAATGAGACCGCTAATGAACTAGCCAGGGAAGGCTCCTCTGAACCCTTCAAGGGACCAGAACCAGCTATAGGACTTACCAGAAGCAAAGTCAACTTCCTTTCAGACGACTGGGCGATGGTGAAAACCAGGGATACTCTTCAAACCAAAGCTAATTGCAGACAAGCTAGGAAAATGTTGAAGAAAGCCAACAAAGCCATGAGTATATGGGCTCTCTCTTTGGGGAGGAAGAGCTTAAGATACCTGGTAGGTATCTTGACAGGTCATTGCTGGCTTCAGAGACATTTGCATGCCATGAAAATAAAACCAGAGCCAATGTGTCCCAAGTGTGAAGTTGGGGAGGAGACGACGGATCACTTTTTGGGAACGTGTGAAGCATACGCTAGATTGAGGTTTAGTATATTTGGATCAGCCACTCTTCTAGACGACGACTTAGTGAAACTCCCATGGGCAGATGTTCTAAAGTTCATTAAGAAATCAGACAGGTTCAAAGAGAATAGAGATTCTATTAGGTAAGAGAAGAGGTGAGGACGTTCTTGGGGCTGGCAAAAAGCGTGCCAGAGACATAATTGCTAAGATCTAGGATCTTCCCCACCTTTATTACTATTACTACTATCATTGTTGGTTGCCTTAGCAGCAAAATTACATTAATTAAATTAAAAAATATCGTTTAAAAGTTACTTTTGCCTGATATTTCACGGATATACTTTTTGAGTTGGCTGCAATTTTTCATAAAAAGTATTTTTAAACTAATCGCCATTTTAAACAGGTAAATTATAAAAGACTCAAATTTGCAAATCCAAATGGTTTTCTTTCTCCATGCGTTTCCTAAATATGCTAAATACTTATATAACTTATACTATTTAGTGTAAGTATTCTCTTTATAGTATATAAAGATGTTTAATTTTAAATTTCTAAGTTGAAATTCAATAAAGCTTATGGTAGATACCCTATTTCTAACATTATTTTATACCGAAGAAATGGTTTCGTTGTTAAAAGCTGCCAAACTCTGATGAGCGAGAGCGGTGTTAATTTTATATCTAGAGTTATATAGAGCCTTCTTAGGATTTTATCAGATTATCTGGGGGGTTTTAGAGAAGGCCTCAAGGATTAGGATGACCTACAAGAAATTCATAGAATTTTTGATTGCTAAAAAGATCAATAGTGTTAGATAGGCCTCTAAAAATGTTATTATTTTAAATGGTTGGTAATTAAGCTCTAGATATGTACCAAGAGTTATTGGTTACTTAAAAAATATATAATATAGGATTTAAAGAAATTAGGATTTGACTGATTGCTAAAAAGGAATTTAGGAATTTTTGATTGCTAAAAAGATCAATAATGTTAGATAGGCCTCTAAAAATGCAATTATTTTAAAAGGTTGGTAATTAAGCTCTAGATGTGTACCAAGAGGTATTGGTTACTTTAAAAAATATAATATAGGATTTAAAGACGTTAGGATTTGGTCGAATAAACCTACGTGCTTTTTCAAACTTCTTTACCCTAGTGTCTTGCGGAATTTAATTTTAAATTGTAAGGTCAAAGCTTACTGCAAGTGCTGATTTCAAAGTATAATCTTAAAAGTGGTAGCAAATCACTTGTATTGTCATGGAAAGTCGCTACTTTAGTAAAGTTAGATCTCGAGGTTGAGGTCTAGATAGCGGGGAATTAGGGTTAAAGATCAGGCTTAAAGAATTTTCATGTGGGTAACTAGAAAAAGGTAAATTTATAGTGAAAATCTGGTACGGGGTACCTCAGAACGTTTCCTCATCATATGGGATTGGCTATGCTCATTCTCCCTACTTCGGACTCGCTTTAATAGTCCTCAAAATATACAAGTAGTTCAATTATAAAGCGACTCGTCTTCGGACTTACTTTCTTAGATAGTAAATATATCCATTTCATTCCCGGCAGTCACCCATCCTGTCACCGACCACGCTCAATGCTGCTTAACTTTAATGACCCAACAAAAATCATAGATGTACTTGTGCTATTTAAACACAACTTACTCTTATACATTGCTACATGTGTGCAAAATCTTAATTAAATCGCAATATTTTTCCGCGATTTTTCGTAATTTTCTGAGCCATTATTATTGCGGGTTAATGACGTCATAAGAATTATTTCCCGAATAGCAAAACTTCACGTATAGATCGATTTTTGTTTCAAATCTCTAGCATAAATACACTGGGAGCTACGGTAATAATTGACACACACATACACATACAGACACACAACTTTATGAAAACCACTTAGGAGGTCTTTAAACCGCCTAAAACGGATAATTTCGGTGACATCCCGGTTTCGGATTTTGTTGCAAACACAATTATTTCCCTACATACCTTCGTTAAAAATGAGTCAAAGTAAAAAGTGACATTGACAATTTTTTGTTCATTGAATTTAGTTTTGAATATAAAAAACTAAAAAAAATAGATCAAGAAGGTTCTAAAAGGTAGAGGTGGGTTTGAGGAAGGATGACTTTATTGTCAACAATGGTTTCTATAATTGAATATTTATGTTAATAGATATGGTGGGTTTAATGAAATGTATAGGATTGCTCCAGAAATAGTGTTTTGAGGGATGTGTATTTCTAACCTTGGTTTAATATATGAAAAGGTACAATCGTACCAAATTAAAACATAACTCGGTATTTTTCGAATTTTTTCAAGTATTGAAACTGTTCTCTTAAAATAAAGAGATTTTTTTTTAAAACAAAAAAACATGAATAATATTTCTGTTACAAGTATTAGAGTTTTTACAGTTTTATAAACATTTAAATCATAATCTTTTTTTTACTTCATAAATGTAACTTCTAAATAAATGGTGAGATAAAACCAATGTTATTTTTATTTAGCTTATAAGCACATTTGATTTCATTTTATTTGTGGATGAATGTATTTTTGGATTTTAAAAGTTAATAAAAACCATGTTTAATAGAAGAAAATATACGGTGAGGTGGAATGGTAGAATAAAAAAGTGCGTTAAAGAACAGAGAATCTTTTTATATCTGGTTATGATACGAAATCAAACTATTGATATAACCGTTAAACTATACGATTCTATAATTTGAGATATGAAAGAATTCTGAAAGTAAAATTATGAAATAAACAAAAGAAAATAAGAAAAGCTAAATGGCAAATATAAAATATAATATAGAGGAAGCGGCTGGTGTAGACCAGTGTCTGCACCCAACGTGATGAGGAGATATTACCTCAAATATTCAAGTTAAATTCTTGAATATACTTTCTTTCAAAAAAGCGATCTGTAAATAAACCTATTCCATAGTACCATAAGTTACAAGATAAAAATGGAGTTGAAGTTAAGGTAAATATGGAATCCATTTTTATTTGTAGCCCTTGTTGAGGGCTGGGGGATTTTTTTAACCAAGAAGTAGGGATTGAAGAAACCCGGTAAAGGTTATTTCGATAAATCTCTTTCCTTATGGAAATGTAGAGTAGGTGTAGTGAGAAGGGTTTGTTTTTGAAAGAATGATAAAGGGCAAAGTGAATATGTCTAAGGATTTTATGATTTTAAGACTTAAGATAGGCACGGCATAGAATCCATTTTCTTTTTATCCTTTCGAGCTATTTTTTAACATAAATTGTGAGCAAATGGTTATATGAGATAAAATCAAAGATCTTAGTTTCTTGTGGAAAGGAGATTTCACAATAGCTTTTAGAAATAATTTGAACAGGCATAGAAGCAGCGGATTTTGCGGTGGACAAAGTTCTACACTACTATTGTCTATTTATGTGTTTACTTTTAAATGTACTATTGTAGCTCGTTTACTGATATGTAAATATGTCTTGTTTTAATTACAATATCAAAAATCAAATCCAGATGGCCTTTTCGTATTGTCTGATCAATATTACTCCTACTCAATTAACTTTTTCAATTCTCTAGGGTTCAAAGTAAGGCTGCAGTTTGGGAGGTACAAGTTAAAGTCAATAATCAAGTTTAGTTATTATTATTTAGACTCCTATTTTGATTAGAGCCGAAGTCTTTTATTTTTCTTATTTTCTTTCATCGTTTAACATGGACTCCATCCAGGCTTATCCTAAATAATATCATGAAAATCAGGCATGAAGTACCTCGAAAATTTTTCTCACCTCATCGAATTCGCTACTTTCATTCGCTCGTCCTTAGGATATAAAAGTTATCAAGTTTTAACTGCTACACCTCTTTAGAACCATTTGTAACTTATTTATTACGGAATGTGGTATAGTTTTACCAAATTTTATCTCAATTGGATTTTTTCGATTTTAAACATTTTTTAAAGCAACGTATACAAGTTATTTGATAAAAATTAACTATAGCTGATAATGAGATAACGCTTGGCATATTTGCTGGTTTTATATATGACTAAATGCGTGCTGAATTTCAAATCAAACGAAATATTTTTCCGCGTTTTTCGAAAATTTTGTTGAGTACTTATTACAGGTTCATGACGTCAAACAAATATTTTCCGATTAGCACTAGACCTAAAGATAGATTTTCGTTGTAAGTTTTAACTCTCTAGTACAAACACAGTGGAGGCTTAGATGATAACAGACACTCACACGCATACAGTCAGGAGATCTCAAAAATACCTGAAACGGAAACAGATAATCCGTGTGACTTTCCTTCATACCAGTAATAAATCTATGATTAAGTATTAAAAATATCTAAAGATACAAGACTTTATACGTATGGTAAGTCATCAATTATATTTGATAGCTTTCATATCTTTATAAACTGGAAAATAGTTGTATTTCAATTGAAGTATACTACTGAAAATATATTTCTACTCATGAAAAAAATTCCATATACGTCAATGGCTTGGAAATAAAATGAAATCAATGGAAACTGTTGCCTACAATTTTCTTTTCATCTGCAAGTGTGACATTTCTTTTGTATATCATTCGAACAACTGACACAAAACGGCTTTGTCATTTCCTTTATGTTTTTGTTGGGGTTTTTCTAAATTTATCGAATGGAGTGGAATAATGGGAATCTGTTGGATTCAAGAAATAAACTTAGAAATAAAACACAGTCAATTCGTTCCGATTGTTTTTATTAACGTTTTTTTATTCAAATAGTTTAAGTAGCTATTTTTTTCAAGAAAGAACAATTATAAATAAATAACTGCTGGTTTTTTCAAGTTCTGGCCCATCAAGTTATTTATTATTCTTTTGAATAACATTACGTAGAACGCATCCACTATCCCCAGAGCTTGAATTGTGGATTATTAACAATAAAATCTATTAAAACAAATACTACATATAAAATTGAGAGCATAACCATGGCTGCGAACCCCAGACTCGTTATTCCCACGAGTCCTACGGATACATTTTAGCGAGTTTTCATAATGAAAATGACGCTTGTGAGGTTGTTCGGATGACAGAAGTTGAGGGTGGGAGTGAGCGGAATCGATTCCTATTGGCTTCCTGATAACGAAAGTATATGTCCGAAAAAAGTTATATATATATACATATATATATATATATATATATATTATATATATATATATATATATATATATGTATGTAAGGCGAACGATAACTCTTGAAGGCGTTCTCAAATTGAAACGAAACTTTGCAAATCGCGAGATGTCGAGGAGGTTACGAGGCCTATTGTTTATAAAAATATATATGATAATAAAAACATTATGACGTCATCAACCAAAGTTATGACGTCATAATTTTTTTTTTTTTTTGAAACTTGAAATGGCGTTTAACAAGGTATTTCGTGTTTAGGTAGACGGCTAGCTGAATCGATTAAGACCAATTTCAGCTGAATCGAACCATCACAAATGGCGCAAACAGTATACATAAATATATAATCTTGTATATATGTATACGTCCAGGTCAATGACTCGTACGATACCTGTTGGGTTCAGTAGAGTTAGAGGGTGGGGATATAGTATAAAAGAGGGTCCTCTACCTCTTGCTCCATCCTGGTTAGCCTGCTGTCCCAGAGAGACAAGACAAAAATGGCTTCCACTGAACCACGCCGAGCAAAGCAGGCCCGTAAAGCGGAAGAACCTCGAAGTTGTCTTATATGGTCAAAGTCATTCTAAACGATTGCAACCGGTTTTCAGCTCAACAGACAATCTTAAGTGACGGAAACGGTATTTTTATTTAAAACAAAAATCATAAATAATATTTTTTGTTTATAATGCTTTTTAATTTTAATATTATAGCATACTATTAATAATAGAGTATTAATAAAATCTCAATTAGGAAAATTAAATTTGTGAGAAAGCCTCTCAGGCCCGCGAAGCGGGCCTTTGTGGAGAGGCTGTGGAAATTTGCTAGATACATGGCAAAATGGCATGTAACAAGAACAATAATGAAACAACGAAGCGGCCCGGTGGGCCGACGGCCGCGTAGCGGCTTCGGGCCGAAGGCCCGTATTTTCTTTTAAGAAGTTCTTTATTAGCAAAAGTTTACAATATTTATTTTGTGTAAACCGGAGCCTTATTTTATTTATTGATTTAGGGTAATTTGTGCCTCTTTATTTTTATTTTATTTATTTATTTGTTATTTTTGTGGTATATATTTTGATTATTTTTTTGGGGTGTGCTGGGGTTTAAGGATAAACTTGGGTTAAGGATAATTTTAAATGTTTTTGTTTGGGGGTATTTTATTTTTTAAATTATTTTTTTATATTGTAAAAAGATATTTTTTATGGTGTGTTGAAATATCAAAATCAACATAAGAAATATCAGTAATATATTAAAAGAAAATACATTTATTTTCGATCACATTTTAAAAAAATGGGGTACAGGGTACCTCGGAACTTTTTGTCACCATATCGTATGGGTGTAGGGGGATTAAGAGTAAGTCTAGAGTAGGAAAATAGTAGCTAAACTCTGACCATGGTCGATGCTGTTTAACTTTTATAATCCAACAATAACCATAGATATATTTGCCGTATTTAACGAAACTTAATATACTTATTTATTACGTAAAGGGATACATTTGTACCAAATTCCAGCTCAATTAAACAATTTTTCGATTTCTTTGGAATTTTTTAAAAAACGTATACAAGTCATTTTTATAAAAAATTAAACTAATGTATGACAGTGTACTAAATGTCAACCCGTTGAAAACATTTTTTTATGTTTTTATGAATTTTCGAAATTTATGCTTTCATTAATGCGGGTTAATGACGTCATAAAAATATTTTTCCGATAGCGCAACTAGACCTTAGATTGATAAAGTACCAAGTTTCAAGTCTAGCATAAATGTGCTGGGAGCTACGATGATAACAGACACATACACTCTAACAGAATTAAACACACATACACACACAGTGATAGAAAACTTTATGAAGTCCACTTAGAAGGTCTTTTTATTTCTCCGGAGGTCTTAAATCACCTGAAACGAATATTAAATGCATTTTATACCTTCGGTAGGAATGACGAAAAGTAAAAATATCCCTTCGCCAAAAACGTAAAACAAATATTTAAATATATCAAATTATATGGATTAAATTAATTTAAATATAATCAAATTATATAGATTAAATTAATTTAAATGTAATCAAATTGTATGTATTAAATTAATTTAAATGTAATCTATAGCTATGAAATTTATACTAGACGTTCTTGTGTGTTACTTTATCTGATAATTTATGGTACGTTAAATAACAGTTAACAAATTAAAAGTTAAAATATAAAAAAGTCGATATTTTCAGTTCATTATTTTTAACTAAAATAATAAAATTGATCAAATTGTGTTGATTTGATCAAATAAAATTTTTACGGACAATCAAAGCGAGCTCAAAGTAAAACTCTTACGAAACGTTTCTGAGAAACCCTGTACCCGAATTAGTATAATATATCATTTTTCACAAAAGAAATTAGTTATAACTCACCATCTGATATATTATAGAACAAATTATTATTCTACCTAAAATCCTTCATAGCTACGGGATTTCAGAAAGGGTAAGAGAAAGCAACTCCAAAGTAATATAATGGATAAAGGTTTATAAATCGACTAAGATAATACACCCTAAAATAGACTAATATATCATTTCCTAATAACAATACAAGATTAGTAATGAAAATTCGATCTTATAACTGTTCGAACTAAAGCCTAACTTAGTCTTGTTCTACAATACCTCCCCTCCAGGAGTGCGCTTGGCGAGAATTGTGGAAGTAAAGATTATCTTAAAACATTACTCATGTTTTAACAACATTTTACCTCTCCTTAATTTATCTATTTTTCTAATGATTTCTTTTATTTCATTCCTCCTAATTCTCTTTGTTTTTCTCTTTATTCGCTATTTAATTTTGGTTGTTAATTTTTTTATGTTTTATAGTTAGTCGGTCAGGATAACCATTTAAATTAGTTACTTACTTTTTTTTTAAATTCTTTATTTTAACAGAATAAGAATTCAATACAATTCATAGTGATAAGAAATTGAGACCTGCACTTTAGATTAATAAATAATCTGTGCTGTGCAGGTTGTAATGATAACAACCTGTAATAAAGTAACCTGTATATAAGTACTTACTTATTTGCTTACTTTTATTTACTTACTTTTTTATTTACTTTTTTTTGCTTTATTTTACTTTACTTACTTTTTTATTTACTTACTTATTTATTTACTTTTCACTTACTTACTTATTTGGATAAGTAACTATGCTTTTATCCATAATAATAACGATAATATTTTCGGTTTTAACTTTTCCTCATTTATACTGTAGGTATATAGAAAACATAATGTGCTTGTAAAAAATTAGAAACCGGGGTTTTACCCGAATTATCCGTTTTAGGTGTTGTTTGAATATGTTTGTGTGTATATCATAGAGACATATACTAGAGGGGGCATAGCCTATCTCAATACATTGAAAGGTCTGAAACATCGATTTAGGGCTCCGTGTAACTTTATTGTTATAGTTATGGCTTTTTTCCATCTAAACGTAACTCGTTTAGAAAGCCGTTTGTTTTCCATTTGCCCCAATAATTATTACATATGGTATCTGCTTTTGTAAACTTAAGATGTATTATAAATGACTTAAAAGGATTTTTTTTAAGTGAAAACGGAATTTAGCTACAAATTAAAGTAAAATAAAGGTTAATAATTTCGATTTCAAGACTATATGGTTTAGCCTAGTAGAGCAATAATTAAACAAGATTAAAATTTAATACATTTAAAATAAATCTAAATAATAAGGTATAGGAAGTAAATTATTATAAAAAGATATTGAAGATATAAAAATATAAAAAATAATAAGAAAACAAAATATTGTTGTAATAAGATCGAAGTATAAAAAGTAGAATATTCTACAAACTTAAGAATTAATAAATTTAGAAAAAAAGTTAAAAAATTTGACAAACATTTGAAAATTTGTTGGGCTCCAAGATTCTTCTCTTGTGACAATACTTGATATTAATAAGCTTCTCTTTGCATCAAAAAGTGGACAATAAAAAAAAAACATGTTGCCATGCTTGTGGAGTAACTCTATCGCAGCAAGATGATGGATCTGTATTAATGTTAAAACGGTGAAGATATGCTTTGTTGGAGCCATGGCCAGTGAGAGCTTGTGTTAGTTTGTATAGTTATGGTTGTAATAAATCAATTGCTTTCGGCTTTCCGCACATTATTTGTTTCCGTAATTTTATACTTTTTTTAATAATAATTTTAGCGAAGGTGCAGAGGTTACTTTTTCGATTTTTTATATTAGTGCATATATTTATCTATACTAGCACATACACAGATTTTATATATATAAATAAATAAATATAAATATATATATATATATATATATATATATATATATATATAATATATATATATATTATATATATATATATATATATATATATATATATATATATATAATATATATAGTTTTTTGTATAGTTCTATCTAATATTATTTTATGTCTGTTAGTTATAACATGTATATTAGAATTGGAAGCCAGATCGCAATGTTTTGTTTACTAATTTTATACGAAATAAAATATTTAAGAATAAAAATTAATTTGATAATTTATATTATATAAAAGATAATTTAAGGGGGTGTTGTGGCTCAAGATCTTTTATTCTTTATAATAGAACTAAATTTCTATCTTTACTACGGGTGGGATATTATAATGTTAGTGATAAAAGGAGAATTTTAAATTAAAATACTAGGAAAAACTATTAAGAGCTCTTTGAAAAGAAGAAACAATGAAGACTCGAGCCAAGGGGATAGCTCTAGGGCTGCGCTTAGGTTCGGGTTGCGCCTAGGCTTGAGGCAACGCAGCCTACCCTTGAAATGAACCCTAAGCCACAACTCATTTACCACTTTATTTCTTTTCCTAACTCAACACCCTATTAATAAAGCTGAAACTTATCTTTCTTTTAAGTTGAAATTAACAACCATCTGATACCTAACTAAGAGTTTTATTAAAAATTCTGGTGTGATAATCAAATTAAACCAACTATTTTTAATAAAGCAAGCTGCTAGAGTTGAAACAAAGTTTGTTAAATTTTAAGAATATTGACCTAGGATCAAGCATCGTCTATTTAATGACAATAAGTGTATTAATTTTAAACTTGATTTTCATTTGATCTAAAGCAGATTTTGTATTGCTTATATAAGCATACTAAAATAAAAAAGGAAAAGGGTCTAAAGTGACCCTAACCTAAACGTTCAATATAGGATTGGAGAAAATAAGTAGAACTGGACAGGAAATTGGATGGGAAAGAAAAGAAAATCCTCCGATAGAAATTTCTCGTAGGATATTTTGTTAACATTTCAGGTTTTACTCGGTTAGAATTGTGTAGGAACATTTTATTTTTACGTCGACAGTATTTTTCTTCACTGTCTTTTCTAATATTGGTTAAAATAGTTGCAATCACATTTTAAAATAAATCTTTAAATTAGATCTTTAATATTTTATCTTTTTGTCCTATGGTTAAAATTCACATATTGAGCTTAAAATGTCTAGAATTTTTTCTTATTTTTTACTTTATCTAATAGTTATAGTATACATATGTTACGTGGAATCATATTCATACAAGAATTTAATCCAAAAGCTAGACCTGAAAATATATCACTCATTTTGTACTGCTTTTAACCAAATATTTTCTTAAAATCATGTATTTTCTAGCACTGTCTTTTTAATATTTTTAAAATAGTTGCAAATCACATTTTTAAAATAAATCTGTTAATATTAGATCTTAATATTTTATCTTTTTGTCCTATGGTTAAAAATTCACATAGATTATAGTATACATATGTTACGTAGGAATCATATCATATAAAGAAGTTTAATCCAAAAGCTAGACCTGAAAATATATCACTCATTTTGTACTGCTTTTAACCAAATTTTTTCTTAAAATGCACATTAAATTATGTATAAAAATGCATAGTCTACGTATCCAGAGTGGAGCCTTCATATTATTATATGAAGGCGCGTTTATAAAACTGCGCAAGCTCAAAATTGTAGAAAATCGCACAAATTTAGTTTTTTTAAATAAGTGGCCCTGTTAGTCATGTGTTAAACTGTAAAAGAAAATTCTGTAAAGCTGATAAAATTTTAAATAACTTGAGCTTTCATTCATAAAATCAGATTAGTTACTAAAGTTATAGATTGCATAATTACTTAAAAAATGGACAAACATTTTTGAAAGAAATTTGGTGATTTTGCGAAAATTATTAATTTATATGGTGGTTTTTCCAATGCAAAATCGTGTTTTACTTACTACTTTGGTAGACGATTTTGCTAAATGAAAGCGTTTGTTTCAAACTGAAACAAAATGAAACTTCTTTTTATAAGAAACCTAAAATTTTGAGCGACCGCAATAATATGAAAACCTTTATATTCTTTAATCAATCAATTTAGGTATATTTTTAAAAAATCTTAAATGGAGTACAAAATGAGTCACATTTGTTTCAGGTTTGTCTCTTAAAGTAGGCTTCCGCGTTAGAAACCTTGAATTTCTGGAGAAATCTTCAAGACCGCGTTCACTAGAAAATTTATGCCCCTACGTTTCGTTTTCACTAATTGTAACATCTTCAGAGAATGAGAGCATTGCATTGCTAGCTCGACGTAATACATTCTGAACCTCACTGAAGGTTTGAATTCATCGCTTCAAATCACTATGACGACGTAACACTTTGAAGAAATTCTTAACAGTAGACACGATAGTGAGGCAACTTTGTTTCCTTTGCTAACTTCAGATCGCTGAACTTAGACTAAGCTATTAAAGACCAGCTACAGCATCCTTGATGTTATTTATCTTTACTTCATTCATTGTTATCCATGTATCCTTAAAATAAAATGTTATGAAAACAAAATAAACCACAATAAATAACACCAACAACCACGTCTGGAGAGTTTGTTTAGTGGAGACTAAACATTATCTATTTAAAACCACGTCTCTCCACTAAACATTATCTATTTAAAACACGTCTCTCCACTAAACATATCTATTTAAAACTCTCTCGTAAAACCACGTCTCCACTAAACATTATCTATTTAAACCACGTCTCTCCACTAAACATTATCTAAACCATTAATCTATCTTTAAAACCACGTCTCTCCACTAAACATTATCTATTTAAAACCACGTCTCTTATTATCTATTTAAAACCACGTCTATTAAAACCACTCTCTCACTAAACATTATCTATTTAAACCACGTCTCTCCACAAACATTATCTATTTAAAATAAGTTGACAGAGCCGGCTTTCAGCTCAACTTAAATAACCTTTTAGCATTCTATTTTGACAAAGAAATCGTAGAAATTCGTATGTGTAAGCATAGTTTTTTAATACAATACATATGAGTTAAACATGGGCATTTTTCTTTAACAATAATGGGGAAATTGAAGTATTATTGCTACTGGTCTGTCTATGGCAATACCGAATATATAAGCAAGAAATAGATTTTAAACAAGGGAGCAAGCTATCTAAAGGAAATTCGTGTAGCTAGCGGACCTCTGCGCCCTAATATGCAGGGTTACTCAAAGATGTTAGGGGGTCCTTATGCTAATGAACAAACATTATTTAATTAACTTTAATGCTATTATAATTAATAATTATAATAACAGTTATCAGTTTTCGTAACATTTTATCTAACTCCCAAAGGAAAAATATAACCTTATAGATTGTTTGTAAATACGGCTATGTTTTAGAAATCTATATGAATTAAGAAATTATCAACAAAGTTTTTATTGGTAAACATAAACATCTATTTCCTTTTGTTAGTTAGATGACAAAACAAAATGCGTCCAAATATTAATTGCAGAGATTCTATTTGTTGGAAATATGATTTAGGACTTTTTACCAACAAATGTTATGGTATCAGACAAAATTAAGGTTTTAAAAGAAATGTCTAAGAGATCGGGATTTACCTGGGTGCTAAAGAAATGTCCAGTTTATTAATTTGATTTTATTAATAAACTTGAAATAAATTTTATTAAACTGTTGAATCTGATTATGGTAGATAAAATCAAACTAATAAAAAGTAAAATCTTTTTCAAGCTCTATCGTGTAGCAAATTATAGAGCAGTTTGCGAGCCTACATTTATAACGTTAAAAACAGAAAATTTAGATATGAATACAATTTATTGAATTTATTAGTAAGGGAATGTGGGGGGGGGTGAGAAGGACGGGTTCGCCAAGTACCATTTATCTACAAAGGGGGTCCGCGGGGTTCTAACGTGTGCGAATCTCTGCCCTAATATGTATTATCGTCGAGTTCAATGAGATTTTACGTAACACAGTAAAATAAAAATATTTTTTATATATAAATGTTATATTTCCATATATAACACACACACACACACACACACACACACACACACATATATATATATATAATAATATATATATAATATATATATATATATATATTTATTATTTATATATAATTATATATATATATATATATATATATATATATATATATATATATATATTTAATTTTTATATGCTATGCTACGTCACGATAAACGATTTAACTTCTTCAGCATCAGTCAGAAGTCTCATCACAGAATTAAAGGTTAAAAAATGTTAACATATTTTTTAGGGGTGTTGATGTTAATTCTTAATTTTAGTTAATACTCATGCACATTCTAGTTGCATTTTAACCTCACAAGATCATGACAGTTATGGTTAGCAGATAAAATTTTTAACTACTCATTAATTATCAATTTTTCAGCATAGTTACACAAATAACTATTTTTATTTAAGGATTTCAAATATTAATAATGTTAAAGGATGCAATTTATATAGCATATACTAGCATGGAAAAATTAGTCTGCCGAGTGTATGATAAGACCCAAATTTATAAATTACTTATAATAATTATTTCAACAGGAAAATGTGTTTCCACTTTGTGGTACATGTGTCGTCCTCTTTCTCTATTTCAGACACGTATGTTCTCTCTTTATGACACTTGACTAACTGACACAATTATGCGTCTCGCTTCGGTCACAGTATTTCTTGTATTTAAAATGTCCTTCTAATACGTTAAATCAAGCCTATTCATGAATAAAATTCAAAATTAAGTTATTAATAAAGGATTTATTAATCTACCTTTACTTAGTACTGTCTATTAGATTTCCATTTATGCTACTAATTCCACATGGATCATACTAATTCTGCCATTTTGTGCATAATTTCACATTGTTCCATTATGAAATTCAAAATTTCCTTCGTGGGATATGAATACATAAACTCGTGTATGCACGCAATGAATAGATATACTAAGTTAAATTTAATGTATTCGATTCCGATTGATCTCTTTGTAGTTTATCCTATATGAATATTCGATATTCGGATATTGTAATGAATTATTAAAATATGTCCCAGCAATAGTATAGTATGCTTGATATTGCTCTTGCTTCAATTGAAAAATCTAAACTGATAAGATAAGTAAGATGTAAAAGTAAGAACATCTTTAGTGATTATGAATTACGGGAAATCTTTACGTTGGCAAGACTGTATTTTTAGCAAGTACAGTGACATGAAGAAAATGAAAGAAATGATTTTATCGGAATTATATAACTGGAGGTGGGAATGATGTTTTCAAGGTCTAACCATATTCCATCCTAATTCAATAAGCGAGATATATATATATATAATATATATATATATATATAATATATATATATATATATATATATATATATATATATATAAAAATATAACGATATAAAACAGATGGATAAAGAATGACAGGTAAAACTTAGTATATTTGCAACGTTTCGTTGTATAACAACTTGTTATACAACAACAACGAAGTTGTTATAACAACTTCGTCAGGCAACATGCCTGACGAAGTTGTTATACAACGAAACGTTGCAAAATATACTAAGTTTTACCTGTCATTCTTTATCCATCTGTTTTTATCGTTAATTATTAAATTTCGCAAGAGCGACTTTTATGTTTTTATGTTTTCTTAATGTACTATATATATATATATATATTATATATATATATATATTATATATATATATATATAATAATAATTTAAAAACATTATGTTATCACCAAACTTCATACATTTTAATCTTCTTATTTTTCAAAAGGATTCTGTCCAATAGTTTCTTGAAATATTAGATTTTTAAAATAGGTTACTTCAATACACACACATATATGTATATTTATATATATATATATATATATATAATATATAATATATATATATATAACTGTGTGTGTGTGTGCTGATGAAAGGTTGTTTATACCTTCCTTTTGCACTTAAAATTTAAATAAAAAGAGCTTAGAAGACTATTTACAAAAAGACTTGGGAGTATATTTCAATCCATTAAAGGAAATACAGAAACTTTGTTTTGTCTCTTTTCATACTAAAATATATGGAGTTGAGGAATAAAAATAACTTTTTATCTGTATAAATCTTAATATAGTTTTAAAATTGTCAAGTAAACGAAATTGTATGAGGTTTTAGAGAGTTAAGTTATATATTAACTAATTGTTGTTCATGATTAATAAATTGGTAAGTAACTAATTGGTAATAAAAGTGCACAGATTTGCAATTTTTACATTAAATGTTAAAATAGTGTAGAAATAAAATTATCACAAGTAAGCATTCTAAGAAGTGTTTTTTAATTTAGCATTGTTGTGTTAAGGAAAACTAATATACTATGAGTTTTTCTTTCAGATATTAATGGTCATGCAAACGCTTATGCGAGCAATGAAAATGTTATCAGCTGCTATAGATAAAATGTTTTATTACCATTTTGTTGTCTTCTTTCAACTTACATGATAGAAAAAATATTTTGTAAATTGGCTGTAAAATGACTGTTTTGATATTAATATAGGACTAATGTATGTTCTTTCTGTGTTAAAGAAAGCCAAGTCTAGCTAAAAATAGCAAGATTTTTCTTGAGCGGTTATCTTTCTTTCCCTCGCTTTAGGACTGGTTACTTCCGACTAAAATCTTTATACCTACTAAAATACAATGACAGATGTTTCAAATTCTTAAGGATGATAGCGCTGACTGGTGATAAGGGCCTAAAATAAGACCTTCATTTTCAAAACATTGCCGTAAATATATGTAGGATTTGACAAAATATTAATGCATTTAAATTTGTTCAATATTTAAATTAAAATTTTGTGTTATTTAGTTAAATAATGTGTTCTTGTATTCTTTTTTTTTAAAAAAATACTTAAATATCAATTTCCGTGATGCCAGTGGTTATGAAAAATTCCATTTTATGGTTTTTTAGAAAATTTGTGCGGGGAACTCGAAAACTTCACTATAAAGTAGCCTACAGGTTGCTGTAAATTCTCAATCGTTCTCCTACAAGTTTATGACGCATACTTATTATGCATACATTTTTAGCCAACTTGCTTTGTGATTCATAGTTTGGAGCAATGCTTCACTAGGAAAACCCTCTTGCTTCAACCTAAAAAATCAATAAGAATCATTTATTTAGGAACTGTTACTTTAGTTATTTTTTAACTATAAATTCTACGCTAATTTTACTATAATTCTAAGCTCATTAGTGGCTAAAACATATTTGCTGGTAATGTCGTATAGATCCATTGGGAAAGTTGAGCTTATTTGCTGCTAATCTATAAATATTGGCATAAATGAAGAAATGATTAAATAAATGTAATTTTATACCCATAATCTACACCTTTTCCACATTTATTTGAGAAGATATTAATTGTATTTGAGAATAATGACTTGTATTTGAGAAAATATCAAATGTAAATTAGATTAGTCTGTTGAATTTGATAAAACAACAATATAATTATATAAAATTGAGAATTGTTTAATTTCATTTCCGAAAGGGTGATTTGAATTTGAGAAGTTGTCAATTGTATTTGAGAAAATTATCCAAATGCTTTTTGGATTCGTCCTATGCCCTATGTAGTGCACAAAATTATTGATAATTTGAACTCCTAGGAGTTGATTTACTAGGAGTAGAGACCATTTTCGAAGGTCTAGGACCATGTTTTCCCCATAATTTAAGGATTTAATGTTGGTTAAAGTGAGTTTTTCCACCCTGTGTATGTTTCATTGCTCAACTCTCACCTAACAAGGTATAATTGTATTTAAGAAAAATAGTAATGTAAAAATTGGCCGAATTTTGAGTTTCTCATTATGAAATCACAAGTTCTCAAAAACATTTAATAAATTCTTAAATAGAATTCACTGCTCTCAAATTCATTTAATGCCTACTCAAATACAACTGACTGTTCTCAAATTCAATTGATGTTTTCTAAACTATATTTTTCTAATCTCAAATACAATTGATATGTTCTCAAATAAACATAACGGTTCCTCAAATAAAATTGGAAAAGGTGTAGAAAACTTTATTTGCTTAGTGATTTATTATAATATAGTATAAGCATAAAATACTTATTGCCTTATTTCTTGTATGTTTTAGGTAAGTTTTTGCAGTAACTAGAAGTACACTTTGTAAGTTGCAATCCTGTGTAATAATAAATGTACGGGGTGTTACATTACAGGTGTACCGTAATTCACTCCAAAAAAATATGATGTAAACATGGCCCTAGACTATCGGATATAGTGTCTACCCTAGCTTGGCTCATGCGAATTCAAATATATCATTATTTGTTAGGTAATAATTACTCACAAATAGTATTTTTGTTACAATTTCAAGCAATTGCACAATAGTAACTTTTCTGGAATCCACATTAAATGATCAGAAATTCGATTCCGATATTACTGTATTAGAATTTTAAAGATAATAATGAAAGTCATCCATTTCTTTTTTATTTTTATTAGCATATTCTCAGTACAAATACAAAAAGGCACGTTCAGCCCCTGACCACTGCGCGGTCTCCTTACCCCATGTCACATGAAGAAGACGTTGTGCGTCGGGGTGAAATGGATCCCTTTCACATCCAGCAATGATATATTTAATAATTTGATCAATAAGTAATTTTACTAAAAGTAATATTGTAAAATGTATCAATGGAAACAATCAGAGACTCTAAAATATAAGACATAATCGCATTCTTATAGTAAACCACTTACCGATTTGCGGGCAGCCTAGGACGACTGTAACGAAAACAGGGCAAGGCGCTCAGACCCATTTTCGTTTATAGCCAAAGAGAGAGGCTTTCCATAGTCTCCATAGCTTTCCATTGATGCGTTCTCGACCGAAAGACATTACCAACCAAACACCAAACAACAAAAAACAGCTTATTGCTAACTTAAAATAGACCCTGAGATAAAATAGAGACCGAGAAATGTTTGCGATCTACAAAGCATACTTTAGATTTTCCACTTGTAAACAAAACACACACAGTGTGTTTTGTTCAATGTTTCCTGTTTTCCTATCAGAGAAATTTTAGTTCTCTGTATATACTCTTTAATTTTTTATGACTTTTCTGTTTTCTATTTTAAATTTTATGCGTAGTTGGTTGGTAAATTAGCCTTTTAAGTGTGAATTCTGTTTGGAGTACTGATTTGAGTCTTTTTCTCGGTACTGAATCATCATTTTGCATTCGTTTGCGGAAAAAACTATGTTTTATGTATTTTTAGCAAAAACTTGTTATAGTGGGCTTCTTTCTGATTACTATTTTTGAGTGTATTTCATTTTAAGCGTTTATCAATAAATAAATAATATAAATATTTTGAGTTTTAACAAAAAGTAGGCAGTGCCTCGTGAAAACTTCTTTTTACGTTTATTGTTATACGCCAACAGTTTTCCAAAATGTGAGAATAGAAAATGAAAGTTGTTACCGAGATTTGTTGAAATGTAATACAACTACGTTGTGTCATTTTATTCCTTTGTTGCTTAGGCAATGTCGTTATTCTGCCTTTGTTATCAAAAAGAGTAGAAAAGAGGTATATTTTGGCACAGCCTTAAGTGTAGCATAAAAAGGTGTGTATTTTAGAAGTTGTAAGAATTTGGTTGGAAATGAGAGCCTAGTTTTCATGTACGTTGGAAAAAGGCTATGTTAAGTGAAAACCGCAAACCTCAGCTTCTTTAACCAAAAACCTTGCTGGGGTGAAAACCTGGGACCTTTAAACATTTTACACCTTTACTCTCAAATGGTTCCCTACATGCTCGAGGAAAAAATTAAAAATTTTATTTCTGTTTTCTAATGTATTTTTGAAACAAAAATGTCTCCGGTACCTTAGGTTTGGAGATTACAGTCCAATGTATTCTCTAATTTTACTGTAATAATATTTTCTTCAAGCTGAATTAAATATACTTTATATTTATAAAATATTATTTTTACTTTTCCTCATTTATACCGTAGGTATATAAGAAAAGTATTGTGTTTGCAAAAAAATCCGAAACCGGGATGTCACCGCGATTATCCGTTTCAGTTGTTTTTAAGGCCTCCTGAGTGGTTTTCCCAAAGTTGTCTTTCTGTATATGTGTGTCTGTTATCATCGTAGCTCCTTTTGTATTTATGCTAGAATGTTGAAACTTCATACAAAAACAGTCTATACATTTAGATATGCTATTCGGAAAAAATTGTTTTATGACGTCATTAACACGCAATAAAGACTGATAAAAAATTTTGAAAAATCATAAAACGTTAAAAAATGTTGCAATCAATTTAAGATTTAACACCCATGTTGACTGACGCACATGTATAACACTAACATGCCAAGTTTCATCTCATTATTAGTAATAGTTCAATTTTTATTGATTTTCTTTTTATTAGAAAGTATATTGTATTTCTAATAAGGTTGTTCTATTAGACATAATACTGACTGTATGTTCCTCAAAATTTATTAGTTCATTTGTAATGATATAGTGTCAATTAATAAAACAATCAATTATAGGAAAATTAAATTATTGTATATCGAGTAATTTATGTCACTTGGCTACGAAGTATGGTTTTTGTAGTAAAGAAAGGGAAAATTATCGCTAAGCATCCTTACTACCACACGCTTCGCTCGGTCGTCCTCAGAGAGTAAATACATTCGTTTTATATCAAGGAGTCACCCATCCAGGCACTGAAATCGATCGATGCTGCTTAACTTTGGAAACCTGAAAAAACGTAATGCTTTACGAGTACACTTGTACCATATTTCAATTCAATCGAATTATTTTTCGAATTTATACCATTTTTT
>JACMZG010001914.1:41221389-41260235 GCA_018340805.1 Microvelia longipes
ATTTAATCATTTCAATATTTTCTTTATATATCACTTATTTAAGACTACCCCCCCCCCCCCCAAAAAAAAAACAACAAAAAAAAACGCATGTAATCAAATATTAAAAAAATTAATAAAGCCATTAGAACGCCCTCCTGCAGCACAGATTCTTCTGAATCTAAGCAGGAGGTATCTTTTGTATACTTATTTGTTATGAATTATAATACGCTACTTTTTATAATGAATAAAAATTATCCGAATCCGGCTTAGCTCATTTGGTAGAGCTCTGCCGCCTTCGACCTGGAGGTCGAGGGTTCAAATCACAGCCGGGGGAGGGCCTCAATATGAGGTTTCCCTTGTACCGTACACTGGGAGGTCTTGAATTCAAGGGCCGGCCAACCCGGCCAGGTTTTACGTGGTTTCCTTGGCTACTGATACGCAATTGCGGGTTGGATTCATCTAGTTTCATCTGAGAACAAGTCTTGGATCCTCGTTTCCGTTGTCTCCAAGACTCACGAAAAGTTAACTGTTCTGCGGGCTGGGGGATGAAGGTCGGAAAGATCTGAGCCTTTGTATGTCCGAAAATTATCAGTTGAAAGTTATGGCGCGACACGAGTAACGGTAAGTGACTAGGAACAAAAGTGCTCGGTTCTTGAAGACAGACGTCTCCTAATTAGCACTGCGGAGCTTCTGACTTTCAGGTCAGGACTATAGAATGAGATTTTGTCACGCTGACATTCTGGGTGCTAGAGCTTTCTTTGTCGGGTGGCCTGCTGGACTGGGGCCAGTGGGTTGAGCCTAGCTAGAGTCTGGTGACTGCTAGTGGAAACTGATGAGATTGGTGAGACTGGAAGGACGAGGTCAAGTGAGACTAATCTGATCAGAGGAGCTAGTAAGACTAGATGAAACAAGCACACAAGTGAACTAGTAGTCGGCGCTAGCCAGAGCGGCGAAGCTAGCCAGAGTCTAGCTTGGTCTAGTATGAACTAGACACACTGTGAACTGGTTATATGTGTACAAACTCAGAGGTTAATGTTGAGTGAGATTTAAGTGAAGGGAAAACGCTAAATGACCCTACGGGTTAAAGCGTAAAAAAAAAAATAAAAACATAAAAATAAAGAATTGTTGTTTAAAAAAACACACGCACACACAAACAAACAATTTTGAGAAATCTACTTAAAAGGACTTACAAACACATGAAACTGAAATCCCGATTTTCGACTTTTAGTTCTAACACAATATTTTTCCTATATACCTAAGGTGTGTAGGAAAAATCAAATTTATCCGTCTCCATTCCTATTAACAGTTTTATTTCATTTAGTTATCACGATATCTGGTAGTCTTGTTGTAATACATGTATAAAACCAATTTTTGGAATTGTTGCATTATTTTAAAAATGTTTGAAACATACATATTCCTTTGAAAAGTTGGTATTATGCTTATCTATAGTAAAGCTTTTCTTTCTTTAAAAGTTGTTGAAAGTATACATCAAAATATATATTTAAGTATGTATAAATATATAATAAAATGTAAAGGATGATACAAGTTTTTTTAGTTTTCTCTATTATGGTAAAAAGACACTTTTATAAGTCTTTTAAAGTCTGTGATACTTTCAGTTTTCATAGTTAGGAGAAAAGTTTAAAAAGGGTAAATTTATAAAGGCAGACTTTGTAGGAGACTTTACTTGATAGGATGAGGTGATGGATATTCAATCATGTGTAGAGCATCTAATGGAGAGATACTCTATAGAGATTTTGGTGGAGAGACGCTCCCTAGATGCCTTTAAATCCCTATACATTCTAACTAATCTGCTTGGACTATCCCGACCACTAAAACCACTTTAGATGTTTCCAGTAAAGGCTTTAATACCTTAGTCCATACCAATATCCCCCCTAGCTAGAAAGCTAATCTAAAGCAATTATCTAAAGCATTATATTATACTGCTTAGTAAATTATTATCGAATTAATTTTAGATATTTTTTTAAATTAAATCTTAAGCTTATAACAGACAGCACTAATTTAAAATTGTGTTTATTTAATAAAAATTGTTATAACTTTATGTAAAATACTCATTCATTTATTTTAAAAGTATATGTTTTACTTGTGTAATTCTATGTTGCTGTGTCAATATTTAATCTCCTGATAAATTTTATTTAATTTAATATTAAATACAATATAAATATTTTATAATATTTGTGCTTAAGTAATAATGAAAAAAGCTTTTACCTTAATGAGAGTTTAGTTTTACTTTAAAAATAGTAGATTTGGAATATAGTATATAGTATAAGCACGGAAGCATGCATTTCGAAGAAAATTCCCCGCGCTAGAATTTTAGTTATTTAAATCCTAATATATGAGATCCTACTACATAGGATATTTTATATTTAACCTAGGTGTTTTAAGATAAAGCTGTTTATCAAATAGCCTATACACTTAATATGCTTAGTTGTTAAATTAGAATCGGCATAAGCAAATAGGTAACGTAAAATTCTTTTTAAAAAATTGAATTTATTTTTACTCCATTTCTCGGGTCGTTTTCTTGAATTTTTATTTATTTTTAATATCGCTATATTAGACCAAGAGCCCAGGGGGTGTTTTGTTAATTAAAAAGTGTAATGGCTGGAACCGTCTCAATTTTGTGTAATATCTTCCTGAACAAGGACTTGCAATTCGGCAGACTCGTATCGGATGGGGTCGCTCAGCGAAACGCACTTTACAGGTCAAAATTATACCCACCGAAGTTTGTAAAAAGTGTAATGGCTGAACGGGTTTAATTTCATCCGAACAAGGATCTGCAATTCTGCCGACTCGTATCGGATGGGCGGCTCAGGCAGAACGCACTTTACAGGTCAAATTTACCACCGAAGTAACAAACAGTGTAATGGCTGGAACGGTGTTCAATTGCGTAATACCTTCCATAACAAGGCTCTGCAATTCTGCGACTCGTATCGGTGGTGTCCCAGGCAAGAACGCAACTTTAGGGGTCGAAGGTTCTGCCTGGGACACCCATCCGATACAAGTCGGCAGAATTGCAGAGCCTTGTTTAGGAAGGTATTTACGAAAAATTGAGATCGGTTCCAGCCATTACACTTTTTATCAACAAAACACCCCTGGGCTCTTGGTCTATATGTAGTATTGGAATGAAACCAGATTTTGATAACCTTTGAATAACACTACTAGTATAACTAAAATTGAAACTATATGATACCTGATGCTGATATTGTGGGGATGTTCTAGATGTTCTTATTCAATTGTTCTCCTGAGTTATCGATGCCTCCTCCCGATCGATAGACAATAGACCATTATTATTATTTTTTTTTTAGAATTTTTAGTAACCCTGGTGAGCAGAGCATTTAAAATGAAAGTGTTTTAGTAATATATTGTATAATACAATCTTAGATCATTGCCTCATTGACTGAGGACGATCGCTGAGTGAATTGTTGTAAACCCACGAAAGAATATATTTGATGACTTGTAAACAACAAGCATGCACTAGAAGTTCATCTTATGCCCTTCTAATTAACTTTTTGTTATTTTTAATTATCTTTATTGATGTACCTTTTTTTACCTGTCTGGTAGAAACTATTGGGTCATGAATGAAAAAAATTCTGTGTCTGTGGACAAAGCCTGTAATGAGTGTTGGTTACGTCATCCATTAGATAAAAATAAATACAAATTTTGGCGAAGAGGTCCGCAAGCTTGGCTAAATTTATTTAAAATGCGTGCTTTCATAATTATTGATCCATTTTTTGCTCAAGTTTCGAGTAGACGCTTTATAATCTAATCAGTAGCGTCCCAAATCTTATTTAATCGTTTCGAAATTCACATAGGAAATGCGCATATATATCCCATAGATTATACAATTTTCTACTCAGTTGTTTGAGAATGAGCATAAATGGAGTCCATCGTAATAGAACGAAAGAATGAAAAGTCTCTCCACATTTATAGATTTTATTAAAACTAAAGCAGAGCGCTTTCGACCAAACAAGAGGTCATCATCAGTGCCTATTAAACAAATTTCACTTTGTTTAATAGGCACTGATGATGACCTCTTGTTAGGTCGAAAGCGCTCTGCTTTAGTTTTAATAAAATCTTTAACTGTGGAGAGACTTTTCATTCTTTCGTTCTATTTCTACTCAGCGTTATTCGCAGACATTTAGCTCAGTTTATGATAATTTTTAGCACTTTTTATTTGAAAAATTAAAATATTGATTTCAAGTTTTGTTACTACTCCTTTAATAAAGCGTTTACCGGAAACTTAAGCCAAGACTGGAGCAATGAGTAAAAAAGGACGCAATTCAATGTAAATTTGCCCAGCTTGCAGACCTCTGTGCCAGTATTATTTTGAAGTTATAATAAACTTCTATCCTGTAAGTATGTCTGTAAAAAGTATCGCCAATACCAAGATTTGAACCTTGGAACCCTGGCTTCGAATACTTTGAGTAATCTAATTAATCTTATGGATCTGCTTTATTCAATTTGCTTAGTTCAAAAAACATTGAATATATGTTGTGTCTCAACTGTATTTTATGTTATCCGGTGATTTACTGCCGTTTTATCGACTTTTTGGTCACTTAGGAGTCATATTGACTTCGGACAGGTTTCGTGCGACTATGCGTCCAAAAACATTCAAATTGATACCTCACTTGAAAATTGTTGTTTACTGGCCGTAATTTTGGTTTCCGGTTATTTACCACTGTTTTTTTCGACTTTTTGATCATTTAGAGTGGTCGTATTCACTCCGGACCGGTTTCATTCGATTCAACGCCCCAAATATAAAAACAAAAGGACCTATTTCTTTGCGATAAAGGTTAACCCTTAAACCTTAAGAGTATTAATTGCTGGGGGGAAATGATTGCTGCCGTCTCGGCATGATAGAAATGACAGATAAATGTCATTTGTAGAAAAGTAGTGTAGACAAATGTCTACTTTGCAAAGGTCCTGGATCTTATCCGTGTTAAACCGAAATTATTGACACAAAATTACCTTCTTCAATGACAGGTTACATGACTTTTACATCAGGCACTACGCTAATGTAGCCCTACAGGGCTCTCAGGTATTGGCTTATATAAATTTTAAATATAAATGTGAAAGGTTAGAATTGTTTAAAATATTATTATGCGATACGAAAAAATTATAATTAAACATCTTTTTGATATCTTTAAAAATAAATGTGACAAAAACATAAATTGCTTTTAATCTAAAAATTGGAGAGCTTTAAGCTGAGTAAAAGTAGTTGTGTGAAAATAGTAATTTTAGAAAATATTTTTTTCTATTTTACCCCATTTTATATTTTTGCAATTTCCGTTTTTATATTTTTCTAATATATTTTTGGTCGATATTTTCGTTTATTCAGTTTTTCCCTTGTACCATCTTGCTCTAATGTAGACTTATATTAAGATAAAATAATAAAAAAATAAGTCTCTTTTAAGGAAAAAAAAGTATTAAAACGTTTTTTAGTAAAACGCTTTCAATCTTGGAGGAGTATATACATCAGTAGAAGAATCAGTAATGTACTTCTGATATATTACAGATAAATTCATATCCTATTATTTTGTTTATTGTGATTATATATATAAATATTATATATATATATATATATATATATATATATATATATATATATATATATATATATATATATAGATATTAATATATATTATATATTAATATATATATATATTAATTCAGATATATATATATTTACAGATAAATTCATATCCTATATTTTTGTTTATTGTGATTATATATATATATATATATATATATATATATATATATATATATATCTATATATCTATATTCGCTTCACCTCCTGTAAGTTGTTATTATTAAAAGATAGTTATGTTATACTTTTAGTTTTCCTTTTTCATTTGTAATATATATATATATAAATATATATAATATTTATTTATTTAGGTATATATATATATATATAATATATATATATATATTATATATATATATATATATATATATAAGTTTTGTTTTTTTTTTGCTAACACAATACTTTTCCTATATATCAGGGTTATTAATAAGGAAAAGTAAAAATGATGTATTGATTATTTGGTTTTTGTGGACGCCATAAAACCCCTCCATGTCTTTTCTAGCGGTAACTTCACTTAATTCATTTCTTTGCTGCGATTGAAATAGTTTTCATCCAGTTTAACTGATGTAATTGGTTCTTGTTTGATATGATTGACTAATTGTCCTAGATATTACAATATTTTTCTCAAATCATGTATGACGTTATTTTAACTTCAGTAGTGAGGACGAGCGAAGCGAATCCTAAGCAACGAAAATGCTTCGAGTTACTCCGTATCAGATTTTATAAATATTTTTTATCGGTTATTTGGTGGAAATATGTTCGTCTCATCACTATAATTAATTTAATCACTCTTTCATTGCACAATACAAACTTGTTTATAAATTAAAGTCTATTGTATTTCAAATTATAGTCAATTGTGTTTAAAATTGATCCTGTCTTGATATTGACATCTATTGTTTCACTTTAATTAACTAGATATCAAAAGAACGTCCCTGTTGTACTCCCACTGCACCAGAAGCAAGCGAGTCCCCGCAAAGTCAAATAAACGCTTGGCTAGACATTCTCTCTTTTCGAATTTTACTTTTTCTCACTTATAACGTAGGGAGAAAAAGTATTGTGTTTAAACTAAATGTGCGAAACTGAGGTTCCACCTGAATTATCCTGAATTATTCGTTTCAGGCGTCTTGAGGACACATAATTGACTTTTAGCAAGTTGTTTGTTGGTTATCATCGTAGTCTACTAGACCTAGATGTATGAATGAATGAAAATATTAATTTATTTAATAAAAAAATAAATTGTAACCTATAGTCAGAGACTATGATACTTAAACAGTAAGACTGTCGACTCAATGGTCGAGGCTTGACTAGACAGATTCTAATCGACGCTAGCGCTGCGACTGGCCTACTTTTCAACTAAGTAGGCGTGGCTTAATTTCCCGCTTTTTGTGTTAAATATAATAATTATATTTAATATGTTTAATTAATTTAAAATTATAAGTATTAAATTATAAGTATAATCAATTAATTTGAAATTAATTTTTTATACTTTCTAGTCATACGGCTAGATTCTATCTAGCCGAAGCGCTTTGCGCGGTCTTCGTCGTTTTTAAACTTCCATAAAACATTAACATAGCAAATTTGTTAAAATTTTATTCAATTTATTTAATAATTTAATCGATTTAATTAGGTGAACATTAGTGGCTAAATTATACACGTCGTAGAAGATAGATTTTGGCATTTAATGCAGCCTGAATAAATTCAATAAACGTTTTTACGTTTTTTTAAATTTAGACGCCCAAATGTGATTACCTGGATTACATCAATTAAATTATTAAATAATTGAATGAAATGTAAACTTACCAGCCATCAGTAGCGTTATGTTTAAGTTTGATTAACTTTTTTTACGATTAGTTTCTGAATATTTGTAATAAAGAACATGACAATGGTGAACCATTTTTATGAGGTTAAAATTATTTATTATTACAATAAATGCAGCTGTCATAACCAAGAGTTGCTTTGGTTTACATAAATTTAAAATTTAAAAATATAATTGGTAATTTTTGGAAAGCTTTCAGAGTTAGTTTATGAGTTGTCCACACAGGTCCGCCGCAGAGCTGATTTCTAGCAGCTTGCGATAATCGAATCCAAACTTTTCCTCATTTAAGTTAACCCCCCCCCCTGCCTATAGTTTAACACATGGCTAAATTAATTGAAAGTGTGGGAAAATAGTGTTAAGGAACCAATGAGGTTGGTCCGATTTGAAATGGTGGGCATGGTTTAACATCCAGGAATAACATCATCGGCTTCCTAGTATTTTCCCACGCTGTCAACTGAATTTAGCCGTGTGTTACACTATAATATACAATAGAAGTTCCGGCCCAAGGCCCAACATACCCGGCCCAAGGCCGTGGGTGTTGCGCGACATTTGTTATTTGATCATTGTTAAGAAGCATGCTTACATTCACATACGTACATATTCATGCATATACACACTTACACACTCATATGACCTTGTTGTATTTTCTGGAAAATATTATTTATGACGTCATTATTATCAATAATGACTTCATGAAACTATGAGACAATGATCGGATTGATTTAAAATTTGACTCGCATCTGTCCCAATGAAGATGAACATAGTAACTTACTAAACAATTTAGACTGCCAGTCTTGCACTGCTCGTAAAAAACCTGACTTTGTGTCTTTTCGATTTACTTTTGTATATATAAGCAAAGTATTATGTTTGCAAAAAAAAACGAAACCGTGTTTTCATCTGAATTATCCGTTTCAGGTGTCGTTATGACCTCCTGAGTGGTTGTCACTAAGTTGTCTGTCTGTATGTGTTTGTGTATGTATGTTTGTGTGTATGTATATTTGTGTGTGTATGTATATTTGTGTGTTATGTATATTTGTGTGTGTCTGTTATCATCGTAGCTCACAGTGCATTTATGCTTAAGAGTTAAAACGTAATAAAAAAATCAATACACGTTCTAGATATGCTATCTGAGAATATTTTTGCATCATTAACTAGCAATAATGGCTAAAAAATCCAATATTTCATAATCGCAATAAACTTTTTGATTTATTTAAGATTTAGCACGCATGTACTCGGACATAAGACCAACACATGTGGCATTTTTCATCTCATTATCAACATTACTTCAATTTTCGTCAAATGGCAAAATTTTTTTACATTGTGGAAATTCGAAAAGCAAGTAGTATTGAAGATGAACTTAAAGGAAACCTTTCTGAGGTACCCCGTACCTATTTTTTTACCTCCATAACCATAGAAATACTCTTTTATGTTAGTTAATTTAACTCATTTTATTATAGAAGTAGCGCAGACAAAAATAACCAACCTTAAAGGTTTGCTAGAGTTATTACGAAGAAAAAGAAGTAATAAAGAGGTTGAAGCTGATAGGATACGTGTCGCAGTGCATTATTTATACAACACTGGCTTCTGTCATAGCATCTCTCTTACTTTACTTCCATTTAGTTTTTTCATGATGTCTAGTAAAGTTTGTTATTACAAACCCTTAACATACATTATATAAACATTTTTGCGAATTTTCATAAAATTCCATGTTAAATTTTTCTCACCTTGTGTATAGGAAAAGTATTGTGTTTGATTAGAAATTTGTAACTAAGGGATCATCGTAATTATATGTGATTAGCTGCTTTGTAACGTTTTAAGTGGTTTTTAACATGCTGTCTATCTGTGTCACGTGTTTATGCTAGAGAGTTGAAACTTAGCTCAAAATCACACTTATAGTCTAGGCTACACATTTTTGACCGTGTCAACAGCCAATTTTTTTTTTGTTTTTATTCATAATAAAAATATTATAGTCCAAGAGCCCAGGGGTGTTTTGTTAATAAAAAGTGTAATGGCTGGAACCGGTCTCAATTTTTCGTAAATACCTTCCTGAACAAGGATCTGCAATTCTACAGACTCGTATCGAATGGGTGTCCCAGGCAGAACGCACTTTAAGGGGTCGAAGGTTCAGCCTGGGACACCCATCCGATACGAGTCGGCAGAATTGCAGATCCTTGTTCAGGAAGGTATTTACGAAAAATTGAGACCGGTTCCAGCCATTACACTGTTTGTTTACTTGGGTGGTAAATTTGACTCTTAAAGTGCGTTCTGCCTGGGACGCCCATCCGATACGAGTCGGCAGAATTGCAGATCCTTGTTCAGGAAGGTATTTACGAAAAATTGAGACCGTTTCCAGCCATTACACTTTTTATTAACTTCGGTGGTAAATTTGACATGTAAAGTGCGTTCTGCCTGGGACACCCATCCGATACGAGTCGGCAGAATTGCAGATCCTTGTTCAGGAAGGTATTTACGAAAAATTGACACCGGTTCCAGCCATTACACTTTTTATTAACAAAACACTCCTGGGCTTTTGGTCTATTATAAAAATAAAAAATCGGTTATGGGGAACTTCGTAACTTTTCCTCATTACATCGGATTCGCTACGGATAAGCGTCGAACTTGCTTCGCTAGTCCTCAGGATATACTAGTCGTTTAATTTATACTGAAACACGTCTTCGAACTCGCTTCGCTCGTCTTTATATACTATATGCATCCGTTTCATTCACAGCACTGACCTAGCTAAATGCTGCTGAACTTCTATGATCCAACAAAAATCATAGATATAATCGTCATATTGAGACGAAATTTGGTGTACTTATTTATTACGTACAGTTATATACTTGTACCAAATTTCAATTTAATTGGATTGTTAACCAATTTTTTTTACATTTTTTTTTACAATTTTTTAAAAAAAACCTTCATAATCATTTGATAAAAATTTAACTAATGATGATAATGAGATGAAACTTGATAAATATGTTAGTCTTATACATGGCTACAAGCGTACCACATTTCAATCAGATCGCATCATTTTTCCGCGTTTTATGATTTTTCGAACTTTTTGCTGAGTCACTATTGCGGGTAATGACGTCATAAAAAATATTTTTCGAATAGCACAACTACAGCGGTAGACTGATTTTTGTACAAAATGTTAACTCTTTAGCATAAATACATTGCTAAGATGATAATCGAAACACACACACATACAGACAGAAAACTTTATGAAAACCACTCAGGAGGCCTTAAAACACATGAAACGGATAATTCCGTTGACACCCCGGTTTCGTGTTTTTTAAATTTTCCTATATGCCTACGGTATAAATGAGGAAAAGTAAAAACAGTCCATAAAGTTGAAATTTAGCACACTATATGCATCTATAAGTAATGTATCGATCCACTTAATTTCTTTAAGATGTGTGTTGGCATTTTGAAAATATAAAAAGTAAAATATTAACTCATTACTACAGTTACAGATGAGAATGAGTAATATTGGTTATGAGGTTAGTTGGATAGTTGTAACATGAAAACTAAAATAATGTTATGAGGTTAGTTAAATAATAGTAAATAAAAATTTAAAAAAAAGTTATGAGGTCAATGAGGTAGTAGTAAAAACAAAAACAATACGTTGTTTTTTTTTTATTACGGTGAGAAAGAGTAATATTGTTATGAGGTTAGTTGGATATCAGTAAAATGAAAACTAAAATAATGTTTGAGGTTAGTTAATTAGTAGTCAAATTATTATTGCCGTACTTCGTTCTAAATTTACAACAAAAATAGCTTTTTTTCATTATTTGTATTTTTAAAGAAATGTTATGTTAAATTTCAATTTCCAAGTCGTTTTAATATCGCTGATAATACTCGAAATTATTATAAGGAGTATAAATTCAAGTAATAATATTAATTAAAAAGGTAAAAAGAAATAAATATTAAGTTAAAAGATTTTACTGCATTCTTAGTTTAAATTTTCCGGTAGAAATTATTCCTCTACTTTTCATAATCCTCTTAGTGTAATTTCAGTGAACAGGAGGTTAAACATTCCTCTAAAAATATAATAGTAAAGGGAAATTTAACTTTTCTTAATTATTCAGATAATAATGGGAAATAATATGACTAATAAATTTGTGCACAAGTCAGTTGCGAATTTTCATTTTAAAATATTTTAAATAAGTATTTGTTTATTAATTTTGTAGATTTTATTTTATTTAAAAATGATATTAAATATTTATAAATCGAGAAAATATTAAATAAACAGTGTTGCTTATTTAGGTTCGCCGAGATTAATTAACAAGAATTAATTTAAAATTGTTTTACAAAAAGTTCTGAATCTTGGTTTTAAATAATTTTAAATAAAGAAAATTTAATTTAACTGTATCAACTTCTATTTTAGAGCTTTACATGTAATTCACTATTTGGAGGAAATGAAAATTATTGGTTCGTTTTGGTTCAAGTGTGCTCAAGATTCTTTCCTTGTCCTTTCTGTTAGGCGCGATAGGGATCCGAATGAAATTTAGTACCATAATTGAAGTTTATAGGTGATGTTCCGTGCCCTATTGTTCATGGGGGGGGGGGTCGAAAGCAGGAAAGCCTAGTCTGGCTGTAAACCACGTGTTGCTTCTAGTGAAAGCTGTAGAAACTTATAGAAGAGCCACTTAGATGCAGTATTATTATAGTAGGCTTTTAGATGCAGTATTATTATAGTAGGCTCTTAGATGCAGTATTATTATAGTAGGCTCTTAGATGCAGTATTATTATAGTAGATGCAGTATTATTATAGTAGGCTCTTAGATGCAGTATTATTATAGTAAGCTCTTAGATGCAGTATAGGCTCTTAGATGCAGTATTATTTATAAGAGCTCTTAGATGCAAAATGCCTACAATAGGACACATAAGATAAAACTAATAAAGTAAAACTATCTTCTGCCTATGGAAGTTAGCAAGAAAGACACAACAACGTGTTCACGAAATTCGTGTGAAGTCATTAACCACAATAATGGCTTTAAAAGTTATCAGACAGAGTTAACCCGTGATACGCATATAGAATTATGTATGTTTAACCTATTGAAAGATAAATTCTATTAATTCGGCATAATTTCCGATTTTATCGATTTGCATGTTAAACTGCATTGATGCAAAACGCAGTTTTCGACTAATAGGGTTTTAAAATTCGCAATTTTAAAAACCATACTGATTAAAAATCAGTATGGTACGTGTTTTAAGAATAATTGCATCTGAAATAGTTATATATAATATATATTAATAATATATATATTATATATATATATAACCTTATCCCGAAATTGGTGGAGACGCGTATATATATATATATATATATATATGTGTGTGTGTGTGTGTTCTATGGGATACAATAACTTTCGAACTCTTTCCCGGAACGAAATGGAACTTGGTACAAAAATTAACCGTGTTATTGTCCTGAACCCTATTGTATATGAATATGTGTGACGTATTTCCACAAAAATGACCCCACAATCATTTTAAAAAATCACAAATCTTCATATAGAGTTGAGATTGGGCTGAAATTGTTTACACGTATACTACTCTATTTGGTTTACAAAAATATGAAGTTTCATTTTATTTTTAGCATTAATTCCGGTTTTATTGATATAAAAATCATTTTTTGGACAAATACATTTGAAAATTCGCTTATATCGTGGCAGTATGCCACTTATATAAACCAGTAATATGACAAACTGATAATGTACGAGGCACGGGGGCCGCAAAGCGGCATCTAGTGCCAAGGCCGCGGAGTGAGAATGAGGCCGATGTCTTCGTGTTTTTAATTCTTGGTCTTAGCTAATTAGGTTATCGTAGTCTAAAAATATCACTTTGTTTTTAACTGAACACAATACTTTTCCTAATACCTAGGTGAATAGGTGAGGGAAAGTATAAATTGCGTGTTTTGACCAATTTAAAAAAAGTAATTAAAAATAAAATAATGGCAGGTTGAAGCGGCCATTACATAACTGCTTTACGGGTAAAGAAGAGACAAGTCTCTTTACACAAAGTATGCTATATTAAGTATAAACACCGGCTTACAGCCTTGCGGCTATCATTAGTGTCTGATGAAAAAAAGAAGGTCCTTTAGACTTTACAGGATAACATACTCAACATTTTAACGTGAACTGGAACATAAAAATATGTTTTCTTAATTATGAATAGTCCTTTATTCTTTGGTTTATTTAAAAAACATTTTTACAAATTTTGGTGGGTTATGTGTCTCTGGTGAGGCTCTCTTTTAGCGAATTTCCTTTGGAAATTCGCCTAATGGGATAGGCGTCATGGCGGAATTCGAACCTCGGACCACGACACAAATCCGTTTCAGAGGTCCCTAATGACGAAAAAATACTTTTTGCGAGACTTATATATATATATATATATATAATATATATATATATATATATATATATATATATATATATATATATATATATATATATATATATATATATATATATATATATATAACTTACGAATGAATCAGGATAAGGCTTTCGTAATTCATTCGTAAGTTATGTTCTGAGGCTGATTCTGTTCTATTTAATATATATATATATATATATATATATATATATATTATATATATATATATATATAATATATATATATATATACATATGTTATTTCTAGACACTTTCTTGTAAACACTCTATCTTTCGAACGGATTAATATGTTTTAACCAAACTTGGTACGAAAGTCAATCTTTAGGAGGACACGAACCCTAATGGAAACCAGGTTTTTGTGACGTCATTAACCCGGTTTGCTAAGTCAGCGAAATTTTGAAAAAATCGGTAAAATTCAGGGTTAATATTTTTTGCCGCGAAAAATTAGAAAGGTTAATAGTTATGTTTTTTGAGACGCTGAATCGAATGAAACCGGTCCGAAGTCGATACGACCACTCTAAGTGACCTAAAAGTTGAAAAAACCATTGTAAATTGCCAAAAAACAAAGTTTAGGTCGATAAAAAATAAATTTCGAGTAGAGTGTCAATTTCTATGTAATTTTGGGCGCTGAATCGAATTAAACCGGTCCGAAGTCGAGTCCGAATTGTCAAGCACTGCTCGTAACTAATTTTGTCTGTATTTTCCAAAGGAAATGCGCTAAAACCTTTAAAGATAACTGACTAAGCTTAAAGATAAGTAACTAAGCTTTAAACTAGTGCAAATAATAGTGCGTACTTCTAATTTTAGAGGCATAATTTTGTACAACTGGATGATTATGCGCATTTCCTTTGGAAAATACAGACAATAAGAGTTACGAGCAGTGCTTGACAATTGAGTAACTGCTTAGGTTCTAAAGCATGAACCTGAACCACGCAATGGGTATAGTTCTTGCATAAGCAAGAAATGGGTTGTTTAGCACGGAAACACGCATTCTAAATGAAATTCGCCCGACAGCGGACCACCGCGCCGGAATTATTTATTTAGTAGTTGTAAACTTATATAATGTAAAAAGTACGGAAACACGCATCCAAAGGAAATTCGCCCGACATGCGGACCACCGCGCCAGAATTTTTTATTTACTAGCCTCCAGTGAAATAGTTTAAGCTCAAAATCGTTCTGAAGAAGTGCTCTTTCTTGCTTCAGAAAAAATAGAAATCTACGTTTAGTGTGATTTATACTGAAGTCGGTTAGTATTAAGTAGACGTTTTTATATAATAATAATAATAATAATAATAATAATAATTCTTTATTGTTCTTAAAAAGTACATATTATATAGAAACAAAAACAATTCAACAATAATTAATGGCACTAATTTACTATATTAATGTTACATATGAATTTTAACATGAATGTATTTATGAGAATACAATGTATTTAAAGAATCTCACATGTAAATGTCTCGGGTAATATGGGAATTCAGGGCACAATGCCCATCCTAGGTTGGCCAATTTAGAAATTCATTTTTTATCCTTTAATGTTAGTTGTTGTTTTCTACTTAAACACATTTTTACTTGACCTATACCTTGTAAATAAGTAAAAAATGGTTACTGACTACCTCGGAACTTTTCCTCGTACATCGCATTCCCTACGCTCATCCTCCCGACTTCTGACTCGCTTCGCTTGTCCTCAAAAAATTAAGTTACATTTATACTACAACACGTCTTCGGTACGCTTCGCCTCTCCTTAGGTAGTAAATACATACGTTTCTTTCCCAGCAGTCACCCATCCAAGCTCTGACAACGCTCGATGCTGTTTAACTTTTATGATCCAACATAATCAAGGATATACGTCTTATTGAAACAAAACTTTGTGTACGTATTTACACAATACACACACAGACACATTTACTTATACGCATACACACACACATACAATCATGTTTGTTAAAACCTCTCAGGAGGCTTTAAAAACACCTAAAATGTATAATTTAGGTGACTTGCTGGTTTCGGATTTTTTTGCAAACACAATACTTTTCCTATATACCTACGGTATAAATTATTATCATACCTACGGTATTATACCTTATACGGTATTATATCTACGGCTATTATACCTACGGTATAAATGAGGAGAAGTAAAAATATTTTTCCATTATGAAAGAGAAATCCAGTTATTTGAATTTATATTTGTCATAAATCTTGAATTCATGCGCGCAAAAGCTCCATTAAGACAATAAAGAAAACAATAACAATGGTTTTTATAATACGACACACGGCTAAAATCAATTGACAGCGCGCCAAAAATCTGTGAGGGAAAGAATTCTATTGGTTCAGACCGACCACGCTCCTTTCCCCTCCCCCTCATGCCAACCTCAGTATAAAAAAATACCTTTTTCGTAAATAAAATCATAAAAAAGCAACACTGGTTGTAAATATTTGTAACCTCGCGTCGCTTTTATTTCCCTCATTTTGCATATTAATCTGTTTGAGATCGTTTCGTTTCATTCCAATCTGTTCAATTTATCCAATTATTACGTTGTAATATGATCTGAGTGCCTATATTTGACGCATGGACATTGACGTATTTTTCAAGCCTTTCTTGCTATTTGAGTACAGCGCAGGGTCTGTTTATACAAACTTGACACAAAAAAAGGAGTTTATTTTGGAAAAGAGTGATTATTGCTGACGATTTATTTAAACTGTCAAACTTTTATCATACAACTATTATGATCCATTGCATTACGTAATTAACAACTCTAACTCCACTTAATTCATACTTCCCGAACAAATTTAAAGCAACACTTAGTTGGTAAATCTATAAAATACAACAATATTTCTACTTAAAACGTAAATAAATAATTTTTAAAAAATAAAAAAATACGATATCAAATGAAAACAAATAATACAAATCAAAACATAACCTGACTTACAGTGTTGCTAGAGTAGGGAATTTTGTTTGTTAATTAAAAGAAGAGATTTTTTTTTTAAAAAAAGAGGGTTGAAAGCATTGAGATTTTGGCGGGCTGTCAATTGACTTTAGCCGTGTGTTATATTATAGCAGATTTAAATAAATGGAATAGACTTGTTCCTGTGTGGAGATATAAAACCGAACTAATGAAATATTACCCAGAAACATCAAATGCTGGTGATTTACCACTGGAAGGTCGTTTGGTACAGAACATTAAAAATAAATATTCTTGGAATATATATACAATATATACATTTAATATACATTTGTGATTTAGTATAAAATAACAAAATCACCAATAAAAATATAATATCAATCACCAATAATCGTCAATAATACGGGGAATACTTTTATATTACTATTGTATTTCTCGTATATTATTTTTCTAATATTTAATTAACATTAAACATTAACACTTTGGATCAAAGTTTCAAAATAATTCTGTTGGATCGTAGCACTGCCAATCTGTAGGTCCCTAAAAACGCTCAATTTTTAACTCCGGCTGGCCTGTAAAAAACTGGACTGTACTGTCTAGACATAGGACTCCACACACGCTTATGACATTGTTTTACATTCATTTAGTTTTTTGTTTACATTGTGACGTCACATTTTTTAAATAACTTTAAGTAATACTTTGAGCACCGCAGTAGTTCTCAGCCAATTTAGTTTCCGCAGGAGTATCCCCGATCAGCCGAAATGCTTTCAAAGTGCATTTTATTACTATGTAAACATAGTATTAAAATATTTACACGAAATCTGACTGCTAAGTCTTACTCTTAGGTCCACACTCACTCCGGTCGGACTGTGTAGTCCTGTTTGCACAGGCCTACCGAAGGACTGCACAGTCCTACTCTTGTGTCCACACAAGTTCCGGCTAGACTGTGCATACTCGGGTTTGCGCATCCACCTGAGCAAAGCGAGTCCAAAGTATGGGGCTCCGAAGTATCTCGTACTTCGGATCTCGTATTATAAAAGATTTTAACTACAAAATAATATTGGCTGGACGGTCCGCAATCTAGGCGACTTTTCTCTGAGTTGCTGGCTCCCATATTTATCATTTTTCTCTTATGATTTCTATTTATACTTTACTATCCAAGTAATAGCATTTCATTATAATGATCGTAGACAAGATCATTCAAGAAGCAAAGAGCGAGAGTGAAACTACTAGTGTAATAGATTCTGTCCCGAGTGGAATTTTCACTACGGCTGAAAAAGGCTAAGGCCTAATAGGTATCTAGCAATGTTTCAGTGTGTCGGCTATTCCACAACCTCAGCTAAAGTGTCTTACAATCACCCTTATAATTCGATAAGCCTATTAAAAGTGTGTCCTTTAAATTACGTTCTCTTATTTTCCGATATTTTAGAAATGGTGGGAGAGACACCCAAAATGCATCATACTAAAGTTAAGCATCCTTTACACAGGGGAAATACCTAAGTTTTATTACTTTAGATTAAAGTTATTTTCAAAGATGGAAACTAAAAGAAACATTTTCCTCCTTTGAAAATGGCTTAACCCTAAATTAAACAATTCATGTAGATTCTTAGAGGTTATAAGTATAATTTTAGTTGTTGTCCTATATCAGTTTGTCATAAAACTAGTTTATATAAGTGGCATACTGCCTCCATAAAAGCGAATTTCCAAATTATTTTGTTAAAAAACGTGATTTATTCACTTATTGTTAAATATGTCAGAACTAATGCTACAGTAAACTTTTGTGTCACCAATGATTAATAGCCTCAATGACCAATGCTACTTTTTGTGTCAACCAATGCCAGAGTTTTACAACTTTTCATTCGCCTAAGTGTCTTATATTTCGTATAAGTATAGAGCCCTTTCATTTTCCACTCTTTTAGGTGGAATTTATTTTCGTCTCTGAAATTGATAGACTAAGAGCAAAGTATTTAAAACGCTATACCATTAACTTAGCAGTTTTATATTAATTCGTTTTTTTTATCATTCTTTGAATCCTAGTTCATTCATTATTTTATTTTATTTTTATTTTTTTGGAAGAGAAAGGTAAAAGTACAAACAACATACTTAATAACACATGAAACAAACAATAAAAATGTAAGAGATTTAACATAAAGTAAACAGTAGTTGTGTTTGAGTTGCTCGAACACCAAGTCAAAAAATAAGAAGGGTATACACTTTATCTCCAAGTCTTTCTGTTTATTTTTAGTCTTTTCTTTTTTTACTTTTTTAAGAATTAAGAAAACGTTAATACTTGAAATTACATTTATTCTTTTATGTATTACATACTATTATACACACACACGCGCATATATATATATATATATATATATATATATAATATATATATATATATATATATATATAATATATATATATATATATATATATATATATATATATATATATATATATATATGCACGTAATTATCAATAATAATAATGATAAGCTAAGTACTTATGAGGAAGCTACTGCATTCATTTTGACTCCAAGCGTATTAAAAGACTCATACATATTCATCTAGCTCTTCTAGTTTTATTTGGTAAGCTATTAGTGCTTCAACCATTTGCTGTGTTAAACAATGCAATTTTAGGGAGAAGCGAAAAATATTAATTTAATATCATATAAAGAACTGGAATAAGTTGCAGAATTTTCACTATAACAAGTTTTGAAGATCAGCATATTTGGTTCGTTTGAGAGAATTATTATATTTTGTGGTTCAAATTATAATAAATATAAAGTATATTATTTCAAATAATAATAAATCATAATTTGCTAAAATTATGGGATTCTTTAGGTGTTATTGATGATATGATGATAAGATATTGATTATATCTTTAAGATTGATATGATATTGATATGATTTTAAGATTAATAAATAACGTTTAGAGCCTTGGGAGGTATAAATATAAAATCGGAGAGTAGCAGCCGGTACTCTACTACAAGCCGGCAGTTACTATTATTGCAATCAATTTTTGACTGAGACAAGTTTTGAAGATTAGCATATTAGCAATTTTTGACTGAGACAAGTTTTGAAGATTAGCATATTAGCAATTTTTGACTAAGACAAGTTTTGAAGATTAGCTTATTAGCAATTTTTGACTGAGACAAGTTTTAAACATTAGCATATAAGGTTCGTTAGAGAGAATTATTTTTTTACTATTTCAGCGGAACAGTCACATAATAACACTCGGTGATTAAAATATAAATCACCTGTTGACTCTCAAAAAATACAAACAAACATAGAGATAGATACTAGAGGGGGCATAGCCTATCTTAATACATTGAGAGACCTGAAACATATTTTTGGGGCTCTCAGGGGCTCTGTGTAACATTGAAACTTCCTTTAAGAATGGGTTAAGGTCATAATAAATCGATTGATTTTGGCTTCCCGCACGTTTGTGTTTTGATTTTTTTTTTTAATGTTCTACTGTATAAGATGTGTAATTTTGTACTGATTATTTGATTATATTTATAATCAAAGGTGGTCAAGTTACTTTTTCGATGTTTCACAATTGAACCTATAGTATAATATCTCTATGGCAACAAAGCGTTGTTTCGTTAGAAAGTTGCATCCTAAAGAAAAGTAGCCTATGAGGCCATGGTCTGATTTCCCTTACTATGATATGAATATTTTTAGCGAATTTCCTTCGGAAATTCGGCTAATGGGATAGGCGTCATGGCGGAATTCGAACCTCAGACCACGACACAAATCCGTTTCAGAGGTCCCTAATGACGAAAAATACGTTTTGCGAGACTTTAATATATATATATATATATATATATATATATATATATATATATATGTAATATATATGTGTATATATATGTGTATATATATATATATATATATAATATATATATATATATATATATATATATATATATTATATATATATATATATATATATATATATATATATATATATATATATATATATATATATATATATGTATTTCTAGCCAGGGTCTGATTTCCCATACTATGATATGAATATTTTTTAGCGAATTTCCTTCGGAAAATTCGCTAATGGGATAGGCGTCATGGCGGAATTCGAACCTCGGACCACGACACAAATCCGTTTCAGAGGTCCCTAATGACGAAAAAATACGTTTTGCGAGACTTTATATATATATATATATATATATATATTATATATATATATATATATATATATATATATATATATATATATATATATAATATATATATATATATATATATATATATATATATATATA
Organism: Microvelia longipes; assembly: GCA_018340805.1. Classification (NCBI taxonomy): domain Eukaryota; kingdom Metazoa; phylum Arthropoda; class Insecta; order Hemiptera; family Veliidae; genus Microvelia; species Microvelia longipes. The sequence goes on from JACMZG010001914.1 coordinate 41,242,373, forward strand.
TATATATATATATTATATATATGTATGTAATTTCTAGACACTTTCTTGTAAACACTCTATCTTTCGAACGGATTAATATTTTTTTTATTATTAGCTTTCAGTTAAAATTGATTTACGAACCAGTCATAAGGAATTAAGAATAAATTTAAGTAGTGAAGCATTTTTAAATCTCATCCATTTCTAAAATAGCCATTTTACATCTCTCGAACAAAAAGGTAAAATGTAAAATAAAATGTAACATTCAAAGAAATAGACACTAAGACTTGTTTAATGTTTACACTAAGCCGGCCCATTAGCCCTGTACAATGTAAAAACTTAACAAACCCACTATATCATACTTCTAAACTGTTTTAACTTTTGCTCTTGTCCGTATAAAAAATGTAATTTCTCTTCTTTTCGTTTTCCTTTTAAAAGACCCATTATAAAGTTAATTTTCCTAAACTTTTTTTTTGTGAAAGAATAATTCATAATAATTAAAAATCCTGTTTTAGACACCTGCTATCTAAATTGTCTTAAATATTAAAGTTAAATTATACTAATTTTAAAAGTAGGGTATTATATTTTGTTTAGAAAGCTTATTAATTAGAAAATTTATTTTATTTAATTACTTTTAAAATTTTAGAAGTTGATTCCTACATAATTTAATATAGAAAAATATTAGTTGCTTATTGTCTACAAACAATTATATTTGATAGTAACAAATGTATATTTTAATAAATTTTAAAATATACTGTTGCGTTTTCGTTTATACCTTTTAAGTTTATAGCTAAACAGGTATGTCTGTTCTTGGCTGGAATTCAAATCCTGGTCGGGTCGGTATCTATTTTTCATTTTTGAAGACGCGTATTGTTCTACGAACATAAGGGTAATTTAGACCCAATATAAGTAGGCCACTTACTGGGGTTTGAATAAGAGATTCCTCTCTCCTTCAGCTGCTTAATATAAATTATAATAGTGCTCACAACAAACTGCAGAAAGAAGAAAAGTTATAAAATTGAAATTAAAAGACATTTAGTTTAAAAGTTCTAATAAAGTACAGATTCAAAATTAAATTTTCTTTTTCGTCATTTAATATTTGCTTACTTAATGAGCATTAATTCGATTTTTTTAGAAAAATACCTGAAAAAATGAATGTTTGATTTCTCACAAAGAGAATGAAAAATAATTGAGAAAATACTTTCATGGACTGCACTTCTATGTTTAGTATGTCTAAAGTAAAGTGTAGCTTCTAAAATGACCAATAAATTGTCTCCAATAATTGTCTCCAATGTACATATGCTTATTTGAATTACCACGATAACACGCCTTAGCATTCCCCAAGACGTATAAATTTACAAAAGACGTTCTTTTTACAGGGAATCTCAGTGGAATGCTAATAGTAAAGCTCCCCACCTCATTGACGTCAATTGCACCTGGCTATAATTCTTAAAAATACAATTCTTTTGCTTTCATTTCCATGCCTTTTTACCTTACTGCCCGTAAAAAAATTCCTATTTCTAGTCTTAGATTTAAAAGAAAATAATAGTCTATAAAAAAAATAAGAGATTTTTTTTTAAATGCATTGAAATTAATTATACCTTTATCAAGACTTATCTTAGCTTCCCATAAACAACTTTATTTTAATTTACTTTAGTTTCTAATACTAAATATACTACGAAAGGTGACCTATTTAGATGCATGTAGTGCTTTAATTTTCTTTAAATTTATATACTCTTTTATATAAGTTTCTATATTTTTATCTGATTTTACATTTTATTTAGATTAAATGTCGTTGTACAGTATACTTTAGTTAAAGGAAAGAGAATTTTCTAAAAACCTAAAATGGTGAGCTAGTGTTGATCAAATTTGTGGCAGTTGAGTAAACAAACGCATTATATATTGATAGGTTGGTTTCGTACGTCGGCTGTGGAAACTTTAAAATCAACCAATCACAATGTTCTGTTTTAGTTTACTCGCAAAGTAAACATTTTATTTCCACATTAATTACAAACTTGAAGTTATGATTTTAAATAAACATTACCTCCGGTAGGGAGGAAAAGTGTACTTTTCTCCCTCTTTTAGAGAAATAAATGATACGGATCTCCTGGTCTAAATCTATAAGGAGAAAAGTAACTAATAGGAGTAAAATAGCTTAAGTTGCAACTAATTAACTTCTGCTCTGAATTTCCTTTTTAGCTCAGTTGGTAGAATCTTTAGCTCTTAAGTTTAAGGATAAAAGTTCGATTCTCACTGGTGACGCACAATTTTAACACCTTTTTTTATGTTTTATCACAACGAAATAACTATACTTATTTTTAAATTTTACTTGTTCATTTAATGTTACTAGACTTATGAAAATTTAAAAAAAAAACTTGGAATCTTTTCTTTATCACATCGGATTCATATGATATGGATACGCTCATCCTCACGACTTATTTTTTGCAAAAAAAAACGTGTACAAGGTGTATTAGTGACCTATCCAGACATTGACCTCTCTCGGTGCTTCTTTACTTTTATTTACCGTAGATATACTTGCCGAATCTTAGTAAACTTATTTATTATGTAAAAGGGTACCTTTGTACCGAATTTTAACCCAATTGTTTGTTTTTTTCGATTTTTTACAATAACTTAAAAACGTATACAAATCATTGATAAAATTAAACTAATGCTGATAATGATATGAAACTTAGCACATTCTAGTATATGACTACATGTGTGCCAAATGTCAAATAGATTAAAACTTTATTTATCGTTTATTGATTCTCGGGTGGCACAACTAGTAGTTGATTGATTTTGTGTTAAGTGCCAATCTCCAGCATAAATACACTGGAAACTACTACAATTATACAGTAGACGTATACAGAGAGACAACTTTGTGAAACCACTCTGTGGGTCTTAAAAATATCTGAAACTGATAATTTAGGTAAAATCTAGGTTTTCGATTTATATTATAAATAAATAAATAACCATTTATTGCTACATTTTCTTTTGTGTTACATAAATTTTGTTTTTACAATTTGTAGCAAATCAGCTTTCGCTGTGGTACTCCACTTGTGGAGTTATAGATTAATTTTTACATAATTTTCATATTTATACATACTATTTATTTTACTTATTTTATACATATATATAGGTATAAATCTACATGCACATACATATTCACACTTTATCTGTATATACATGCAATCACACATCCACATACATATATTTCACTATTATCAATGTATTAGTTAATTAAATTTATATTAACTCAATTATAATAACTTAATATATTAAATAATTACATAAATTGATACTTAAAATTAAAACATTAATGATTTTAAATTTATAATGATAAATACGTAATAAAATGTATTATTTTTAATTTAGATATTTAATTAGTTTTCCCCTTCTTTTACTTTTTAAATTTGACTTATCAGACTATGTAATAAGCTAAGTATAGTTACTAATATTTAATTAATTAGTTATACATATATTTCACACACATACATGCATACATATACACTCACAAACATGATTATACATAAATAAACACAATATAAACATACATAATAAATTAGTAGATTAAATAAAGATATTATTATAGTTTTGTATAATTGTTCAATACGACAATAAAATTAATAATTTAATTTAGTAAATGTTAGTATTTGCATGCTTTTTCTTTTTTTAACTTAATTTAATTCCTGTACAACCATTCAACTTATATTATAAACATAAAACTTGTCCTATATACCTACGGTATAACTTAGGAGAAGTTCAAAGAAACCGCTCTTCCTTTTCCTTCATTCATCCTGTGTGAGCTGGTAAGCCTCAGAGGAGCATTGTTGGTCCTTTGTTGTATTCTATTTATACTCAAGACATCCCTCTCCATCCAAATACAACTCTAGCTACATATGCTCTGTCCAGAATGATCATATATCCACTGACGATTACTAACCATCTTTTATTCTTAGAACCTTGTTTGAAGAAATGCAGGATAAAAATAGACGGACTGAAGAGTGTCTATATCACTTTTGCTGTTCGTCCCAGTGCTTGTCATTTAGTCACCCTACACCAAGAGCTATTCCTCAATCTACCACTGTCCGTTTCCTTGAGATAAATGACTAACATATACACACTATACACGAAGACCAAACGATCTAACGTTACTCGACGCTTCATACTACTTTTTCTTGACCGTCCGTCCAAGCTAACCACTTTTAAGCCAGCTTGGACCTACGATTCAGAAGTCTGAGATAGCACCAAATTTTTCGACTCTAACCGTCTCTAAATCTTTCTGTCTAAAGTCCTAAGGACACTTCCTTCAACGTTACACTTCACTCAGACCCTACCGTTTCTTTTGTTCGCGATCACTGTAAATCCCGTTATTATAAAACCTTCCAGGAATCCTTGAGAGATGACATCGATCCCTTGGTTCAAATCCTTTCCTTCAATCTCTCCCAGATAAACCCCTAGAAACCTTTTATCAATCGCATAATATTAATAATTAACACCGTTATATGATTCCACACAAGTGGAATCATATAATTGGGTATTAGAGTTATCATCCCCTCCTCTTCCGATGACTCTTGCTACTACATCCACATAAGCTAAATGTAGTTGTATTATTTAAATTAAAAACAAAAACAATCTACTGCTAATAGTGACGGACCAATTTTAGAATACAAAAAATTGTACGGGTAGACACCGCCTTAAGCCCTTTTTTAATATCTTAATATGTAATGAACGTGTTTACTACATTAATACTAAGGTTGGGCACTAAGAGGAATAATAATTATTCCTTTATTATTATTAATAATAATTAATAATTAATAATTCCAAACAAATTATTAATTATTAACTGCTTAATAGGTTAATAATTAATATTTTTTTTGTTTCTACCATTACCTTACCTAATATATTTGTATTTATCTATTCTTGTAGATTACATGAATATGCCCTGAGGTAGAGGGCGAAATATAGTAATAAGTAGACAGTAGTAGTTATTATTCTTCTTAGGGCCCAACCTTAGTATTAATATAGTTAATATGAGGAACAACAAAAGAAATTATAATATAGTGTTTACTCCATTTCCGATAGCTTTTTTTTATTTGATTAATACAACTAAATTTATTTTCGATAGCTGTACAAAATTTTTGTTTATAGCGAAAGCTTAATTTTAGTTGTATCGTGAATATTTTAGTAATTCCTCTACCTATTGGGATTATTTTTCTTTTGAAGTTTGCATCGTTATGCATACCAACCAAATACATTTTTAATTAACCTTGATATGCGTTTTGAATGTTTTTATTTTTTTTAATATCTTAAATTATTTTTTAAATCTTAATAAAAATGTGCAGTACATTTTACAAAATTTTAAGTGTTTCTTGTTTTGAGTAAATAAGTCGAAAACTCGCCCTCGACTTTTCAAAAATTAAGAAATAAAGACTGACAAGATATTTATTGTGTGAATTATTTTATGGATAAGTTTAAAAAGGTAAAAGAAAATATAAAATTATAGCGAAGAAGAAAAATGTCACCAACCTTTTTTTTATTAATTCATTCTTTAATTAATAAGAAAAAAATACTAATTTAAGTTAATTAATAATTCAAAACTCTTTTTAGCAGAAATTGTTTTTTTTTATCTTTTTCATTCAATTTAAATCTAATATAGATTTTTGTGGCAGAAAAAGTCCTTAAAAAAAGAAATCTAATTGAATTGGCTTCTTAGCTATTTTAATTTTTTCAATATTTCTGATGACGTTTTTTTTCTTACAATTTTTTTTAAGATTAAAACCGAAAATCGTCAGGTTGAAAGCGATATTGGCGCAAAGGTCCGTAAGCTTCTCGATTTTCTTTTGTAATGTTTGAGTTTCCGTATCATACTTCACAACATGAGCAGTACCATTATACTCAATTTTTGCCGAATTCTTAATCAAATTCTAGGTTAATTTATGAAGTCCAATAACTATTTTCTTAATCAAATTTGTATATTTATCCCATAGTAATATTGTGTTCCTAACGAGACACATAAGGTTGCTCTGGTTATACTTGTTTTGCTCATGCAACACATATGGTTTGGTTAGAATTGTTTTATGATTTTTCCTGTTAAAAATGTAAAATTATGTCCTGTACTTGTAAATTATTAAATAAAATTATAATAAATTATATACAAACTATGGCCATCATTTTAAATTTAGCACTGCGCAGCGTTATTCGCACTCATTACAATCTTAATTTTTGCTAGTTCTTAAAATAGTTATTTATGCCATAAGGCTGAGAAGTGTGTCTTTATGTCACGGCAATTAGATTTACCGACGAGCGAAGCGAGTCGGGAAAAATTGCCAAGACATAAAGACATTCTCAGCCGGATGGCATACACTATTTTTTTTGAGGTAGCACTAATTAAATTAAGCACTCATTAAAAAAATCAAAAAATAGCACTTATTAAACTGCGCTATATAATTAATTGAAAAAAAAACGTCTAATTATTATTAACTCCATAATATCGCCGTCATTAAATTCATCCATAGCTTCACACTTTTACTCAAAAATGTAAAAGCTTTACAAATAAACACACAAAAATGGTCAATTAGAACACCTTTTAAAAACGAAAAAAATTAGTCTACGAACAAAAACAGAAACAAAATGAACGTTTTTAAATAAAGCTCATGAAGGTTTAACACAGATTGTTTTTTGAACACGCTACATTACAGTAATGGCGGCAACATATGAGTTACTTTTACGTCCTAGGAGTTTTTTTTTACATTCATTATTGTCCTCGGAGGTGAAAAGTACTAAATAACTTCCTATAACAATAATGATGCTTCTCATCCTAAAAACGGTCCAATAAAGTGCTAAATTACGTACTACCTCAAAAAAAATATTTTTAATAAACTTTGAATCGTGGCAAAAATGTATTATGCAGTAGGTATCCAATAAATGTAAAGTAAGGCGTTCTTAGTATTTATTATTATTATAAGTAGAATAAACTTGTTCAGAGTTGATCCGTAAAACCTAGAGACCCGAGTTCCCATCTTGTTTCCGGAGATAAATTTTCATCGTTATATCTTTACATTTTAGCTACAAAATAATTCTAGGATGGAAATCCGCAATGGCAGGGAAATAGCGAACCCTTTGGAATGCTAGATTTCTTCTTTATCAATCCAGTTCTGGTTTATGCTTCATAGTTGGAACAGTTACATTTCTACTTATTTTTCTGGGCTTTCAAATAAATTACACATCAATACTTACTTATAAGCTACACAAAACGTACTTTTTTGTGGTTTTTTTAAAGAAATTTTTTTTTAAGAAAATTCACTACAATGATGGTATTTTTAAGGGTTGTTAATGTATTGATTATAAAAAGTATTTTCAGATTAACAAATCACGTTTAGAGCCTTAGGAGGTATAATAAAATCATACATACTTGACACATAAACATAACCGTGCATAATAATCTGCCCTGATTGTTGAAAAAAAACCCTAATACGATCCTAATTCAGGGCAGTAAGTTAAGTTTTTCTTCCATCTAGAGAAAAAATGTTAACCTTTGTTTAATTTTCGTATTGCTATTGTTTATAATTTTTTTTATGAGTACCTTAGTTTAATTTGTTATAGCGTTGTTTCAGAAATTATGAATTCTTGAAAATAAATAAATATTCAAATTCCCCTTTTATTTATATATTTTTCCATCGCATTTTATCTTTTGTAAGATTGTCAACTGCTTTACTTTCAGCAAAATAATTTTCTTTCAGATTTTCTAAGAATTTAATAAATCTGAAGCTATTAAACTATTTGCTTCCTTGCCTCTTTAAAGAAGGGAAACATTTTTATAATAAATTATTTTGAAAAATTTAAACTTTTATGCATTTAAATCGTTAGCTTTAATCCTTCTAAAAGCTTTTATTCTGTGCAAATACTGGAGAAATTTATAAAAAATAGACTGGAGATTTTTCTTTTATTTGATTTAGCACAATTTTTGAGAAATATGAATAAGTTTTAGTTAGATAGTTTATGAGGCTAGTTAAATTTTCATTTTTATGTTTAAGGGTATCTGTTATGTTTTCCTTTTATTTTATGTTTATATTTTTGGCGAAATGCCAAAAAAGTAGTAAACTACCTGTGTTAGTTTTAACGTTTGAAGGTTTTTAGGAGCCATTTTTAAGGGAGGGAAAAAGGATTTTCCGCAGCTTAATAAAATCTAAGCAGAAAGAATTTTATAAAAATGCTTCTATGAAGGAAAAACAGAGAAAGGATGTGATTTCCAGTTGTCGTTAAGGAAAAGTCGGTTTAAAGGAAAAACGACCGAGCCTGTGTTTATTGTCAACATGGAGCCATTCAAGTGAGTGAATCCCCACACTATATCCTATTTTAAGCTTTTTTTTCTTGAGGAGTAAAAACCCCCCCTTAGCTAAGAGTGATTTATCGTTTACTTCGACTCAGATCTCACGGGAGAAGTATTTTCTTTAAAAATCCCCCCTTTTTTTCTTAGCAAGGATCATTGGCAGGAAAAAACACTGTCATTTAATGCTCGTTTCTCAGCCTAGAAAACCCTTTTTGAAGATGTTTTTTGTATTTCTTAACGGAATTAAAGTCTTGTTTTAAAATCTAGTAATGTTTGTCGGGCACCCTAAATGAGAACATTATTTTGTTTTTATTTTGCTTTTTTCTCATTTTCAATTTTATTAAAGAGGAAAATAAATAACTGTATTCACTTAAACATTTTTTTAGAATAAAGACAGCATTTATTTAGTTGTATGCAACGCGTTGCCGCATAATATGATGCATTAAGTATTGTTTTTATTACATAGCATATTCCTCCCTATAATGGAGGAATAATGGAGTCCGTAATGGACTCCTTTCAACTTGTAGCATCACTAACAATGTCAAAGGAACTAATTTTATGTTCATTCACTTCACTGTCATTCTGATTCTTTTCGTTTTATAGTCAATTTCATTTACAGTTTTTAATTATTCTGTATTCAACTGTTTAGATTTGTATCTTTAGTTAATAGTTATTTATGCCATAGGGCTGAGAAGTGTGTCTTTATGTCACGGCAATTAGATTTACCGACGAGCGAAGCGAGTCGTGAAAAATTGCCAAGACATAAAGACATTCTCAGCTGGATGGCATACAATATTTTTTTTTGAGGTAGCACTCATTAAATAAACTGCGCTATGTACTTAATTGAAAAAAAACGTCCAATTAACTCCATGTTATCGTCGTCATTGAATTCATCCATAGCTTCACACTTTTATTCAAAAATGTAAAAGCTTTACACAAATAAACACACAAATTTGTCAATTAGAACACCTTTTAAAATCGAAAAAAAATAGTCTACGAACAAAAACAGAAACAAAATGGACGTTTTTAAAGAAACCTTATGAATGTTTTACACAGATTGTTTTTTGAACACGCTACATTACAGTAATGGCGGCAATATATGAATTACTTTTACGTCCTAGGAGTTTTTTTTACATTCCTTATTGTCCTCGGAGGTGAAAAGTTCTAAATAACCTCTTATAACAATAATGATTGGCTTCTCATCCTAAAAATTCTGGCGCGGTGGTCCGCATGTCGGGCGAATTTCCTTTGGATGTGAAAACTCAAACCCAGAGTACCTGGGTTCAAATCCGAGTAGGGACAATAATTTTTTATCGTTTTTTTTTACCTAATATAAGTTTACAACTAGAAAATAATTCTGGCGCGGTGGTCCGCATGTCGGGCAAATTTCCTTTGGATGCGTGTTTCCGTGTTTTTTACATTATATAAGTTTACAACTTCTAAATAAATAATTCCGGCGCGGTGGTCCGCTGTCGGGCGAATTTAATTTAGAATGCGTGTTTCCGTGCTAAACAATCTATTTCTTGCTTATGCAAGAACCATGCCCATTGCGTGGCTCCGGTTCATGCTTTAGAACCTAAGCAGTTACTTAATTGTCAAGCACTGCTCGTAACTCATTTTGTCTGTATTTTCCAAAGGAAATGCGCATAATTATCCAGTTGGTTGTACAAAACTATGCCTCTAAAAGTATAAGTACACACTATTATTTGCACTAGTTTAAAGCTTAGTTACTTATTTTAAGCTTAGTCAGTTATCTTTAAAGGTTTTAGCGCATTTCCTTTGGAAAATACAGACAAAATGTTACGAGCAGTGCTTGACAATTGAGTAACTGCTTAGGTTCTAAAGCATGAACCGGAACCACGCAATGGGCATGGTTCTTGCATAAGCAAGAAATAGGTTGTTTTAGCGCGGAAACACGCATTCTAAATGAAATTCGCCGACAGCGACCACCGCGCCGGAATTATTTATTTAGAAGTTGTAAACTTATATAATGTAAAAAACACGGAAACACGCATCAAAAGGAAATTCGCCAGAATTATTTTTTAGTTGTAAACTTATATTAGGTAAAAAAACGATAAAAAATTATTGACCCTACTAGGATTTGAACCCAGGTACTCTGGGTTTGAGAGCTCGCATCCAAAGGAAATTCGCCCGACATGCGGACCACCGCGCCAGAATTATTTTCTAGTTGTAAACTTATATTTAGTAAAAAAAAAACGATAAAAATTATCGACCCTTCCAGGATGTGACCCAGGTACCCTGAGTTTGAGTGGTCGTATTGACTCCGGACCACTGCCATTCAACTCAGAGGCCCAAAAAACATTGAAAACGACACCCTACTCGAAATTTAATTTTTAACGACCGTAATGTTGGTTTTCTATAATTTTTGTGGTTTTTCGACTTTTTGGTAACTTAAAGTGGTCGTATCGACTTCGGACTGGTTTCATTCGATTCAGCGCCAATATTACATAGAAAACGACACCCTCTCGAAATTTATTTTTTATCGACCTAATTTTGGTTTTTGGTAATTTACAATGGTTTTTTTCGATTTTTAGGTCACTTAGAGTGGTCGTATCGACTTCGGACCGGTTTCATTCGATTCAGCGTCTCAAAAAACATAAATATTGACCTTTTTCGCGGCAAAAAATATAACCTGAATTTTGCTGATTTTTTGAAAAATTTCGCTGACTCAGCGAACCGGGTTAATGACGTCACAAAAACTGGTTTTCAATAGGGTTCGTGTCCTCTCGAAGTTTATTTTTGTACCAAGTTGGTTAAAAAATATTAATCCGTTCGAAAGATAGAGTGTTTACAAGAAAGTGTCTAGAAATACATATATATATATATATATATGTATATATATATATATATGTATATATATATATATATATATATATATATTATAATATTATATATATATATAATATATATATATATATTATATATAATATATATATATATATATATATATATATATATAATATATAAATATATAAGTCTCGCGAAAAATGTTTTTCGTCATTAGGACCTCTGAAACGGATTTTGTGTCGTGGTCCGAGGTTCGAATTCCGCCAAAGGAAATTCGCTAAAAAATTAACTGAGTCAATTCTATGAGAAATTCTACAAGGATTATAATGAATGGGAATAAAATAACCAGAACAGGAATAAATTACGTCCCATCCTGTGTCATAAATTTAAATTATTGGGTATTTAAAATAAATGTCTAATACTTTGTATTATATCATATTTGTTACTAATATTATGTAAAAAAATATTGTATGTAAGCTTTTTTTAAAATATAGTAAAAAACCAATTGAAATTAATTAATAACTTGTAACATCATAACCTTTACTCAATAATTTCTCATCCTTGGGAGTTTTGAATTTTTTACCATAATATTTAAATCTACCGTAACTCTTCATAGGGGGCGTATTACCTCATAATTTCCGTACTGTTTTTTTATACAGTATAATGTCATTTTGCAGCTTAAAAACAGTTCAGTAATGCCTAGTTTTGCTGCCGTCAGTATATAAAAGATTTTATAGTATATAAATAAATTATAGTAGTGTCTTATGCATAACAAATTTTATTTGTTACATTCCATCCTACAGCTTTGCTGTGTATCCTTCATAAAAGGTTCTGATTTCTGTAGAACGTCAAAATTTTAATCGTAACAAATTAATAAAAACATTAGATCTCTTCTCAACAATTTCCTGTTTTTTAGAGGGTTTCCTCTTAAGTAAATAGAGGAGGGTTATTTACACTTAAAGAGGTTAGGTTATGAAGGCAAGGCTTTTAGACTGTTATCTATGGTAATCCTATGTATTTACTTCTACCTTATCCTTTCTAGTAAAAGATTAAGCCTCATAATTTCTCTTAGTTAAAATCTTTTTCTCTCTCTTTCTTATTTTTAGGCTGTTTGTAATCTTCTATCAAAGCCTTATATATTACTTGAAATTAGATATTAACCTAGTCTGATAAGTTAGAAATTTGCTTTCATTTTTAACTTATTAGAAACTTTTATTTATCATTTTATTGAATGTATGAATTTGTATATTTCTCCCATTTACTTGGGATTGAAGTTGCAGTTGTGACTACTTTTATTTTTCTAAAGGTTCTAGAGGATCGAGTTCCAGAGTGAAATTTTGTTTTATAACTTGTTGGTTATCCATGCAAACCACTTCAGCAGCTGAACAGAATTGGGATTTTTACTATTTTATTTTAATTGTCTTAATAATTAAATTAACTAGAACATCATTATGCGTAAAATTCATTTTTAATTCAAATAAATAACAAAGTAATTTATGTACTATTTTACATCTGAGAACATTTGAAAGAATGTCATGACTTAATTGTTTAATAAGTAAATTAACTAAAACTCATTATGCGTAAAATTCATTTTTAATTCAAATAAATTACAAAGGTACTATTTGCTACATCTGAGAACATTTGAGAGAATGTCATGACTTAATTGTCTTAATAAGTAAATTAACTAAAACATCATTATGCGTAAAATTCATTTTTAATTCAAATAAATAACAAAGTAATTTATGTTCTATTTGCTACATCTGAGAACATTTGAAAGAATGTCGTGACTCGCTTTGTTCATTAGGACGACAGAGGCTGAAAGAAAACTTACTAAGGTTTCACTCATTTACCTAAAATAAAATTGTTAAAGAGAAAGGTGGATTTTAGTCTTTTAATCCAACCTGTTATTTCATAAAAGCTCTTATGTTGTATAAGAAGGTGTTAAATTGTGGTTTTAATTACTGTGTAAACGAATAATTTTTTACCACTATAAAAGAGTAGTTGGCATGAAAATAATAAAATGTTTTAAAGATAACCATGGAATAAATGTTGGACTAAAATCCCTAGAGGTTTAACTGCATCCTTAGGCAAATGTTTGGCTAAGCTGTAAAGTAGAAAATGGGGTTCAAGTGACCCCTCTATTTCCTAAAGGTTCAAGGAGGTATCCACTTTAGAGGAGTGGAGGTTTTGAACTAAAGATTTTTTCTATCGAAGAGAAATTTCATGGGCCTCTGAATTCTATTCTCATTTCATGGATATAACCCCTTACCTTTATGAGATATCCACTTTAAGAAAGAAAATAAAACTCGTCCCTCCTTATCGAGGTCCATTTTATCACCTTTACTCCTTGGTGATAATATTTTTTGCGAAATATTCTCACTTCTCCTTTTTTATTATTTGTAAAATGAGTTCCAATTTGTATCACTTAATAGAGCTTTCTTTTAGCTCTGACAATTTGACAAATATTTGTCAAATGAAATATTCCTTTTTTAGGTTTTTTGAACCTTCCTTTATTTAGTCGCAAAAATGAAAAGTAGAAAATATAGTTGATATTAAATTTGTGTCTTGATGCTTTTATTATTTCGATAAATTTCAATTACTGTTTTTTTTTCTTTCGTATTTACAGAGTAAAAAATCATTTAAATTAAAAGAAAACTGTGATACTTTATGTATTATGGTGGAATATAATAACAATTGAACTCTCTCTTCTGGAGAACGTTGACTTGTTTTGATGAAACTTGTCTTTAAAAAATGGCTGCGCATAACGCGTAATGGTAAGAACAGATAAGAATAATGCCAGCAGACAAAATATTGTGTAAATTTGTCCTAAACAATCGAGTTGTCGTTTGACACAAATATATCTATAGCTGGTCAATGGATGCACTAAATTTTATTTTTATATTGGCCACCATTTTAAAAGTATTGACCAATTAATTTGAATTTTCTTACTATTTTTTGACGTTAAACATATCGATAGATAGCAAAACTTAAATAAATTAGTAGTAGGGAGTTCCATAGTTTTTTAACGTTCGTTTAATATTTTACCGCCTTTAATACTTTCGTGTACATAGTATAAAAGTATAAGCTGTATTGTTTGATTGAATGCCTATCTACCGTATTACTTATCGAAGTACGGTTTCACATCTACATGTGGTGACTAAATCACCCTTTAGTCTAGAAATAGGTTCTTATGACTAGACACGCTTATGACACGTTGTGTGCTTACGATTGTTTGAATTTCAAACGCAGTTAACAACTCTCTAGTTGTCGTAATAAACACAAGTAATATCCTTGTGGCTGAATTCGAATATGCTAAATGTTGACAGTATATGCAGCTATTCTTATCTATGCTTTGTTATATATCCTTAACAGCACTTTGCGGACTCATTGTAAAGTCCCTGAATACATGTGATAGAAGCAATATCTACGTCACTCAATGTTTCCTATTTGCTGATCACTTCTAAATCAAGCATGTATAAACTTGATAATTTGCAAACCTGAAATTAAATGATGCCATCATCTTGAACCTACAACATTACTGTAATTTTGAGAAGTTAGAAACAGTATGTCTGTTATTTAGCGTAAAAACCAAGCGGCTTGTCTGAAATTTGAACCTGAGCTACCTTAAAAAGACAGTAAAAACACTTGACGCTCTAGCCAATTGGATATTTAACCGAATTTTAAGTCTTATTATTTTATAATTTAAAAGCGTAACACCTTCTTGGCATTGAAGGACAATAACCTTAATGCTTTATGGATCTCGTTCACGAAGACAGCAATTTTAATTTTCTTTTATTAATTTTACTTTTCCTCATTTATACCGTAGGTATATAGGAAAATTAATGTGTTAGCACAAAATCCGAAACCGTAATTATCCGTTTTATGTGAGGCCTGAAACCGGCCTTACCTCTCAGGTAAGGCCTCCTGAGTGGTTTTCGCAAAGTTGTATGTCTGTATGTGTGTGTGTGTGTGTGTTATCATCATAGCGGCCAGTGTATTTATGATAAAGAGTTGAAATTTTGCACAAAAATCAGTCTACCGCTGTAGTTGTGCTATTCGGAAACTATTTTTTAATCATGTCATTAACCCAAAATAATGACACATCAAAAGTTTCGAAAATTATAAAGCACGGAAAAATTGAAATTTGGCACGCATGTAGCCATGTATAAGACTAACATATGTGCTAAGTTTCATATCATTACCAGCATTAGTTCAATTTCTATCAAATGATTTGTATATGTTTTTAAAAAATTACAAAAATCGGAAAATATTCCAATTGAGTTGAAATTTTGTACAAATGGATATACCTTGACGTAATATATAAGTGTACTAAGTTTTGTTATAATAGAACAAGTCAATCTGTGATTTTTGGTGAATTATAAAAGGTAAGTAGCATCGAGCGTGGTCAGTGTCTAGATAAATTACCACTGGGAATGAAACGAATGAATTTACTATCTGATGACAAGTGAAGCGAGTCTAAAGACTTGCTGCAGAATAAATTTACGACTTGTATTTCTGAGGACGAGCGAAGCGAGTCGGAAGCTAGGAGGTTCCGAAGGACCCCGTACCCGTTTTTTTGTATTATTATAGATAGGGCAATAGAAAAATTAATTAAGCAAAACTTTATAAAGCAGTGATATGGTAGTATGAAAAAATAAAAATAAAAAAAGTAAAACTTATTTATTAGAGAAATACAAGGGTCAGAAAAGGGCGTGTGGGGTGGAGGGTGAATTATTACTTTATCTTCTTCAACTGCTTGACAGGGTTAATGGAAAATTCTGTAAAGTAGCCCTTGCTAGTGTTTTTAAGCCTCCTAGCTTTTTTTCTCCTCCTTTATTCTTTATTTTTTCTCAATGCGAGGAACATGTGCAATACATTTGCGAATTTATACTGTCAATAATACGTTTGTTTTTTAGGAATAAGTCTTTTCTTAAGCTGAGCTGTTAAATAAGTCAAATTATTTACGTTACGGTTCTCAGAATTTAATTTTGTCAATTATTCGAGTGATTTAGTATTTTTTTCTTAAATGTACAGTTTTTATCAAGGATCTTAAATAAAGGGGGTCACAAATCGATATTAAAATAAATAATCGACAAATAAATGGCAAATCGTCGTAGACATTTGAAATTAACATATTAACCCCAAAACAAGAGTAGAGAAGAATCCATCACAAAACTTATATAAAAAACAAACTGCACATGCTTGATACATACTGCGCGTGCTTGCAGTTATTACATTAACAGCGCAAGTCCTAAATTTAGAGGCCAACTTACCTCTTGATGGTTTACTATTGTTTTGCTTTTTAAAAAGGTTATAAAAATATATAAATAAAAAACAGCTATACATAGCTTACCAAGGTGCAATATGAAGTAGTTTGTAAAATTGTATTTTTATTTTATATTTTTTAAAACTCTGATGATGACTAATTTTTAGTCGAAAGCTTAGTGATTATATTAAACAATAAAGGACTTTTGTGTAATTAACCTGTTTTTTATTTGTATATTTTTTTATAAGTCTACAAAAAGAAACTTTTTAGTTATAAAAATAGTAAAAAGTAATATATTTTCCTTAAATTTACGGTTTTATTTAAATTAAGGTAACAAGCAATAAAGGTTACTAAAAACACGACAAACACAAAACATTAAAGAGTTTGTACTTACCGCAAGTTGAAGATAAAAAAGAAATTGAAGAATTAGCCACCGTCGATACTTTGCTGTTGGATATGAATATCTCTGTAATTCTTTCGGCTTATCGCCATACATCTGTTGCGACAGACAGAGTTTGGGAATGGGTAATTCAACTTCTGCTGTAATGCCTGAGGTGTTTTTACAATTTCTTGAAGATGTATTTTTACAAAAGATAACAGAGATGTTTAAGATTATCTGTTACAAACGTTATGTCGACGATATATTAATTGTTGTAGACTCTGAAGAAGTCAATACCAATAACCTTTTAACCTTCATGTACACTAAACATCAAAAAATATAATTTATTTTTTAATACTTTATTTATTTACGTGCGGCTGTAGCGGCTACTCGCCGCTACATGGTAATTTTGCTCCTAATTCTCTATCTCATTCAACGTCCATGGTGTCAGAAAAGTTCGCTATCGCGTTATCAACTTTTTTTAAGATCCATGGTTTTTATCATCAATGTTGTATCTAACATTTTTTATGTTCGTAAACAGCATAAGACAGTATTTGTCTACAATAAATCAATACGTATCTTGAACATCCTGTTAAGATAAATACGAATAGATGTTTTAATAGTAAAATTAAATTATGTTTTAAAATAGTATTTTTAAAATTTTAATAAATGTGTTTTAAAAGTTTCAACAAAGCTAGATCACAGTATTTCTTTGCAATGAGTTATTCGAATGTTTGAAACTAATTTATTTAAAATTGCACTCCTTTTGAGTAGATGATTTAAAATAAATTGATTTAAAGTATTTTGTTCCAAAATTCTTTTTTCCTTTTACACAAAATACTTCTCCACCTTTACACTTACTAGGGATGTGCTATTTTCAAACCATTAATTTCCTACTGTTGCAATTCCCTCTAGTTTAATAGGATTCTGGAAAAATACACTATGTTTTTGGTATAGCGGAGGAAAAAATGTTATACAAATGAAGATTTATAAAAAAATGCAAAAAATAATAAACTTCCTCTTCGCCATTTTAGGAAAATAAATATTACATAAATCATAAAAATACATTTTTGAATTAAATATTTCCTCGATAAAATTTCAATAA
>JACMZG010001914.1:41260436-41299908 GCA_018340805.1 Microvelia longipes
GCAAACTTAAGGCTCACGGATCTCACCAACCCATCCTCGCCAGTCGATACAGCAACTATCCGAGCTACTGGCCAAGAATTTCGGGGTACACATTCATTCTTACAAATTACAATATCTCCTATTTTTAAGTTTCTTGATGGTGAGACCCATTTTTTCTTACCTGAAGAGTCTGTAGGTACTCTCGCCTCCAACGCCCCCAAAAGGCTTCAGCTAAACTTTGGACCTGTTTCCATTTCTTTTTCGCATAATCTGCTTCGTCTAAAGCCCCAGGAAATGGTGGTAGTGGGCCCTTCAATTGGAGCAGGTGATTGGGTGTTAGTGGTGTTGGATCAGGCTCGTTACTTAGTGCCAACAAAGGTCGACTGTTAATGATTGCCTCACACTCAATTAACCATGTTCTGAGGCAATCTTCATTAAGTCTACCTTTGTTCGCGCTAAGCAAATATTCGAGGATTCGCCTAACGGAGCCTATCTGCCTTTCTACGGCCCCTTGACAGTGGCTAGCTTTGGGCGTACCTACCTTGAATTCAAAGGTACAATAATTTTCTGTTAAAAATCTTTGAATCTTTGAAGTATCAATATTAGTTGCGGTCCGCCGCAACTCCTCCCTCCCGCCTACAAAATTGGTGCCTGCGTCAGTTCTTAACAGTTTAATTTGTCCTCTTCGACATAGGAATCTCCTTAGGCTGTTAAGAAATGCATCAGTATCGAGCGAGTTAAGTAAATCTAAATGTACGGCTACTTACTAAACACGTGTAAACGATACCATAGCGCTTTACCTGCGATCGTCCTTGCTTGGCAAAAAATGGGCCAAAAACGTCAGCTGCCGAGTATGTGAAAGGCAGCGATGGTGTTGTCCTCTCTAATGGTAGATCCGCCATTTTTTGACACTGAAATGAACCTCTAAGACGTTTACATGTAACGCAATCTCTAATATACCTAGCCACTTCTGCATTACCTTGTATTATCCAGTAACCGCTGATTCGTATTTTCCCAAGTGTCATACCTCTACCTTGATGATGAACGTTGTTGTGATAGTGCCGTATAATTAATTTGGTGACATGGCCCTTTTGTGGCAATATTATTGGATTTATTTCAGAATTGCAAAATGGGGAGTGTTTTATTCTACCCCCTACTCTTATAACACCGCTATTGTCTAAAATTGGATTCAATCTTAATAGACGCGAGGAACCCCTTTTCTCTGAATTTTGATACATTTTTAATTCCTCCTGCAACTTACTTACTTTCTGATATAATTTAACAATGATCACCTCCGCTTCTATTATTTCCTTTGGTTCTAACGGATGGTTTTCTAAATATGATTTTTCTAATTTTTTAATTTCTTTTTTTGTATTTGTTGCCTGTTTTAACCTTTGGTAATTATTTTTTAAAATCTCCCTATCTATCTGCCCTTGCCTATAATAAATCCGGTTTTTGAGCACTCTAACATACCTTATTACTATTGCCAGTGCTCTACCTAGCCGAGCCCACGAAGAAAAATATTCAAAACATTGTAAAATTGAAATTTCCCTCTCATTAATTACCTTATTTACTCTAGCAATTACCTCTAAGTTATTTGACTCTAATTCAAAATTGTCGTTTTCTAGTAGAAATTGCAAGTTTGTTTGCCATAGAAATTTCGGGCCTTTTATCCATCTAGAATCTACTAACTCTGCTGCAGACAAACCCCTAGAGGCTTCATCTGCCGGATTCTCTTTAGACCTAATGTAATGCCATTCCTTAACCTCCGAACAGTCCCTTATACTCTGAATCCTATTGGCCACAACAATTTAAACCTTTTTGTCTCATTTCCTAATATATCCTAATACTACTTTACTATCACACCAGAAATACCTATCAACCTTATAATCTAATTCTCTAACTAACATTTCACTTGCCTTGGCGACTGAAACAGCCGCTGTCAGCTCTAGCCTTGGCACAGTAAGTTCTTTTAACGGACGTACCCTTGATTTTCCAAAAAGAAAAGAACAGTGAACCTTATCCTTGTTGTAAATAAATCTAAGATAGCTGACATGCCCGTACCCCGTAAATGAGGCATCAGTAAATGGTGCATCTCTTTTTTCTATTGACTCACAATCCTTAGGTTTGTAACACCTTGCTACAATGATCTTACCGTCTGCAAGCGTTTTTAATTCCTCTAACCATTTTCTCCACAATATTTTAATCTTTTGGTACAGGATCGTCCCAATCACCTTTCGTGTCCTCTCTGCAAAGATTTTGCAGAATCACTTTACCATTCATTACAAACGGAGATAAAAATCCTAGAGGGTCGTATGTCGAGCACAAAGTTGACAATATTCCGCGCCTTGTAAAGGGACGTGCTTCTACAACTACTTTAAACTGAAAGACGTCATTTTTAACACACCATGACACTCCTAGAGCTCGTTCTAAAGGCAACGCACCACTTTCATCAAAATTTTTTAAGCCTGACGCTCGATCATCAGGGCTTATCATTTTAACTACCTCTGGACTTGATGAAAGTAATTTGTGGAACCTAAACCCTCCTTTCTTACATAATTCCTGTAATTCCCTAATCATGGTAATGGCTTCCTCTACTGTGCTAGCTGACCCGCAACCATCATCCATATAAAAATTTCGACTGAAACTTCGCTGCTCTGTCCGAAACGTCCTTTCCATAATCCCTAGTAGCTATCCTTAACGCAAAATTAGCGCATCCAGGTGACGACGCTGCCCCGAATAAATGTCTAGTCATTCTGTACTCTTTAGGAACCTTACTAGTGTCCCCTTCCTCCCACCATAAAAATCTTAAAAAATTTCTATGCTCCTTAGGTACCACTACCTGCATAAACATGCCCTCCAGGTCACCTACATATGCTATCCGTTCCTGTCTAAATCTAACTAAAACTCCTATCAACGAACTAGTTAAATCTGGACTAGATAATAGTACGCTGTTTAAGGACACTCCCTGATAAACTGCCGAACAATCGAATACAACACGTAACTTGTTCTTTTTTGGGTGATACACTCCATGGTGCGGCAAATACCAAACCTTACCTTCTTTAATATCCTCCTCTATTACTTCCTCAGCATGCCCCTTATCGAGTGTATCTTTCATAAAAGCCAAATAATCGGATTTGAATTTATGTCTCTAAATTTTCTTTTAATGATCCTAACCTTTTTTCCGCTAAAATTCTATTAGATGGCAATTTAATGTTTGGGTCCTTAAATGGAAGCGGCATTTCGTAACGATAATCCTCCCTCTGAACTAGGCCTTCTTCGACCTGTCTAATGAATTGTTTGTCGTTTACAGAGAGTCCTAATTCGTGATCTTTTTATCTGTCAAACTATCTAAATTAAAAATATCGATAATCTCCTTAACACTTATTTTCCTAACCTTATTTTTAATAAATAATTTTGAACAAGCCGGACGCGGTCCTATAATTCCCCACCCGAGTTCAGTTTTTACCGCATAGGTTCGTCAACTTGACCTTTAATCACCTCCACTGGGCATAATGCCCTAGGGCAATTGTTGCCAATTAGCAACTTAACATCAACTTCCTTCATCAATGGATGAATATGGTTTTTTATACGATATAAGTGCGGAAACTGCTCGGCTATTTCAGGGGTTGGAATCTCCTCTACGGACCCTGGTATAGACTCCCTTACGTAAGTATTTGAAGGCAAGTTGAACTGAACCTTACCATCAAAACTTGCTATTTTAAGGCCTACTATTCTGTCGGTTTGCTCGTAAGTTTTTTGATGCATAGTACATAATTCTAAATTAGTTGGTATACCGTTACATTTGAGTTCCTTTTTTAAATCTTCAGCAATGAAGCACGCGTCACTCCCATCGTCAAGTAGAGCATAAACTAACTTGCTCTTATCTGCATTATTTGGACTATAGACCTGAACTGGGATAATAAAAGACGTAGTACCTGTATAAGGTGTTGATACCATCCTCGATTTCGATGAATCTTTATCGACGCCATCCTTTGAGTCTTTATATCCTGTATTTGACTCGTACAAGACGTGTAGAGACGTAGGATGCCTCTGGCCGCACCCTGCTATATTACACCTTGCTCGTCTCTTACAGTCCTTCCCTATGTGGCCTCGAATTAAGCACCGAAAACAAAGATTCTGCTCACGAATAAAATTTTTTATAACCTCCTGTTTTTGTTTTGACAACTCCGTACACACTTGGACAAAATGATTTTCCTTACAATAAATACAATTTACCTTTTGGATACTTACCTGGGGTGAGTTGTTAGTAGGTTGAGACACGTTTCGTCTCCCTCTAGCTGCATAAGCTGTACCCTTATTACTATAATAACTTTCTTTAGACCCTTTACTAACCTGAGTGTATACTGGATGGTTTAAATGTTTAGCAAGCTCATTTACGTAAATACTTAAATCCTTAATTGATTCTTTCCCTTGTTTTGGTTCGATATATTTCACCCAACCTCTTAAATATTTGACCGGAAGTTTGGCAACCATCCTTTTTAAACAAACTTTATTGCTTATTTCTGACTGAGCCTCCTCCGATAAGACTCTACTTGCAGTTGTAAGAGCTTCTCCGTACTCGAGCAGCCTTAAAATCGCTTAAACCAATAATTGGCCCCTCTACTAACTTGTTTGTCCACGCTTCAGTCACCGCAGCTGGGTTGCCAAACCTTCGCTCCAACAGTGCAATACTGTCACTATAACTAAGACCAAAGTTTTGTTGAAACACTTTTAGTGCCTCACCACCAAGAAACTTAGATAGAAATGTTTTTCGTTCATTTTCAGATAAAATGCCATCCTCTAGATAATTTTTTATCTGATCTCTAAATATGGGAAAATCAACACACTCACCAGTAAAGATAAAAGGAACAAATTTGAATTTTAGACATACTTAGAAATGAATTTAGAAGAGGATTATTACCAGAACAGTATCTGGTCGGAAAGTTGCTGTACTGTCGAGGATTGGTCTCGAGATCGGTTGGTTGCTCAAAAATGTGTTAGCTTCTTGACTAGGTTCCCCAATGTTGGTAGCCTCTTCATTCGCTAGTGGTTGTCTTTCGGTCGATGTTGGATGACTCTGCAGATGTGTAGTTAGTCCTCTTGATACCTGGTACGCTGCGATGTTCTGTGTCATGCTAGTCGGTGTCCTTGGTGATGGTGCAACAGTTGCTTGTATACCTGATGGGTTTGATTGAGGTAGAGCAGGTGGTGTTAAGCTATGATGTAGAGCAGCTTCTGGTGGTGTTACGCCCTTTAAGCTATTTAGAATACCTTCTACTTCATCAGTTTCAAAATCTGGGTCCTCTAGCGCTGCTTTTAATATCCTTGTTTTCTCAATTTCAACTTCTAAGTCTCTCATCTCTTTCCTTTGTCGTGCTAATAACTCTTCTTGTCTAGTTTTTAGCTCATTTTCCTTAATTAAGGCTTTTAGCTTGCCTTCCAGCCTTTTTGCTGCATCGCTTTTTCCTGACATTCTAGAGGCCCTGGATTTAAATGATGTCGATCTTTTCGACATCCCTTTTCCTGCTTCACCTTTGTTAACCTGGTCAAAACTGTAACTCTCGTTTTCTAACCAATTGATGGTTGTGGTTAGTTCAGCGTAGAGGCTGTCAACAATATCCCGGTTTACGTCTGGATAAGTTTCGATAAGTTGATCGAAGCTAGATCGACCCTCGTCCAACGACATCTTGACCTCACTTAAAGCCGCACTCAAGACTCCATCAGGTACGGCTCGGTCAAATTTTAACCTGTCATATTCTTCCCTTTTTTGTCTTATGTTACCTAGCTTAAGCTCTAAATGTTCTATATCTCTCTCCATGACCTCTTTTCTAGTTTTTCGGGTCATAATTCCCAATGTTCCTTGTTCTGACATAGTACTTTTTCTTGACATAAATTTCCTTCTATCCTAATTATGAATTTTACTTCTTACCTTGGGTTTTCCTTGTCTGTCTTAGTTCGATTTTCAATAACTGTTACTGCATCCGCAGTCCTTTTGATGCTTTCTAATAAATACAAAATTCTTAACGGTTTAATAGGGATCCTTTTATTAACAGATAAACAATAATTAATAAACCTTGTAATGTATATCTATAAGTTAATACCCCCCGTTATTGAAAATTGGTGAAGAACTAAAATAATACTATAAATTTAGACATATGGTGACAGTTAAATAAATTAAACCAAAATAATTAAGACAAGTTAAAATTACTGCTTTGACAGCAGTGACAACTTTCTTTATGTAGAAATCGATGTTTATAAAGAGAAAAAAAATTGAAAGGTAAAAAAAGTTTCACTAGAAGAAAATCAAAAGAAAAATGAGATAACAAAAGTACTTATCAGAGAACAAGAGTCAAAAGGGGAAGAGGAGTAGCATACAAATTTAATAATAATGGAAGTAGATTTAGAACTAATAGTGTACACAGCTTCTTTAATAGGAGTCCTATTTCAAATACTTAGAGTATTGATACAGGCCAAAGAGAGTAAATGAAAAAGATCAACAAGGGACTAGTCAAAACAACTGAGAAATATCACACTACAAAAGGGATAAGGCGATAAAGAGAAGGCTATTCAATAAAAATAAGAGTGAAAGAAATAGAAGAAAGAGATTGACAATTTCCAGCTTTATCATCTCTAGACAATCAAAACAATACCAGATCATACGTGTAAGGTGCCAAAATAAACTAATTTCGTTGTAGTAATCGCTAGTTCCATAAGAACATCAAAAACATTTCAAATCAATAGAATATATTCACATTTCAAACCACGTGACGCCCACTGTAACAATATTATTTTATAAAAAATACTTATAAAAGAATTTAATCTTTACAAAATTCAGTTTCGAAAAGAAAAAAATATTTCTCAATCCCAACCAAAAATTATTCAATCAAATTCCATCTTTTTTCAATTCTATAATTTTATACAGAGAAATTCTAGTTTTTTATATTCTCAAAACATTTTCAACCATCTCATTTTTGAGGATGTTTTGTCGTATTAAAAAGTCCCATTTTTTTATTTCTTTCATTTGCATCAAGTTCTTTAACCGTCATTTTCATGTCTTAGATATCCCTCCTTATTCTCTCTTTAAAGTCTTTTTAGTGACATTTTATTTGGACTGAAAGATATCTTAAAGATTTTCTTTGTTAAAATTTTTATATTTGACTCTGTAAAGAATGTAAATTAACCATCTTTCTTTCTTTTATTTTAAATTAAAACGAAGAGTATTCTGATGAAAAGAAAATGTAGGGTAAAGTAATACGGGATATCATAAAATACATATATTCATAGAGATATGTACTAGAGGGGGCGTAACCTATCTCATTACATTGAGAGGCCTGAAACATCTTTTTGGGGCTCCCAGGGGCTATGTATAACCTCATTAAAACCTCAACCAAGAGTGATTTAAGGTTATAAAAAATCAATTGTTTTCGGCTTCCCGCACATTCCTTGTATTTTGATTTGTATGTTTAACGCTCTTCTTAATAAGTTACTAAACGTTTGTACTGATTATTTGATTGTATTTATTAGCGAGGCGATCAGGTTACTTTTTCGATGTTTCAAAATTTAACCTATAGGGCCTCTCTAGTAATATATCTCAATGCCTATATTTAAAAATTCAGGCACATAGGTTCTTAACCTAGCGAATTTCCTTTAAAATGCGATTAAACATTTTAAAAACTAAATTAATCTGAACTCGATATTAGAACGAATAATTCTGAGTATTTCCGATTTTGGAATAATGATCACACTTTTCCTTTGATGAATTCGAAAACAATTGAATAAAAAGTAGTAAAACTACAATTTCAGGTTATGAACCATAAACCGAATAATTAAGCAAGATATAAATTTTAAAGCAAATAAGCACGCGTTTCAAAGGAAATTTGCCAGACTTGAGAACCTCCGCACCAAAATTATTTGGTTATAGACGTGCTCATAATATTATTTTCCTAAAGGAACTAAAATTTAAATAAATCTCCTATAAAAAGCTTATCATCCCCTCTGAGACTTTCTCACGGATCTCTATATCAGGAGACATGTACTTAAACCTCTCGGCTACTCTGAAAAAATGTTCATATATCATTTGATACTACCGAGTTTTGCAAAACATGAATAGTTGACACTATATAATTGTGCGAGAGATACCTAGGAAATGTAACAAGCAAAATGCAATGCTACATCTGGAAACTGTTCCATCATTCATTGATGGCTCGACATAATGTCATGTCCCACTCTGTTTCGTTGCGTCTAACTCATCAGGGCGCCTACAGAGCCTGAAGTCACTCTGACCTTCAATTAATTCCGAAGTATATAATGTGAAGTATTTACATACTTCACTTTCTCTTCACTTAACAGTTCCCAGATGTTGCATTGCATTTTGCTTGTTACATTTCCTAGGTGTCTCTCACACAATTATATTGTGTCAACTATTCATGTTTTGCAAAACTCGGTAGTATCAAATGATATATGTTTTGCTTGCCATGATGGTGGTAAGAGAGCACCGCTCGTCTCTGGTAAATACTTCACATTATATTCTTCGGAATAATTGAAGGTCAGAGTGAGTTCAGGCTCTGTCGGCGCCTGATGAGTTAGACGTAACGAACAGAGTGGGATACGACATTATGTCGAGCAATGACATAATGCTCATCATTGCTTTCGTCGATGATGACGAAAGTCGAATAATGGAACAGTTCCCAGATGTAGCATTGCATTTTGCTTGTTACATTTCCTGGTGTCTCTCTTACAATATTTGTGTCAAAGAATGATCCTCTAAGTATTAAGGTACTCCATTTGTAATATTTTTGAATTCTATTAACTATACTATGGTTTATTAAATTGTCAATAACATTTCTGAGTAATGAAGGGTATTTTGGTTTCATATCTGGTTATACTTGAATATTAATCTGGATTAAAAAAACCACGCCGTATTAGTTATTTTCCTTTGTACGAGAGTAGTCGTATCGATTGTGAACCGGCTTCATACGATTCATTTTCTTCCAAAAAAATAAAAGAAGACCATTTATCTGGCGAAAAAGTTTAACATTGAATTAAACCATTTTTTTTAAATTTTGCAAACAGGTTAATGACGTCACTCAAGGTTAAATTTTGTACCAAGTTTGATTATAAAATGTTTGCTCGAACATATATATACTATATATATATATATATATATATATATTATATACATATATATATATATATATATATAATATTATATATATTATATATATATATATATATATATATATATATATATATATATATATATATATATATATATATATATATATATACCCACTACCTGCCCCACCGTGCACACTCCTTTCCTTTAATTCCTTCCCTCTACCTTCCAGTCCTCTCTGTCAGACGAAGAACATAGTTCGAACGTTACTATTTTTATGTAAGTTTTTCTTAGTGTTTCCTATCTTAAATTCTGTATATATAGTGTATATATATTATTATATATATATATATATATATATATATATATATATATATTATATATATATATATATACACAGGGTGTCCACGGATGGAGTGGCCTATACGTGTAAATGACAAAAAATTTCATTTTTCGACAAAAAGTCACTGTTTATAAAAATTTTTGCTTGTTTTGAACCTTGGAACCGTCTTGAAGCCAGCCACATAAGAATGTTGGGAACTCAAAATGGTTAGTTCGATACAACGTAGGAAAATAATTAAAAGTCTATGTTATGCTCTCATCTTGATTAATAATATTCTCGACGAGAATAGATTTTTATTGATTGCTAACAAAATAATTTTTGTTGGCAATCAACGAAAATCAAAAACGACAAATAAAATAAATATATATTTATTTATTTATATTTTCTAACAAATATGCTATCTTTCGAATAAATAAATATTTTTAAATGAAAACAATTATCAGCTTTCGATAAAATTAGTCTTAACTAATTATTATTAACATAATTTATAATTTAAGGTTCCAACAAAGTTTTTTAATCAAAACTAATAATTTTTTAAAAAAAAAATATGTTTAATTTTAGAAACAACATAATTAAATAATTTAAGGAAAAGTTTAGTACGATTCTATATTGAATAAATAATTGATTAATAAATTAATACTTAACAGATTTCATAAAATTGCTTATTCACTTTAATTAATGCGTTAAAACCCTAAACAAATTTCCAGTTTACTCTTTCATTATTAAATAAATAATTAAACTAATTATCTAAATTATGAAACATCAAACATTAACTTTTTCTTTTCCTCATCCCCCCAACCTTAGCCCTACAATTTGAAGTTTTAGGAGCTTTTATGAAATTTTTTTACAAGCTTGTCTGCCTCCGTGGCCGTGATCGTAAAGGCGTTCGATTTCGGCACTGGTGGTCCGGGGTTCGCAGCCCGGGCTATGCTCAAAAATTTTATGAATAGTATTTGTATTAAAAAGATTTCGCCAACTTTAATTAGTTCTTAGAGTGTATAGTAGATGCTGCCCACCTAAGGTGGTTCCCGCAGGGTGAATACCCTGATGGGCCGAAAGGCCCTAAAACGGGCATTTTTCTTTTTTTTACAAGCTTACCCTCCCCTTTTTTTCATGGTAGAGAGTTTATCTTTAATAGGAATGTCTCAAGGTTCTAACTATTTTTCGACTTACGATAGATATCGTCAGATAGCGTAAAACATTAAGAACTAGTAGTGACAATTTTATACCTAAACATTTGCTCTGAACATATTAAAATGTGTAATGACATTAATTCCTGTTAGAGCCTTGAGGACCATCAGGGATAAACCTTGCTAGAACAACCTCGGGCGGTAGAGGCAACCGTTACGCTACAGAAGTGTAATCTATAGTTGGCTATAATTTATTTAAACACCATAACCTCACATGAACATAACCTGGGATGCGAACCCCAGACCTCCGTGATGTCAAAAGTAAGTGTAAAGACTAATGCTCTAACGACCTCAACAACGGAGGTGGCTATAAATGGTAAAATTCCATGTCATAAAAACAAATAATACAAAAGAACAACAAATAATAAAACCGACAGCAATAATACAAAACAATATCAAACAATACAAAATAACAACAAAATAATACTAACAACAAATAATACAAACCAACAACAAAATAATACAAAACAACACAACATAATACAAAGCAACATTCATTACACAAGGGACTTTTTCTGACCGGACCGAAAGTCCAAAGTCCAAGTGAGAGCCACAAACCCATGTTTTTTAAGTAACATCTGGCATATTTAACTACTTAAGATTAAGATCTTTGTTATCAATGGTTCAAAATCAAGTTTTAATGATGGTTATCAAAATCAATAAGGATTAAAGCCGCTCTCCACCCTGTGGTTACTTTATTCTCTGAACTATCCAACCCAGAAACGTGACCACAAACTGAAGCTTCTTTTTCATCAAACAAACTTTCTTTACTTTACGATAACTATCTGGAAAGTCCAAAGCAAAAGGTCTTCGGTTTAATGCGTGTTTGAGACAAGGACATATTTAAACAAAAAGTTTGTAGTCCTATTGCAATACTAAAACTTTATCGAATAAACTTATAAGATTAAAAAGTTTAATAAAGGTTAGTTATGAAATGGTAAATTATTTTTCTCTTCTCTAGTTAGACTTAGTTTAAGTTGTTGTTTAGTATAGTTAGTAAAGTCATACTTTCTTAAGTTTATTTATTGATCTCTAAAGATGTGATTGAATTTTAGTAGAGTACAATTATAAAACGTTTTAGGGACTTTGTAAGAAAATAACGTTAAATTCTAGGTGAATAAATGAAGACTTCAGTCCTTTAAAATTCTTTGTTTAATTACATTAAAATTAACAACAGACGTTTTGCCTGGCGAAGCCAACAGTGATGTTTCTTGTTTTTTTTGTGTGTTGATGGTTGTTTGTTTTGATGTTTTTTTTTTATTTTTTAACACTGAAGATACCTGGCTTTGCCCAGGCAAAGCCAGGCTTGTCTGTCGTTCATTTTAATGTAAATAAACAAAAAATTTTAAAGGATTTAAGTCTTCATCAATCCATCTAGAATTTAATTCTCAACAGTCCAATAACAAATTTGTTAAAAATAAGTTATTACATATAAGCGTAATTTTTGTTGTTTTTACTCTCTTCTGGAACTAGACTAAAGGTATCATATTTTATCCTACCAGAAAATGACGTATATGATCTTGTTTTAGTGACAGAAGTCGAGAGAAGAGTGGGGAATCGATTCCACTTAGCCTATTGATTACAAAAAAAAATTATCTTAAATAATATTGCCCGATTAGAGACTTGCGGCTCATCAGGAATAATTCTTGTGGAAACCATCTCAGGAAGTAGTGGCAAAAGTAATGCTCTCAGTGTCATCTAAATTATTCGTTAAATATGTCATATAAACTGAGGGCTCTACCATAGATGTGAACCTATGGTAGACCTAAGACCTCATTGGTATCAAATGCCAGTATTAATATTAACACTGTAGAAAAGACGGCGTTTAAGAACATTACTTGAGTTGAAGAAAGCATATTTCTGTCACATAACATTATAGCAAACTATTAAAAGGTGCCATTAAAGGTGTTAAATGAATTCATTTAACAATGAATTCATAAAAAAAAAACAGAAAATGTTCGATTGATTCATCTCAAGTCAGTCCGCAGACTGTCGTCTTCTTAACAACTATGTGGTTTCTTTACCACATTTAAATAATTTTAGCCAACTTCCCTACATTATCCAACCTCTGAAGACCCAACAAAAAGTATATTTTTAATAAGACCTGTAACTTATGTACAAATCGCAAACTAATCAAAATGACATGTCACATTCTAAATAAGTGCATTAATTAAATAAAGCAAATTTTTAAACAATTTGAAGCTAAATTAAATCCTAGTAGCTAGTTAAAAAGAGATTTTTTGAGACAATTGTATTTTCAAACATTAGAATCAAAGAAAAGGTTTAAAACCCTAGAAAACTTAAATAATATTAATTAACTAAAAAGATAAAATACTGGGAAATTGAAATTAATTTATATTCTAATTACATATATTAAATAAAAAGGGTATCTTTTAATAAAAAAGTTATGTTAATTAGCCAGGAACCCTTCCTAACTTCTAGAAATTAAAAATTAATTATATCTTTTATCTAAAAAGACATTTTTCAGGAAGCAACCAGTTTAGCACGGCCTAATTATGTTGTTTCTGAACCCCAACCCTTTTTACCTCGGAATAATAAAATATTAGTCTGAAAGAGAATTTAATATCACGTTAGCATTGAAATGAGTCTTAAATAATTCTTGCGGAGTCTAAGATATTCTGTAAAAAGTGTCTTTTTAGAAATGTAGAATCATAAATTGAATAATTAGAAATCATAATTTGTATTCATCGTCTTTGTAGTCTTAATAGTGTATTTTAAAAAAATATAATAATTATAATCTTATTAGGAAAAGAACGGCTTCAATTCTACAATGTTTTTTTTTAAATGATTCTTATAAAATAGATAAACATTCCTAATAATAAGAAGTAATTATAATTAAAAATCTGACGCGGGTTTCCGTCAGAACCCTGCCGGACGAATTTTTCATTGGTATGCATGATTTCTTGTTGCACAATATACAACATGGTTGATTATAACCGATTTGTTTAAGAAAATTGCACTAATGAGGTCGTCATTTCTTTAGAATGAGTGACAAAGTGCCAAACAACAAACAACATGCTTCATTATAAGTGAATTTTTAAAACCAAAAAGTACAGGAAGCTTTTTATCATAAATAATACTACAATTACACTAACGTTGCAATGCATTGATATGCTTGATCGACTGAGACCCAGCTTAATCGAAGAGACCGAAAAATACATAAATATATACGTAAACAGCTCACGTCATTAAAAAAAGGTATTTGAAAAAAGGGTCAAGTGGGGTGTCGTTTTATATGTTTCATTTCGAGCTAAATCGTTCAAAAGTGGATTTAAACTTGGACAGCAAAAGCAACAAAGGACGTCAGGTAGGCCTAAGGCCCTCGAGGCAACTTTTTCGTTAAAAATTCGTCGTACAAAATTGATTAAAAAAACAACAACAATAATACAACCATGAAGCAGCTCTAGGGGCTTCTACTTATGCTAGAAGCTGAGCTATAGCTGATACCTAAATCCTTTCTTTCCCGCCAAGTCAAAACCAAAAAGTACAGGAAGCTTTTTATCATAAAGAATACTACTCTTCTCCTGTCTCCTAATTACAATTTGATAAAGTCATTCAACCTTTCAATTCAAAAGAATTAAATAAAAAATGTTTTCTTTTATTTTTCTTTTTCTTTTTTTCATTATAATTTTCATTTTATTATATTTCAATATTTATTTATCCTTGTTTTCTAGACGCATTACAATCTTGTTTAAGATAAAATTCCAGGTAATACAACCTTTTTCCCTCTGTATTTTAAGAGGAAATAATCTTAAAATCTTGTAGCACAGATAAATAGTACATAATATTCATTAAAATATAACCTAGAGATAGATAAAGATAAAATGGGACTTTTCTTGACAGCACTCACACAGTTATCTTTTTTAAATAAAACCTGGTACGCAAATCAACCTTCAAGAAAATAAACGATCCTTATAAAAAACAGGTTTATGCAATATCACTAATTTAATAAATATAATTTTCAAGAGGATATATTGTCTGTATAAACATATTAAGAAGTCAACATGCCAGATGCATTCAATATCACTACAAGATTGGATTAAGCGACTCCCCAGCATGCCACTCCTGCCCCACAATAGACTAAACAGTAGAACATATCCTACTAGACTATACCAAATACAAGACAGAACGGACAAAATTATATCAAACTTCAAGATATCCAAGACAATACGGAAAAAATCAAGACTCAGCTCTTCTCAAAATTAAAAAATATAATCCACGTAAATAAAATTAACTATTCCCCTTAGCCACAAAAAAATCTAGAGACCAAACCTTAACAGTTAAACCCCCAAACGTAAAAAAATATAACCTTTACACCCAGGACTCGCGTGTCCGATCAACCTGATTGAGGTTTTTCGGTGGTTACCCTCAATTTTACAGGCAAATGCCAGGTTGAATAATCAAGTCAGTCCACAGACTGCATATTAATAAAAATAATATAAAAAATAAAATACCCAAACCAAAGAAATATGAAATTATCCTTAACCCAAACAAACCCCCTCACACACCAAAATATCATCGAAATTCATACCACAAAAATAACAAATAAATAAATAAAATAAAAATAAAGAGGCACAAATTACCCTAAATCAATAAATTTATATGGCTCCGGTTTACACAAATAAATATTGTATACTCTTGCTAATAATGAACTTGTTTAGTAAAAAAAAAAAATATAATAATATATATCATAACACATGTAATAATATTATATAATAATATAATAACTCGGCTGGCTAAATCTCCAAAATTAGGAGACATTTTGTTTTTGGAAATATTGTCCATGAAATGCTTAATCATTTACACTAGATTCCTTCGTTGTCTTAGCTGCTTGACGGCCTCGGTGATGCGCGTGTCGGCGCTAGGGCCGTAAAAGTCTATGAAACCCGAAAAAATAATTAGATCAATGAGACATTTGGCACTCACGTGTTATATAGGACCAACAAATGTTTCAACCTATTACTAGCAATTTTCAACCTATAAATTATTTTACAATTCATCACAGTCATCATAAATTGTAAAAACATCACAAAAGCTCTGACGTCATTATCAGCAATAGTTAAATTTCTATCTGATGACACGAATGTTTTTTTAAAAAGTATTTTTTTTTTTAATTTGAGAAGTGTGTATTTCTTTATATGATATAAAAGTTTACAAAGTTTTATTTGAGTAGGGCTAGTATAAGAGTCACCTGTGATGTAGTGGTTGAGGTTCGCGGCCAATACACAGAATGAATGGACTTAAAACTTCCGAATTTATTTAGTCATGGGTTCAATCCCAGTACGGGCCTCTGGGTTTTTTATGAGAGGGATACAACTTTTCCGTACCACGTCCTTCAGAACGGACGTAAAGCCGGTGGTCTCGATCCCTTACCCTAAATGAAACTCGGTATAGTCAAAAATTTACCTCATAGTAGATTCATTATAATACTAAAGTGTGTGTCTGCATTGTGGTTTAAAGTGTATGGAGGTTTAGTTTAACAGCGAGGGCACGTGTTGTTCCTAGTTTTCACTAGACTACATGAGTCAGTGAAAATGTATGATTGCTTGAAAAAAGCATGAGAGGAACCCATAGAAATTCACGGCTCTTCTTTCTAGGATTAGATTAAATAAACCTACACTTGAAATTAAAAAGTGTAGAACACTCTCTTAGGGAGCTGGCAAAAAGAGCCCAACAACGTGGCGTACTTGCCTGGTAGTTACTACCACTTCCCCTATATTACTACTAGGGCTAGTATATATCTACGGCTAGTGTTGTCTGACCAGTTTTATTAAAGAGCGTCAAACGTTGTCGATAGGAGAATGACAGAGGATAAGTAAAGCAAGACTAATGATGTACTAAATTATAAATGAGGCTTTTATCATATTCTGAGGACGTCGAAGCGAGTCCGAAGTAATGAGGATGATTGTAGCGGATCCGATAAGGTAAATAGTTATATATGCAACAAGGGATGAAAGTAAGTTTTACAGCTCAAGTTAAAGTTTCGTCCTAAGGCAGCGCCGAAGGAGGAAACTTCATTAACTCACGAGGCTTGCCGAGGGAGTTAACTAACATTTTGGCTCCCGAGGCTTGACGAGGGAGATAATACGAGAGCTGAAAACTTTCATCCCTTGTTGCATATTAAATTTTATCTACGACTAGAGAACTAATACTAACAACTATTAATATAACAATTATATATTGCGTTAGTTTAGTTTATTCTTACCATGTCAATTACTCTGATGAAGAAAGAATAAAGCCACTCTCTTCACATTATTTTATTGTAAGCTGTCAATAGAATAATGTGTAATACTATATTTGTAATTTAAACATTAGCGTGTGTATATTGTATATTATACATTTATAACATAACACCGAAAAAAATCCTAAAAATTTTACTAAAAAATTCTGATAAGTTGGCAACAGTTTCACTTTTCCTCCCTAGAGAGTAAAAGTACATTTACAGTGTGGGATAACAAGACTGTAAGTAGAACTTACAATACAAGGAGTAGATAAAAATAGTTTCGTAGTACCCCGTACCCGATTTTTTATTTTATCCTTAGAATAACTATTTTATTCTTTGTATTAGATAATAAGAAATTTCGGAACCTGACACGTGGTTTAAACACTAAACGAAAATTGTAATTAAGGTAATACAATATTTATATTCCTGTCAGATCCTGATACTTCCGGTTACCTTTATAGCTAAGGGCTTGAATGCGTTAGGCATGCTGTAATGTTAGGCTAAGCACGTGTTGTTAGGGATAAAAATCGATGAGTTTATTATGTGAGTTTTATTAGATACAAAAGGATCAAACTAGGAGTAGTATATAGCATACTGTAGTATTTAGTATGCCGAGTAGTAGGATTTGCAAACAAAATTAATTTTAGGAAAACATGGTTTTGGATTTTCATGTTATTAATTTAATAAAATGTGTAAGAGTAAAATTTTGCTAGATAATAATGTATTAAAAAGTTTTAACCTGCCTTTCCATACATCATTACTTAAGTTTGAGGGAGGCATATGGGTGTTTTTTTGCAGGTTACTATATATAAAATAGGGTATAGGGTACCTACTAAGTTTTCCTCACCATTTTAGATTTGCAGCGCTCATCATCACCGCTTCAGACTCGCTTTTCCTCACCCTCTGAATATGAAAATCACCTTATGTAATTTTTCCGGGGTGGCACCCCCAAAATTTATAGGGGGGACACGACCAAAAAAATTTCATATCGGCTCAAAATCAGTTTCGGGTCAAAAGAAGTTGTTTGTAGGAATAAAAAAAAGACTTTTTTGAGGGATAGCACGCCACAAATTTATAAGGGGGAAACCCAAAAAAAAAAAAATAGAATAAAATACAACAAAACGTATTAAAAAAAAATCAACGTCTGGAGATAAAATCTTGAGCACCTTGGGAGTAAAATGCTATTTTCCTCCTCGCAATTACCTCTCTCGGCTTTGCCTTGGGAGTTAAACACATAAATCCCTCGGCTTCGCCTCGAAAATTAAATACTTTGGTTCCCTCGGCTTACATCTTAGGAACCAACTAACTGCTCAGGGAAATTATAGCATTTTTTTCTCCCTTGGTGCATAAATAATTATTAATGATTCTTTGTACCAGATTTCACTCAATAATTCAAGAAAGAATTAAACACAGAAAATAAACTAATGCCGACGATCAATCAAAACTTATTTTAGTGAATTAAAAGAATTATTGCGTGCCAATTTTCAAAACGATAAAATAATTACTCCGAGTTTTATGAATTTCTGAATTTTCGTTGAAAATTTAATGAATGTTAATGACGTCAATTATTTTTAAAAACGAAATCTAAAAAAAGGTTATTGAAATAAGTTTTTTCACTAATACAGGTGCAACATATTTATTAACCACGGTTATTCGACTTTTTAGTTGCGTAAAGTAGTCGTATCCACTATGAACCAAATTTATTCACTTTATAGTCCAAAAACATTAAAATTGACACCATAGTGGAATTTTTTACCGGCTCTAATTTAGGTTCGCGGTTATTTATCACAGGTTAATCGGTTAATTATAGTGGTCGTATTGACTTCTGAAAGGTTTGGACAGATTATTAAAAACAAATTAGTCACAACAACATAAGGGACGTTTGTTCCTTTTCAGTACGCCAGTTGTTCCGAGCCAGTGCAATATCAGGTACTCGTTAAAGTCCCCTAACCCTAGATGAACCAGGGTTTAGGAAAAATTTAAGACCTTCAATAGTAGTTTATGTAAAAGACAAATGTTTCATCCTTATGTTTTCGAGAACAGAAAATCTTATTCTGGCAGTGGGGCACGTGCTTTTCTAGAGAAACTTATAGAAGAGCTACGGCTTTTTAGTGGATTAGGCGAAAAATGCCTGCGCTAAGACTCATAAAGTAGAATACTATCTTCTATGAAAGCAAAAAAAGACCCAACGCCCAACAACGTGGCCTACTTTCAAGGTGTTCTAACCCCTTCCAAATTAGTACCAATTAGTATAAACTACTAATTGCCTTTAGTATTTTTTTAGTAATAAAAAATAAAAAATGCCTCAGAATGACAGAAATATGAACTAATTTTGAAGAACACTTATTTTAGAGAAGATAAAGCCTAAATTACAATAGAAAAAAAAAACAAAAACAAAAGAAAACACCTTTAAGAACATATCAAATATTTATATATGATTATATTTTGATAAGCATTTAATATAATTGTGGGACATGCTGCAAATAAACGGCCTCTAGTAGGATGACTACCAGAGAAAAAAAAAGTATAAATTATTATTATCACTAAACTAAAGCACAAATGTATCTAAAGCTCTGAAAGGGCTAGAAAACTTTACTTCAGTTTGATTTTATCTTATTCCAAGTGTCAAGTAATGTTTAATGATATCGGACTTACAAACTAAATAACGAAAAAAACTAAATAAAAAAATAAAAAAAATAAAAAAAAATAAAAAAAAAAAATAAAAATAAAAACTAAATAAACTAAATAATAAAATAACTAAATAAACAAAAGAAGCAAAGGAAGTAACTTACGTCGACATGGATGCCGTAGTAGGGAAATATCTTAGTTGGTGGTGTTTCGTTGGGTGAATACCTATAGAACTCACGATTACCACGATACCATTTCACTGTGTACAACGGCGCACCTTCGAGATCGTACTGACAGTTGAGAGTAGCTGTCTGTCCTCTCTCTACGGCTGGAGGGTGGACTAGAAGAACTACTTGGCGAACACTTTCTACTCCTGCAACAAAAATTAAAGTTAACATTAGTTTATGCATACATCGAAATTACTTAGTTAAAGAAGTGATGAGTCTATCTTTGATATCTGATCTGTAAGACTCATTTATCACCCTCTTGTTTATTCAACGGCTAGCACTGATGATGGCCTCTTGTTAGGTTAAAAGCGCTTTGCTATAAATAAAAATATTTTTGTGGAGAGATTTCTTCCTCTTTTATCAAGATTAACTCCATTAACCTTATTTAGTCCTCACCTTAGTTCTTCAGAGATGACATCCTTGCTGTTTATAAAAATGTAATGGTAACTAGGATGAGATACGACCAATATGTTCATCATATAGAAACTTGCTCTCTACGGTCTTAATCTAAAGGTGTCAAAAGTGTATCTACATCACTTAATGTTTCCCAAGTGCTGGTTGATTTTTAAGCAAGCATCTATAAACTTACCGAGTAGTAAGCCTGAATTGAGAAATTAGTCGTACCTTCAATCTTCATTCTGAGAAGGAAACATCAGTAGACCTGCT
This sequence comes from Microvelia longipes, assembly GCA_018340805.1. Taxonomy (NCBI): domain Eukaryota; kingdom Metazoa; phylum Arthropoda; class Insecta; order Hemiptera; family Veliidae; genus Microvelia; species Microvelia longipes. The sequence goes on from JACMZG010001914.1 coordinate 41,280,832, forward strand.
ATTTAGCGTGAAAAACTAAATTTTAGTGAGACAATTGTTCCTGGGCTATTTTCAACAAGAGGTATACCCCGGTGACCTTCTAACCAACAAAACAAAAGGACTGACATTCTAACCAACCAACTGACCTATTAGTAAACATGCTGTTTTTAACTTTAGGCAACTCTGCAATACACAGAGTAAGCCTTCTAATAACTTTGCCTAGATAAAAGATGTAACTACGAAATATTAACTCATTGTAGTATATTTCCAAAAAACTTTTGAAAGCTCCTCAGTACTTTTGACTTTGTTTTCTAACTCTACATACATTTGTACTTAAATTAATAAACTCTTTAGTAAAGGAAACATGAACAAAACTTTTAAATAATTAAATAGGACAAGACGCAAATTGTTAATCTAATAATTACGTTTTAAGTTAGCTCTCCTGTTTAGGCTAACGTAAGGAAAAGCTCAAGACAGAATACTAAGAGTAAAGTAATATATAAACCAAGTAGGGAAACAAACACGATTTCTGTCAGACCTGGCAGGTAGTTCGCATTTTGTCTACCGGGAGTTGGCTCAAATTTTCCTATGGCCACGGCCATTTTGTTTTACCCTAGTAAATGTAAACAAACTATTTACGGTACTCAAAATTTTGTTTTTATTGCATTTATTTGAATAGTTTAGTTTCAAATGTTATTGATTTGTGTAAGAAATACATTTTGCCACATCCAATAGTGGTTTAAGTCCGAATCTTTAAATACTAGGTTTGTTTAAATTACTTAAAACGAGCGGCTAATTATTTTTTTTTCGTGTGCACTACTTAACTTAGTACATTTTGTAAATGATATTTGTTTTTTCCCCTTCAAATATTAATTGTAATTAGTTATTTAACAAATTTAACATAATTTTTGTGGATGTAATAACAGTAATCGTAATTTTAAAGCAATACACTGTCGTCTGCATATTCTTCAAAATCTTAATAAAAACATGTGGTTTACCTTTACTGTAAAATCTCTTTTTCTTTAACTAAATTATTATAACAATTATTTAAAATAATTTATTACAAAATCATTAAATTATCACGTACATATTGAAGTACGAAAACACGATAAAAAGTAAAACTCACCTAATGTTATCAGGGTTGCCAATAAAATTAAATAAAAAACCTAAATCCGAAAAGGCGCATGCGCAGTTATTCTAATTTTAGAATTTTTTTTATTTTTGAATCTGAATTTTTTTACATGTGTCAGTATAGGAGTTTCCCTAATTGGTTTATATATTACTTTAACTAAGAGATTACTACATGATAAGAAATAAGAAGCAACTTAAAATAATATTTCAGATTAATCAAGTCGTTTTTACGTCTGTAATGAATGTGAATAAATGCGAATGTGTTAAGAAGAAACTTTGTTATTTTAGGGACATATTGGTTTAAACGTTTTTATTTAAGCTAAATAGTCCAAAGTCTATCCTGGCAGGGGTTTATTCAAATCAAAGATTTTCATGCTAGCTAAATAAGAACATAAATATAGGGTACGGGTACCACGGAACTCTTCCTCAACCTTCGGACTCGCTTCGCTCGTCATTTTTTAACAAATACACATTTCTCGAAGTAAATAATGGCGGCTTGACATCACTTCTGTATTCAAGCATATTTTTTTCGTTTATTTTTAACAAATAATAATTTAATTAGTATAAAAAACATACAAGACCGCTAAACTTCGCATAATCTAAAATGAAAAAAAGTTCCGATTATTACTCGGTTTGATTAAATTATTTAAATTTTTGGCGAAAATGTGTAACCTTGACAAATGTAAACAAACTTTTACGTTTAACAAAAGTGTCGCACTAATTAATAATTAAGTTCGCTTATAACTTTTAACTAATTAGTAGATTTTGATCGGAGTTTTTTATATTTGCTCCTATTTTTTGAGGTTCTAACGACTTTTGGTATTTATTAAGCGTCAAAATTTTAAATTTCAAAAGTAAATAATTTCAAAATGGCGGCCAATATCAAAACGAAATTTGGAAGATTTGTTTGTCATATTGAGAGGTATATTCCTGCCAAATTTAATTTTTATTAAATCATTTTTCGATTTTTTACGATTTTTTTTTTAATTTTTGCTGACTAAGCAAATAGGGTTAATGGTGACATAAAATTTGATATTCCGGCCAGCACAACTAGACCCAAAGACTGATTTTTGTACCAAGTTTCAACTATTCAGCATATTCACAGTGTGAGTTATGCGTGACACAGACACACACACAGACAGACATTAAGCTGAAATCGGTTGAGATGGTCCTAAAAACACCTAAAATGGATAATTCAAGTGAAATCTCGGGTTACAATTTTTTGGGTAATACCAATACTTTTCCTCTATATACCCTCTGTATAAGATGGTGAGGAAAAGTAAAAATGAGTGGCCTGCCGAGAGAGACGTTATGTTAGTGGTTTTCTAATTATCAACTTAGTTAATTTTTTATTGGTTTTAAACTTTTCATACTTGGGATTAGTTGAAATTAAAAATCAAAAGTATTTTCATTAAGTAATATAAAGGTATCAGACTTACAAGCAAGTTAAATTTGACATTGGGACACGTTTTTTCCATAAAAAATAACATTTACAGTGAAGTAACTCGCTCTCACGTAGATTTGACACAAAATATTTGGACAAAAATTAAATTAGTGAATTTTAAATATAAAATGTAGCTTGTAGCTGAGTAGGAAGGTCGCAATATTAATAGATAGGTCACATGTTATAAGAAGAAAACTTTTTTTTTTTTTTTTTTTTTTTTACGCTTTAACCCGTAGGGTCATTTAGCGTTTTCCCCTCACTCAAATCTCACTCAACATTAACCCCTGAGTTTGTACACATCCAATCATCTAGGAAGCACACCCTCCGTACATGGTGGCACATATGACCAGTTCACAGTGTGTCCAGTTCATCCAGCCCAACCAGACTCTATCCAAACTCACTGCTCTGGCTAGTGTCTGCGACTAGTTCACAGTGTGCCTAGTTCATCTAGACCAGCTAGACTCTGGCTAGGCTCACCGCTCTGGCTAGCGCCGACTACTAAGTCCACTGTGTGCTTGTTTCATCTAGTCCTACTAGCTCCTCTGATCACATTAGTCTCACTTGACCTCGTCCTTCCAGTCTCACCAATCGCATCAGTTTCACTAGCATCACCAGACTCTTGCTAGGCTCACCGCTCTGGCCAGTCCAGCGCCACTCGACAAAGAACTCTAGCACCCAGATGTCAGCGTGCACAAACTCATTCTTTAGCCCTGACCTGAAAGTCAAAGCTCCGCAGTGCCATTAGGAGACGTCTGTCTTCAAGAACCGAGCACTTTGTTCCTAGTCACTTACGTTACTCGTGTCGCCGCCATTACTTTCACTGACTAAGTTTTCGGACATACAAAGGCTCATTATATCTTTCCGACCTTCATCTCCCCCAGCCCGCAGAACATTAACTTTTCGTGAGCTGGAGACAACGGAAACGTGGATCCAGACTTGTCTCAGATGAAACTAGATCCAACCCCGCATTTGCGTATTAGTAGCCAAGGAAACCACGTATAACCCTGGCTGGGTTGGCCGGCCTTGAATTCAAGACCTCCCGAGTGTACGGTACAAGGGATAACCTCATATTGAGGTCCTCCCCTGGCTGGATTTGAACCCTCGACCTCCAGGTCGAAAGGCGAGCGCTCTACCACTGAGCTACCGGACTCGGTAAACTGTTGTTATTATAAGAAAACTAACTAACATTCGAAAATTTTTGAAAACTAACATAAACTTAACACAAAGAAAGTACAACTAACAAAACCGCAATGTTAGATTATACCGGTTAAAAATATTATGGTTAAAATATCGTAATAATAATCGTCTGCTAAATTTGAGTAAAAACCAAGAGCAAGGAAATTACTTCTACCGCTAAACACCCTTTTCCTGATCAGAAAGAAATGTTGTACAAAAATAATACTACGGACCCACACAGGCATATTGTTTATAATTTAAGACGTCATTAATATTAAACTTACTAACGTTATCAAAATCATGCTAAATCGAAAGATATTTGTTTCAGCTCAATGGAACCAATTTTATTTAATAATAACATAAATATTCCCGCAGGGGTTATCCCTGATGAGCCGCAAGGCTCTAAACGGGCATTATTATTATTATTAATAACATAAATAATGAAGAAAGGAGAGGGGGAATCGATTACGATGTTTTTAATTAACGATGAAATAAGAAGAATGTTAATATAATATATAAGAAGAATGTTAATATAATATATAAGAAGAATGTTAATATATATAAAAGAATAATAATAAGAAGAATGTTAATATAATATATAAGAAGAATGTTAATATAAATATAAGAAGAATGTTAATATAATATATATAGAAGAAATATAATATATAAGAAGAATGTAATATAATCTTTAATTAATTTTTTAGGTATTACAAGAAAGTTTTAACATACGTTTCAGTTTAAGGTTTCAATAATGTGAACCTCCTATATAAAGTAAAAACAAAGGAAATAATAGAATTGAAGTATTCTACTTACATTCTTCGTTTGTATCATAAAAAAAGAGATTAAAACAAAACTCTTAAAATTAATTTACAGTAAAAATTAAATATTTATTCACAATAAATACACGTTGTCAAAACCAAAATAACGCACGAACAAAATGTGATAATGCTACAATAAAACCTGCATTAAGCTGCACTAATTACGGACCTTAATACTCATTTACAACACATCTGCTTATTCTTGTTTATTATTTTATACTTTAAAAACATCAATATTTACTTACACCTCACTAAAAAAACTCAATTTTATTCGCGATTCAAAGTCCGTAGCAGCGCCACCGTCGCTGATAAGAAATTGATAACGAAAGGGTGATCGTTGTTAAAGTCCTTATGGGAGTTTTTTGGTTTTTCTTATTTGTGACGATTTATTCTTTAAATTTTTTATCAAAGCGCTTTAATTTAATTAATATTAGGTTGTATGAACTCAGAAGAATCACTATTTCGTTGAAAAATAGGGTTTTAATGGGTTGTCACGAGTATTTAAATTGAGTGATAAGATGTTGAAAATCACAATATAGTGTTTAATTTAGTTATTGTTAATTAATGTTACTTTTAAATAATTTTAGTTTACACAAACACACAAAATTACCTTTTAATTGCATTAAATTGTTTAAATTAGTTGTTACAGGTATTTAAATTCATTGATAACAAGCCGATTTTCACCGTAATGGTGTTTTAATTTATCAATCAATTTTATTCACACACTAAAATAATAAATAACTCAATAAATTCACGTTTTTGTAAAATGTTTTTGTTTAAATTATCCGTTTAGATTTTATTATTTCTGGGTTAAATCGGACAAATCCAAGTCTGTAGTGATAAGAGCCTGATTCTATATTTAAAATCCTGGAATAATCGAAGTATTTATCTATGAAATATTGGCCATTTTTTTAGCACCGATGGTCGTTCTATTAATTTTTACCTCATTTATCACAAATTAACGAACAACAAAGGAATAAAAGAAGAATTTTCAACGGCTCCCATGCTAATCCTATGATAATAAAAATTTTGATCACCCTTTCGTTTTCCCGCCATTGGTATTGCTAACCTTACCAACCCCCCCCCCCCCCAGGGGGCCTTACCCCCTTATCTCTTGAATCGCGAATTACGTCTATGATCAAAAACATCAATATTTACTTACACCTCACTAAAAAAACTCAATATTATTACCTATAATCAAAAACATCAATTTACTTAAACCTCACTAAACAAAACTCAATATTATTACGTCTATAATCAAAAACATCAATATTTACTTACACCTCACTAAAAAAACTCAATATTATTACGTCTATAATCAAAAACATCAATATTTACTTAAACCTCACTAAAAAACTCAATATTATTACGTCTATAATCAAAAACATCAATATTTACTTACACCTCACTAAAAAACTCAATATTATTACGTCTATAACAAAAACATCATATTTACTTAAACCTCACTAAAAAACTCAATATTATTACGTCTATAATCAAAAACATCAATATTTACTTAAACCTCACTAAACAAAACCTATAACAAAAACATCAATATTTACTTAAACCTCACTAAAAAACTCAATATTATTACGTCTATAATCAAAAACATCAATATTTACTTAAACCTCACTAAAAAACTCAATATTATTACGTCTATAATCAAAAACATCAATATTTACTTAAACCTCACTAAAAAAACTCAATATTATTACGTCTATAATCAAAAACAATATTTACTTAACCTCACTAAAAAAACTCAATATTATTACGTCTACAATCAAAAACATCAATATTTACTTAAACCTCACTAAACAAAACTCAATATTATTACGTCTATAATCAAAAACATCAAATTTTCTTGTTCCTTATTTAATTAAGCTTCAATAGACGAATCAACTTAGCATATGACCTACAAAAAAGCGCGCGTATTGATAATGGTGGAGTGAATATTGTACTATTCATTCTCATTAGGAAACTATCATACCGAACAAAATTAAAATTTTAATTTCAGGGCAAATTACAAATTTGAACTAATAAAGACTTTAAAAGAAGGTTTGAAAGAAAAAAAGAATTCAGAGAGAATACTAAAGGGGCAATTACTTCATTAAATAGCTTCGTCTAGACACCCTCGTTGCCATCAGTAACCCTATACAATAAGTACATTTTAAGGTCATACTGAACATGATTCCTTTAGCCTTTGAACCTCAGTCTGCGAGAGAACCCATTCAGTTTTATTTTTTTTTTAACAAAAACAATATTACGAAATCCTTTTTGGGGGGGAAACAGCAACGGAAAAGGATTTTTAAAATGGCTATATTTCATCATAATATGTCTAGGAAAATCTAATGAGAGTTAACATTTATATTAAGGGATAATACATATTGTATTTTAGTTAAATAGACAGTTATACAAACGTTAATGTGTTCATAACCCTAAAATTTACTTAAACTTTAACTAAAGGTTATTACTATAATAGTCTGTTAAATATAATCAAGTTAGTTTTTATTAAGAGACATTTAGTACGTTCACACACACTCTAGATCCGCGGATCGTATAGAATACTACAATACGGTCAACTAACTTCACGGTTCTTGCAGCGTATTTGTCGATCGAGTGATAACTGATCCTGCCAAAACATGGCGTCTTGTATAGTGAAGGTTCACTTTTGGTTACAAGGAAGTTTAAAACAAAAAATATATTTAATTAAATTGTGATTTCTTTGCATAATAATAAAGTTACACTAAATAAAATAATATTCCAAAAGTTATTTGATCAAAAACGGTTATATAGAAGTGAAATAAAAGTTCGACGAGAAGGTTATCCGTTAAATACGATCGTCTCTATAGGTACACACACAAAAAGACAGCGTATCGGAGGATCTGTTTAGATTCCATCTCCATAGTTCTAGCGTATGCGATCGGATCCCCTCCGCATGGTTCATACAGCTAATATTACCGTATTGAGAGATCGTACTCTAAACGATCCGCGGATCTAAAGTGTGTGTGAACGTACTAATTTGAAATAACAGTTTAAGAGGATTCAGCATTTGCATGTTTTTCCAAATAATAACTGCCCAAAAATTGAATGATTCAAATAATATGTTTGCACATATTTCATTTTGGTAATTATTTATGCAATAAGAATACTACTACAAAAAAACCATAGAACCCTAGACCATCTGCCTCTACTTTTTTTTCAAACCACGTTTTTCGACTAATACACATTATAATTATAATATTAAAATTTAAAAAACTGTGGCAATATGACCACATATCATATCATATCATATATATGATATGATTTTAAGTTCGGCTTTGCAGGCACGCATGGTTGCAGTCCTATAACAATTTTTTACATGGCTAGTTTATGTAATTGTCATACTGCCATAGAATGAAAGTTTTTAAAATTGTATGTAATGGAAGCGATTACTATATGAATACGGCAAGCCAGCAGTGTAAACAATTTGTATAGCTTCTTTTACTATATTTTGAGATAGCAATCAATTCATGTGTTCGTGTAGATTAATCATAACATATTTTGTGTTATGTATAAATATATGTTATGTTCCAAGAACAAATACTATTAGACCAAGAGCCCAGGGGTGTTTTGTTAATAAAAAGTGTAATGGCTGGAACCGGTCTCAATTTTTCGTAAATACCTACCTTCCTGAACAAGGATCTGCAATTCTGCAGACTCGTATCGGATGGGTGTCCCAGGCAGAACGCACTTTACAGGTCAAATTTACCACCCAAGTTAATAAAAAGTGTAATGGCTGGAAACGGGTTTAATTTTTCGTAAATACCTTCCTTAACAAGGATCTGCAAATCTGCCGACTCGTATCGGATGGGCGTCCCAGGCAGAACGCACTATACAGGTCAAATTTACCACCCAAGTTAACAAACAGTGTAATGGCTGGAACCGGTCTCAATCTTTCGTAAATACCTTCCTACACAAAGATCTGTAATTCTGCCGACTCGTAACGGATGGGTGTCCCAGACAGAACCTTTGACCCCTAAAGTGCGTTCTGCCTGGGACACCCATCCGATATGAGTCTGTATTTGTAATCTAAAAAATGATTGTCCACCTTTAGAAAGCGACATGTGCTGATGGATGGTAAATATTCCATACAATAGTGCATCATAAAAACTTAAAACTGTTTCCATTTTTTCAATAGTAAGGGCCAAATGGCGATGGAACAAGTAATTTCATTAATGAGTTTATTTGTTAGCAACAGCTGGATAAAAAATGAAAATATTGAGACACTAATCGCACCAATTATTTCAACATGTCATTCTTCCCCATAAATTAATTTAAGTGCAAACTATTTACACAGACAGAATACGATAACAGGGTGTATAGAGTAATATGACTTTTAGTGAATAAATTAACAGAGAGTTACATCAACATCATAATAACATATTATGGTAATTACGTATTATTGTAATTACATCTATTATTAATGCCGTCTTAAAGCGATTAAGCGAATTTCATTAATTCCCTATTGACTTCATATCATTAGCGTAATGAACTTTAATTATTAAATGATTCAGCAGATTTTGGGAAGTTTTGAAGAAAATTACGTAGAAAAGTAAGATTTAGATATAAATTTTAAAAGTAATTACACTTATTGCCTACAGTATCTATGTTTCGGCAGAAGTCTCACTCAATATGAACAACATACATTTCTTATTCAAATAATCAAACTTCTTAACAAGTTAAGAGCGTTGTTACAGAGGAATTTTAAAACAATATTCCCAAATTTACCTCAAAGTCGATTTGAAGGGGATTCTCATTAGATTATTACACTTATGTTTATGGTTCAGTTCGGATAAAGGAATTATAGATATTGAATTGTATATATATTCATATATATACTTATATATATATATATATATATATATATATATATATATATATATATATATATATATATATATATATATATATAAATCTTCTTCGAACTCTCTAGTAAGAAACAATTCAACGATTAACCAAACCAAACCTTAGAAATGAATACAAATGTGTTAAAAGAATGCGAATATAAATTTTATTGAAAATAAATATTATTGCGACTCAAAATATGATTGATTTTATATAGTATTTATTCCATTTTATGCTTTCTATACTTCATTATTAATCTGTAAGAGCAAGTTTTTCATGCCTTCTTTTAAGTAGTTTTGGATGAATCAGTAGTGAGTTATGGATTATTAACAAACTACAAATTTCAAGTAACTGGAAATCTAGTTCATTGCAAGGTAACTCATTCGTTATCATCGTAGTGTATTTTTTATTCTAGAGTTGAAGCTTTGTACAAAAATCAGTCTACTGCTGCATTTGCGCCATTCGGAAAATATTCTTTTATGACGACATTAACCCGCAATAATGACTCAGCAAAAATGTTGAATTATTACAAAACGCAGAAAAATGATGCGATCAGATTGAGATTTGGCATGCATGCAGCTATGTATAAGACTAATAAATGTGCCTGTGTTTCATCTCATTATTAGCATTAGTTCAATTATTATCAAATGACTAGTGCACGTTTTTAAAAAAAAATTGAAAAATCAGTTAATATTCAATTAAGTTGAAATTTGGTGCAATTATATACCTTTACCTTTCAACATGACGCGCTAAAAATAAGGATGAAATGAGCTTCAAATGAGTGCAAATAATGCTGTACCGCGTAGTGTATAATCTATGGAATAAATATGCACGTTTTCTTTGAATAATTCGAAAACAAGTTTTGACGCTACAACTGAAGTTATTAAATTCATATAAAAATAAATAGAAGCATAAATTAGAAAATTCGTTGTGCTTGCAGACCCTCGCGCTAGAATTTTTTTAAAAGTTAATTGTAAGTGATTTGTTGATATCAGAGGGCAGTGCTACAAAATCTCTCATTCTGTTGAATTGAAACACATGTTCACACTTGGTTTTATTAAAATGTCTCTCATTTAACACAGAAAGTCTAGCGTTATCCTAGAAACAACCAGGTCTACATGTTTTAATCTGACTAAATACGGGTCCTAGACAAGTTCTAGTAAATCCCCTTTTCCAGGAACAAATATCTCTAGACAAAAATAAACTAGCAATTTTGTGAGGTGTCGATACCGTTGCCTCTTCCTATCTTATCGATAAACCCAAAACCCTGCTGAAATATCTCCATTGATAAAAATTAAAGATATATAAAGATATATATTTAATCTGACCACGAATAGTCACATGTCTACTCCGGATGCAGCTGGCGAAGCCATAACCTTATCATGTGACAGCCGAATTTGGTGACAGCTGTGTGAAATAGCCATTTCACAAAGCACAGACCAACTGTAACTTTAAGTTGCTCGTCAGGAAACGAATCAGTGAATAACCAGACCTACCCATCGACTCAAGATTTGTCCTGTTTCAATATACATCACTTCATACCTAAAATCGTAAGGTTTATTTATTTATTTTTATTTTTGTAACTTTATTGATTATTGTCTACAATAAATGTATTTGACATAGTGTTCATACTGGTTAAAGTGGCTTGGCAGTCTGGATAGGAGGAATCACCCAGTGGTGATAATCCTTGGCGTGGTAAGGAAAATGTTGATATTTTACTAGTAATATAAAAATTTGGCTTAAACTAAATTATTGGAATAGAAATTAGTTAAAATTTCTGATTTTTTTGCGTTGTAACATTAAATTTAATATTGATTATAACAGAAGGTAACGCGGCCACTGTCGTCGAAGGCGTCATGGAAATTTACGACAACTGAAGAGAAAAATCTGTACATGCCACCAACGAGAAAACGTTCTTAGAGATCGATCTAACCTGAACACTTCTCTGAGCCTTCAATCTAACAAATGAATTCAAGGGAGATATTACAGTGATTTTTCAACCTAACACTACCAGCAAGGATCATGTTTAGATCTAGTCAAGGCAAATGCTGGGTGGAAAGTTTGAGCATTCTCAAATCACTATCGGAAGGTCGGAAGACTTCTTTTCTCAACAAAAATAGATAGGACTGGACTAACTTAATACGAAGTAATGTTCTTAACTAAAAACCAGAACTGTTCAGCACCCTAAAGTAGTAAAGTCTACTAAGACCTTAGGCTATGGCTACAATTGAGCCGTGTTATATCTTTACATAGAGCCAGATGTAAAGATTATACTTATAGTATAATACTTATAATTACATTACTCGCGTATTTGCTTTGTCGTAGAAGATATAAACTTGACATAAATCTTGTCAAGGTCAGAGGTTGGTCACGTATCAAAAACATAAGCTAAAGCTTATTTTAATTTTGAACTCTGAAAATGCTTTTAGATATCTAATTATCGTTGCTAGCTAGTTGTAAACAACTCAATATATCCTATCGACTAATAGCGCAAATAACATCTGGTACATTTTCCAATGATATATTTAACAAGAGAAGTAGTAGGAATGATAACCTGAAGGGTACTGGTTAGAACAAAGGATGATAAACCGTGCAAAGTGTTTATTAATAAATGCGTATAGAAATAGTTAAATATCTTTTAAGTGAGATGGATCGTTAAAGCTGGAAGCAATTACCGGACCGTTAAGCATTACGAAAGCCTTCATGATTAAAAAGCAGCTAGTCAGACCTTAGTTTGTTCTGGCTTGATTTTGCTTCCTCATGTCGTAATTTAATTGATTATTTCCAAACTTTTATTTTTAACAGGGTGTCTCAAAAGTTGAAAGCCTTCCTGGCTTTAAATGTATTGATTAAACTAGTATTTAAATTATGCTTACTATGAAGGCTCAGAGTTTTGTTTTGTTATGCTGACATATCGAACTATTTACTCCCTCCAAATTCTAAGGAAGCAGTACACGAAGATTCTCAAAATTTGGAATAAGTAAACTTTACAGCAAAGTTAATGCTACAATAACTTAACTGAGCCAAGTTTAGCAAAAAAGTTAAAAGCACTTAAAAAACAAAGTAAAAACTATTTATCCCTAAGCAGGTAAATTAAAACCAGAACCATCGAATTGCTTGACAATACTAAATTAACCACTGTTAAAAAAATGATTGAGCTAACCTACATTACTGATTAAATGAGCATTGGTGAACTAACATGAGGCTTTTATAGTCCTACTATAAAACTATGAACTAGACTCAAACTGTGATCCACGCGTACCTGTAGAAAGGGTATCAGAAAAAAATATGCAGCATCATTTAAGTTTTTTAAGTTCTACGTTTCAAACAAAAGCTCTTCTGAAGCAATCCAAAGCTTTTCAAGTCTAAAGTGTACTTAAACATCAAGTATGTATTTATCAATCATTTTTGGCATATCCGAAGATTTAACAACTATTTTTGCCGAGTTTCATACACACATGTATTTATTAGGACATTAATTTAATTGAATGATTACAAACTTTATCACTGGATTCGTTTATTTCAAGACATTGAAGGTATACTTTAAAGCAAAACTTTTTCCATAAATCAAATTTTCCAAGAAAAATAAAATTAAATACAGACAAGGAAAAGTATCACTGTTGAATAAGATCTTTTTTCAGTCTTTAAGTTTAGTTTTACTCTTTTAGTTGTTTTTATTGATGAAACCTTATCAAAACCCTACCGATAGGTAAGAAAGAAGAAGATATTCTTCTTTTCTTTTTATTTCATACCTCTCTTCTTTCTTTTTACTTCATACATAGAAAAATATATAAAGCCTCTAAAGTATTCTTTAACTTGAAAATACGTGGAAAGAGGCTAAAAGCTTTGCTCCTTGTAGAGTTTGTTCTTCTTTAGAAAAAAAAGAAGATTTTAAGTTAATTTGAAATGTGATTCTTGTAGTGAAAAAGAAGAAGAATTCCATTAGAAAAAGCTCCTGTAAGTGTTTGGAGAAAAATAGCTTTGGTTGTAAAGTAAAAGTTAAGTAAGACTAATAAATTTAGTAAAAGACGGTGAATTTCAAATAAATTGTTGATAAAAGTGGTAGTTTTAGTTTTTATTTATAAACAAACCATTTACTTTATAGTTATGCAGCAAGTCTTAAAATAACATTTCAACCTGCTCAGACAATCCTTATAAGAATGAAATCATTTTTTCTTTGATTTTATTTTATAAAGACCATTAAAAATTTGTTTCTTTCGTTTATTTTACGCAAAAAAGCATGATGGCGGTAAGAGAGCACCGAACGTCTCTGGTAAGTAAATACTTCACATTATAATCTTCGGAATTTTAATTGAAGGTTTTTTTAAACAAGTTCTTTATTGGCCAAAGTATACAATATTTATTTTGTATAAACCGGAGCCATATTTTATTTATTGATTTGGGGTGATTTGTGCCTCTTTATTTTTATTTTATTTATTTTGGTATGAAATTTGATTATTTTTTGGGGTGTGAGTGGGTTTGTTTGGGTTGAGGATACTTTTCAATTTTTTGGTTTGGGTATTTTAATTTTAATTTTTTGCAGGATTTGCAAGAGATAATATTTTTGATGGGGTTTTGAATAGGTTTGTATTGTAAAGGGATTTTCAAGGAGTGTCAAAGAGGGTTTCCTATGCAGTCTATGAACTGCCATTTGATGAATCAACCTGGCATTTGCCTGTAAAATTGAGGGAAACCACTAAAAAACCTCAATTAGGTTGATCGGACACGCGGGTCCTGGGTGTAAAGGTTATATTAGTTTTTTTTACGTTTAGGGGTATAGTTGTTAGGGTTTGTTTTCTAGATTATTTTTTTGAGGCTAAGGGGAATAGTTAATTTTATTTACGAATTGATGTGTATGTATTATATTTAATTTTGAGAAGAGCAAAGTCTTGATTTTTTCAGTCTTTTCTTGGGTGTCTTGAATTTTGACTACCTGTTATAATTTTGATCTAGTCTAGGCATCTAGGCAGATCAAATTTGATTTTATGTATTGCTCTGTTTTGTATTTGGGACAGTCTAGTAGTATATGTTCTGCGGTCTCTTCTATTGTGGGGCAGGCGTGGCATATTGATCATATAGATGCGTGGCATATAGATCTCTTGCAGGTATTTTATATTCTGATGGTGTAGTTGGATTTTTCGCCAAATGATCAGCTTCTTCGTTTCCTTGGATTCCTAAATGTGCTTTCACCCATATAAAGTCAATGTCTTTCTTCATTTTTGTTAGTTAGCTTATTTCTTGAAGTATATACATGCATATGTGACACTATTTTGTTAGATAGTGTTATGTTGGATAGTTTTTTTTAAGAATACCTTGATTGTCGCAAGCAATAGTGTATTTGTTATGATTATTTTGTAATGATTTCATGTATGTGAGTGTTTGCAAGATTGCTAAGCTTTCTAATGTGAATATGGTAGTGTACTGCGGGCATGAAACACTTTGATCAATTTTCAGTTGTAAATCGTAATATGAGTAACCAGTTTTATCTTGTTGTTTTGATCCGTCAGTGGAAATTACGTAAGTGGTTTGTGGATGTAGGTTGTATTACAGTGAGATCAGGGGAACCCTGATGAGTTAGACGTATGGAAACTATTGGAACATGACGTAATGTTGAAAGTCGAATGGTGTAACAGTAGCTTTTTGCTTGTTACAGTTCCTAGGTGTCCCTCGCACAATTATATTAATTTTTATATCTTCCATTTTCTGAAGACGAGCGGATTCTCAAGTGGTGTCTTAAGTGTGGAAGAGCGTAGAGGTCTGATAAGGCGAGGAAAAGTTCCGAGGAACCCTGCAATCGATTTTCTTCAATACATTCTTAACCAAGTAAAATGTATAACATAAGAGAAGTAAAAAATGTGTCACTAACAGTTTCCAATGAACATGTCAGTAAAAAGACTTTAAGACATACAATCTAAAGAAATAAAAAGAAATAGTTCCAGAAGGAACGAAGGAAGTACGTAGTTCTAAAAAGAAAACGTACTTTTTATACCCTTTTTGTGTTTTCGGATACAATACAAAAAAACTTGTCATGAACCGGTTTACTAGAAACTCGAACAACAGGAAAAAGGCTTTAAAAAGATTGACGTTTTTTTACAACCGTCGCATTTTTTTAAAGCATGGAGGTTTAAAGTGGAAAAAATGTAACTTTTTTAACAGCACAGTAAGTTACTAAAATAAAATAAAATTGGTAAAAATATTCTGCAGAGAAAAGCACTAAGCTTCCTTGCTAGTCTCACCTTTTAATTAATAAAACGAAAATTTCGTGAACACTTAACATTAAACGCTTATTTTACTCTTAATCTTATTGTATAATAGTATAACATGTCTTCTAATTTTACAATTCATAAATTTTAATTGAATACTTATGGCTTTTAAGACATCTTTGCCTAAATCACACACCACACACAACTTATATATATATATATATATAATATATATATATATATATATATATATATATATATATATATATATATATATATATATATATATATCTATATAAATAAAATTCAAATGTCGCTACCGATGTTCCCTCTAAACTCGAGAACGACTGGACAAATTTTCACGAAAGTTTTTTACAAAATTAATCCACAGTGATGGGAAGGTTTGAGCCGAGTCTAAAGATGATTAAGGGCATCTAAAGTGGTCTACAGGGGCATCGAAATATTTAAAAAATCATAGCCTTTTTGGAGAGCATAAAATCATGCATGTCTAGAGCTATTATATTAGAGCAGTACATTTACAATATTTTGATGCTAAAAATTTTGATTTTAGAGCTATAATAAGCTTTTTAGGGCAGTAAATAACTTTGAATAAGTAATGAATATAACTGTCAATGGCCTCGGAATAAGTCAATAAAATTATGTCTATAAGTAACTAACGAACAGGAAATAATAATTGTACGAGTCTCAAAATCTTTGGGTGTAGTTAAAATAACTTTAAAGGACTTCAGATTTATTTGTAAATTTTATCATTTTACTGACTTTAAAACACGGATTTCCAGTGATTTTGTTAAAACTTGGTATGAAGACTAATTTGTAGATGCACTGATTTACAGCTATGTAGTGCTATAAGCAGACAAAGAAAATTGTGTGCACAGGGGCATAATTATTAGTTTACTTGATTTTGATTAGATTTAGTATAGTATTTAGAGGGTGGACTGATTTACTGGCTATGTAGTACTATAAGCAGATAAAAGAAAATTGTGGTGCACAGGGGCATAAGTTATTACTTTACTTGATTTTGATTAGATTTAGTATAGAGACTAGAGGGTGGACTGATTTACTGGCTATGTAGTATAAGCAGATAAAAGAAAATTGTGGTGCACAGGGGCATAAGTTATTAGTTTACTTGATTTTGATTAGATTTAGTATAGTATATTTAGAGGGTGGACTGATTTACTGGCTATGTAGTACTATAAGCAGATAAAGACTTTGTGGTGCACAGGGCATAAGTTATTAGTTTACTTGATTTTGATTAGATTTAGTACAGTATATTTAGAGGGTGGACTGATTTACTGGCTATGTAGTACTATAAGCAGATAAAAGAAAATTGTGGTGCACAGGGGCATAAGTAATTAGTTACTTGATTTTGATTAGATTTAGTATAGTATATTTAGAGAGTGGACTGATTTACTGGCTATGTAGTACTATAAGCAGATAAAAGAAAATTGTGTGCACAGGGGCATAAGTTATTAGTTTACTTGATTTTGATTAGATTTAGTATAGTATATTTAGAGGGTGGACTGATTTACTGGCTATGTAGTACTATAAGCAGATAAAGAAAATTGTGGTGCACAGGGCATAAGTTATTAGTTTACTTGATTTTGATTAGATTTAGTATAGATATTTAGAGATGCACTGATTTACAGGCTATGTAGTGCTATAAGCAGATAAAAGAAAATTGTGGTGCACAGGGGCATAAGTTATTAGTTTACTTGATTTTGATTAGATTTAGTATAGTATATTTAGAGGGTGGACTGATTTACTGGCTATGTAGTACTATAAGCAGATAAAAGAAAATTGTGGTGCACAGGGGCATAAGTTATTAGTTTACTTGATTTGATTAGATTTAGTATAGTATATTTAGAGGTGGAATTTACGCTATGTAGTGCTATAAGCAGATAAAAGAAAATTGTGGTGCACAGGGGCATAAGTTATTAGTTTACTTGATTTTGATTAGATTTAGTATAGAGACTATTTAGAGGGTGGACTGATTTACTGGCTATGTAGTACTATAAGCAGATAAAAGAAAATTGTGGTGCACAGGGGCATAAGTTATTAGTTTACTTGATTTTGATTAGATTTAGTATAGTATATTTAGAGGGTGGACTGATTTACTGGCTATGTAGTACTATAAGCAGATAAAAGAAAATTGTGGTGCACAGGGGCATAAGTATTAAGTTACTTGATTTTGATTAGATTTAGTATAGTATATTTAGAGAGTGGACTGATTTACTGGCTATGTAGTACTATAAGCAGATAAAAGAAAATTGTGGTGCACAGGGGCATAAGTTATTAGTTTACTTGATTTTGATTAGATTTAGTATAGTATATTTAGAGGGTGGACTGATTTACTGGCTATGTAGTACTATAAGCAGATAAAAGAAAATTGTGGTGCACAGGGCATAAGTTATTAGTTTACTTGATTTTGATTATTAGTATAGTATATTTAGAGGTGGACTGATTTACTGGCTATGTAGTACTATAAGCAGATAAAAAAATTGTGGTGCACAGGGGCATAAGTTATTAGTTTACTTGATTTTGATTAGATTTAGTATAGTATATTTAGAGGGTGGACTGATTTACTGGCTATGTAGTACTATAAGCAGATAAAAGAAAATTGTGGTGCACAGGGGCATAAGTTATTAGTTTACTTGATTTTGATTAGATTTAGTATAGTATATTTAGAGGGTGGACTGATTTACTGGCTATGTAGTACTATAAGCAGATAAAAGAAAATTGTGGTGCACAGGGCATAAGTTATTAGTTTACTTGATTTTGATTAGATTTAGTATAGTATATTTAGAGGGTGGACTGATTTACTGGCTATGTAGTACTATAAGCAGATAAAAGAAAATTGTGGTGCACAGGGGCATAAGTTATTAGTTTACTTGATTTTGATTAGATTTAGTATAGTATATTTAGAGGGTGGACTGATTTACTGGCTATGTAGTACTATAAGCAGATAAAAGAAAATTGTGGTGCACTGGGGCATAAGTAGTTAGTTTACATGATTTTGATTAGATTTAGTATAGTATATTTAGAGGGTGGACTGATTTACTGGCTATGTAGTACTATAAGCAGATAAAGAAAATTGTGGTGCACAGGGCATAAGTTATTAGTTTACTTGATTTTGATTAGATTTAGTATAGTATATTTAGAGGGTGGACTGATTTACTGGCTATGTAGTACTATAAGCAGATAAAAGAAAATTGTGGTGCACAGGGCATAAGTTATTAGTTTACTTGATTTTGATTAGATTTAGTATAGATATTAGAGGTGGACTGATTTACTGGCTATGTAGTACTATAAGCAGATAAAAGAAAATTGTGGTGCACAGGGGCATAAGTTATTAGTTTACTTGATTTTGATTAGATTTAGTATAGTATATTTAGAGGGTGGACTGATTTACTGGCTATGTAGT
>JACMZG010001914.1:41300908-41348166 GCA_018340805.1 Microvelia longipes
AACGAAAGTTGTCACTGCTGTCAAAGCAGTAATTTTAACTTGTCTTAATTATTTGGTTTAATTTATTTAACTGTCACCATATGTCTAAATTTATAGTATTATTTTAGTTCTTCACCAATTTTCAATAACGGGGGGTTTAACTTATAGATATACATTACAAGGTTTATTAATTATTGTTTATCTGTTAATAAAAGGATCCCTATTAAACCGTTAAGAATTTTGTATTTATTAGAAAGCATCAAAAGGACTGCGGATGCAGTAACAGTTATTGAAAATCGAACTAAGACAGACAAGGAAAACCCAAGGTAAGAAGTAAAATTCATAATTAGGATAGAAGGAAATTTATGTCAAGAAAAAGTACTATGTCAGAACAAGGAACATTGGGAATTATGACCCGAAAAACTAGAAAAGAGGTCATGGAGAGAGATATAGAACATTTAGAGCTTAAGCTAGGTAACATAAGACAAAAAAGGGAAGAATATGACAGGTTAAAATTTGACCGAGCCGTACCTGATGGAGTCTTGAGTGCGGCTTTAAGTGAGGTCAAGATGTCGTTGGACGAGGGTCGATCTAGCTTCGATCAACTTATCGAAACTTATCCAGACGTAAACCGGGATATTGTTGACAGCCTCTACGCTGAACTAACCACAACCATCAATTGGTTAGAAAACGAGAGTTACAGTTTTGACCAGGTTAACAAAGGTGAAGCAGGAAAAGGGATGTCGAAAAGATCGACATCATTTAAATCCGGGGCCTCTAGAATGTCAGGAAAAAGCGATGCAGCAAAAAGGCTGGAAGGCAAGCTAAAAGCCTTAATTAAGGAAAATGAGCTAAAAACTAGACAAGAAGAGTTATTAGCACGACAAAGGAAAGAGATGAGAGACTTAGAAGTTGAAATTGAGAAAACAAGGATATTAAAAGCAGCGCTAGAGGACCCAGATTTTGAAACTGATGAAGTAGAAGGTATTCTAAATAGCTTAAAGGGCGTAACACCACCAGAAGCTGCTCTACATCATAGCTTAACACCACCTGCTCTACCTCAATCAAACCCATCAGGTATACAAGCAACTGTTGCACCATCACCAAGGACACCGACTAGCATGACACAGAACATCGCAGCGTACCAGGTATCAAGAGGACTAACTACACATCTGCAGAGTCATCCAACATCGACCGAAAGACAACCACTAGCGAATGAAGAGGCTACCAACATTGGGGAACCTAGTCAAGAAGCTAACACATTTTTGAGCAACCAACCGATCTCGAGACCAATCCTCGACAGTACAGCAACTTTCCGACCAGATACTGTTTCTGGTAATAATCCTCTTCTAAATTCATTTCTAAGTATGTCTAAAATTCAAACGTTAAATTCTTTGGTTCCTTTTATCTTTACTGGTGAGTGTGTTGATTTTCCCATCTTTAGAGATCAGATAAAAAATTATCTAGAGGATGGCATTTTATCTGAAAATGAACGAAAAACATTTCTATCTAAGTTTCTTGGTGGTGAGGCACTAAAAGTGTTTCAACAAAACTTTGGTCTTAGTTATAGTGACAGTATTGCACTATTGGAGCGAAGGTTTGGCAACCCAGCTGCGGTGACTGAAGCGTGGACAAACAAGTTAGTAGAGGGGCCAATTATTGGTTTAAGCGATTTTAAAGGCTTGCTCGAGTACGGAGAAGCTCTTACAACTGCAAGTAGAGTCTTATCGGAGGAGGCTCAGTCAGAAATAAGCAATAAAGTTTGTTTAAAAAGGATGGTTGCCAAACTTCCGGTCAAATATTTAAGAGGTTGGGTGAAATATATCGAACCAAAACAAGGGAAAGAATCAATTAAGGATTTAAGTATTTACGTAAATGAGCTTGCTAAACATTTAAACCATCCAGTATACACTCAGGTTAGTAAAGGGTCTAAAGAAAGTTATTATAGTAATAAGGGTACAGCTTATGCAGCTAGAGGGAGACGAAACGTGTCTCAACCTACTAACAACTCACCCCAGGTAAGTATCCAAAAGGTAAATTGTATTTATTGTAAGGAAAATCATTTTGTCCAAGTGTGTACGGAGTTGTCAAAACAAAAACAGGAGGTTATAAAAAATTTTATTCGTGAGCAGAATCTTTGTTTTCGGTGCTTAATTCGAGGCCACATAGGGAAGGACTGTAAGAGACGAGCAAGGTGTAATATAGCAGGGTGCGGCCAGAGGCATCCTACGTCTCTACACGTCTTGTACGAGTCAAATACAGGATATAAAGACTCAAAGGATGGCGTCGATAAAGATTCATCGAAATCGAGGATGGTATCAACACCTTATACAGGTACTACGTCTTTTATTATCCCAGTTCAGGTCTATAGTCCAAATAATGCAGATAAGAGCAAGTTAGTTTATGCTCTACTTGACGATGGGAGTGACGCGTGCTTCATTGCTGAAGATTTAAAAAAGGAACTCAAATGTAACGGTATACCAACTAATTTAGAATTATGTACTATGCATCAAAAAACTTACGAGCAAACCGACAGAATAGTAGGCCTTAAAATAGCAAGTTTTGATGGTAAGGTTCAGTTCAACTTGCCTTCAAATACTTACGTAAGGGAGTCTATACCAGGGTCCGTAGAGGAGATTCCAACTCCTGAAATAGCCGAGCAGTTTCCGCACTTATATCGTATAAAAACCATATTCATCCATTGATGAAGGAAGTTGATGTTAAGTTGCTAATTGGCAACAATTGCCCTAGGGCATTATGCCCAGTGGAGGTGATTAAAGGTCAAGTTGACGAACCTTATGCGGTAAAAACTGAACTCGGGTGGGGAATTATAGGACCGCGTCCGGCTTGTTCAAAATTATTTATTAAAAATAAGGTTAGGAAAATAAGTGTTAAGGAGATTATCGATATTTTTAATTTAGATAGTTTGACAGATAAAAAAGATCACGAATTAGGACTCTCTGTAAACGACAAACAATTCATTAGACAGGTCGAAGAAGGCCTAGTTCAGAGGGAGGATTATCGTTACGAAATGCCGCTTCCATTTAAGGACCCAAACATTAAATTGCCATCTAATAGAATTTTAGCGGAAAAAAGGTTAGGATCATTAAAAAGAAAATTTAGAGACAATAAATTCAAATCCGATTATTTGGCTTTTATGAAAGATACACTCGATAAGGGGCATGCTGAGGAAGTAATAGAGGAGGATATTAAAGAAGGTAAGGTTTGGTATTTGCCGCACCATGGAGTGTATCACCCAAAAAAGAACAAGTTACGTGTTGTATTCGATTGTTCGGCAGTTTATCAGGGAGTGTCCTTAAACAGCGTACTATTATCTAGTCCAGATTTAACTAGTTCGTTGATAGGAGTTTTAGTTAGATTTAGACAGGAACGGATAGCATATGTAGGTGACCTGGAGGGCATGTTTATGCAGGTAGTGGTACCTAAGGAGCATAGAAATTTTTTAAGATTTTTATGGTGGGAGGAAGGGGACACTAGTAAGGTTCCTAAAGAGTACAGAATGACTAGACATTTATTCGGGGCAGCGTCGTCACCTGGATGCGCTAATTTTGCGTTAAGGATAGCTAAGGATTATGGAAAGGACGTTTCGGACAGAGCAGCGAAGTTTATCAGTCGAAATTTTTATATGGATGATGGTTGCGGGTCAGCTAGCACAGTAGAGGAAGCCATTACCATGATTAGAGAATTACAGGAATTATGTAAGAAAGGAGGGTTTAGGTTCCACAAATTACTTTCATCAAGTCCAGAGGTAGTTAAAATGATAAGCCCTGATGATCGAGCGTCAGGCTTAAAAAATTTTGATGAAAGTGGTGCGTTGCCTTTAGAACGAGCTCTAGGAGTGTCATGGTGTGTTAAAAATGACGTCTTTCAGTTTAAAGTAGTTGTAGAAGCACGTCCCTTTACAAGGCGCGGAATATTGTCAACTTTGTGCTCGACATACGACCCTCTAGGATTTTTATCTCCGTTTGTAATGAATGGTAAAGTGATTCTGCAAAATCTTTGCAGAGAGGACACGAAAGGTGATTGGGACGATCCTGTACCAGAAAAGATTAAAATATTGTGGGAGAAATGGTTAGAGGAATTAAAAACGCTTGCAGACGGTAAGATCAGTGTAGCAAGGTGTTACAAACCTAAGGATTGTGAGTCAATAGAAAAAATAGAGATGCACAATTTTACTGATGCCTCATTTACGGGGTACGGGCACGTCAGCTATCTTAGATTTATTTACAACAAGGATAAGGTTCACTGTTCTTTTCTTTTTGGAAAATCAAGGATACGTCCGTTAAAAGAACTTACTGTGCCAAGGCTAGAGCTGACAGCGGCTGTTTCAGTCGCCAAGGCAAGTGAAATGTTAGTTAGAGAATTAGATTATAAGGTTGATAGGTATTTTTGGTGTGATAGTAAAGTAGTATTAGGATATATTAGGAATGAGACAAAAAGGTTTAAATTGTTTGTGGCCAATAGGATTCAGAGTATAAGGGACTGTTCGGAGGTTAAGGAATGGCATTACATTAGGTCTAAAGAGAATCCGGCAGATGAAGCCTCTAGGGGTTTGTCTGCAGCAGAGTTAGTAGATTCTAGATGGATAAAAGGCCCGAAATTTCTATGGCAAACAAACTTGCAATTTCTACTAGAAAACGACAATTTTGAATTAGAGTCAAATAACTTAGAGGTAATTGCTAGAGTAAATAAGGTAATTAATGAGAGGGAAATTTCAATTTTACAATGTTTTGAATATTTTTCTTCGTGGGCTCGGCTAGGTAGAGCACTGGCAATAGTAATAAGGTATGTTAGAGTGCTCAAAACCGGATTTAT
This sequence comes from Microvelia longipes, assembly GCA_018340805.1. Taxonomy (NCBI): domain Eukaryota; kingdom Metazoa; phylum Arthropoda; class Insecta; order Hemiptera; family Veliidae; genus Microvelia; species Microvelia longipes. The sequence goes on from JACMZG010001914.1 coordinate 41,305,724, forward strand.
TATAGGCAAGGGCAGATAGATAGGGAGATTTTAAAAAATAATTACCAAAGGTTAAAACAGGCAACAAATACAAAAAAAGAAATTAAAAAATTAGAAAAATCATATTTAGAAAACCATCCGTTAGAACCAAAGGAAATAATAGAAGCGGAGGTGATCATTGTTAAATTATATCAGAAAGTAAGTAAGTTGCAGGAGGAATTAAAAATGTATCAAAATTCAGAGAAAAAGGGTTCCTTGCGTCTATTAAGATTGAATCCAATTTTAGACAATAGCGGTGTTATAAGAGTAGGGGGTAGAATCAAACACTCCCCATTTTGCAATTCTGATATAAATCCAATAATATTGCCACAAAAGGGCCATGTCACCAAATTAATTATACGGCACTATCACAACAACGTTCATCATCAAGGTAGAGGTATGACACTTGGGAAAATACGAATCAGCGGTTACTGGATAATACAAGGTAATGCAGAAGTGGCTAGGTATATTAGAGATTGCGTTACATGTAAACGTCTTAGAGGTTCATTTCAGTGTCAAAAAATGGCGGATCTACCATTAGAGAGGACAACACCATCGCTGCCTTTCACATACTCGGCAGCTGACGTTTTTGGCCCATTTTTTGCCAAGCAAGGACGATCGCAGGTGAAGCGCTATGGTATCGTTTACACGTGTTTAGTAAGTAGAGCCGTACATTTAGATTTACTTAACTCGCTCGATACTGATGCATTTCTTAACAGCCTAAGGAGATTCCTATGTCGAAGAGGACAAATTAAACTGTTAAGAACTGACGCAGGCACCAATTTTGTAGGCGGGAGGGAGGAGTTGCGGCGGACCGCAACTAATATTGATACTCCAAAGATTCAAAGATTTTTAACAGAAAATTATTGTACCTTTGAATTCAAAGTAGGTACGCCCAAAGCTAGCCACTGTCAAGGGGCCGTAGAAAGGCAGATAGGCTCTGTTAGGCGAATCCTCGAATATTTGCTTAGCGCGAACAAAGGTAGACTTAATGAAGATTGCCTCAGAACATGGTTAATTGAGTGTGAGGCAATCATTAACAGTCGACCTTTGTTGGCACTAAGTAACGAGCCTGATCCAACACCACTAACACCCAATCACCTGCTCCAATTGAAGGGCCCACTACCACCATTTCCTGGGGCTTTAGACGAAGCAGATTATGCGAAAAAGAAATGGAAACAGGTCCAAAGTTTAGCTGAAGCCTTTTGGGGGCGTTGGAGGCGAGAGTACCTACAGACTCTTCAGGTAAGAAACAAATGGGTCTCACCATCAAGAAACTTAAAAATAGGAGATATTGTAATTTGTAAGAATGAATGTGTACCCCGAAATTCTTGGCCAGTAGCTCGGATAGTTGCTGTATCGACTGGCGAGGATGGGTTGGTGAGATCCGTGAGCCTTAAGTTTGCAAAGGGCGGGGTTAAGGAACGCCCGGTCAAATCAGTGGTGCTTTTGGTTGAAGCGACTGAAGCACCACTCTAGGCCGGGAGTGTCACTGCTGTCAAAGCAGTAATTTTAACTTGTCTTAATTATTTTGGTTTAATTTATTTAACTGTCACCATATGTCTAAATTTATAGTATTATTTTAGTTCTTCACCAATTTTCAATAACGGGGGGTATTAACTTATAGATATACATTACAAGGTTTATTAATTATTGTTTATCTGTTAATAAAAGGATCCCTATTAAACCGTTAAGAATTTTGTATTTATTAGAAAGCATCAAAAGGACTGCGGATGCAGTAACAAAAGTTGTTTCGAATTTTAAACAAATTCTCTTTTGGAACTATATGCCTGGCCGTTAACAATAAGTTTATCATATTTTACCAAAAATAGATCTATATACCCTTTAATCCTTTTCCGAACTTGCCGAGTTCAAACCTTTTTTATATAACTTCGTACAACGTCTTTAAGTCAAAGAAGCCAATATAATAATGCAAATATAAGAATGCTCTTCTTTGATTTTAATGCCATGATACAGACAGAACAAGAAAGCCGAAGTTTATTCTTTACAATGATTGTTTTTATTTTGAAAATGTGACTTCTATAGGCCTTTGCATCCTTATCACTGTCCCCGCGGTTTTGATTATTATCGAAGGGTAATAATCATTTTACGATCATCGCGACATTTTACTTTGTTACTGACATACACGATACTGTGTTTGATATTTTAATTATATTCAATTTATTTCGCTACTTAAAATTATATAATTTAATTAGTTATTTTATGAGATAACTAATGTTGTTTAGTTAAGTAATTAAATAACAAATAATATATAACATATTTAACAAATTTATATGGATATATAAGAATTGGTTCAGTTAATAAGTGTTATGTTATGAACTTAGAACAATATCTAACCTTAGGCTTTAGTTGTTCTCCGGAAGATTAAGTTGTATGAGGTTTATTAAATTTATTTATAGTTTTAAATTAATTGAATATTTAAAAAAAAAATAACACATGCACCAAATTTACATTTTCAGCAACAGTTTTTAATTTGATCGAAATCCGTGATCTTCTATTGTGACTTAATAGAGAAATAAACTTATCGCGCTGAATTTGATTGGGATTTACTCGATTCCATATTTAACTGAAATCTATGTTTAATTTTATTGCCAGCCCCAAACTACCGGCTTTCATCGAATTACTTGATATAGACAGCATTAAGTGTGGTACTTGACTAGGTTTTTTTTTTTTTTTTTTTAGGTAGTAACCCTACCTAAAATTTTTTTTCACATGTTCCATACAAATATTACATGTGTTATCAGCTAATTTTCAACAGGGACAAATATGTAACATTTTGAATCTTTAAGTTGTAACAAGGTATGCAAAGTAGCTTGAATGAACACATAATTAAATTATATACTTAAAGATATTATATATACAGAAAAAATACGTAAATTGATTTATAAATAATTTAAATCATAATAAAAAAATGTGTAAAAATAATAATTATAAAGATAAAAAATTATATAATATAATAGTTATAAAGATAGGAAATTTAGTTACAAACTTAATTTGTCAAAATCCAAAGAGTTAATGAATTTAGAGAAAATATTAAAATATTTTGAAAACATTTGAAGATTAGTAGGAGTCCAAGACTCTCCTCTTGTGACAAGGCTAGAAATTAATGAGCTTCTCTCAGCATCAAATAAAGGGCAATCAAAATAATGTGGTGCCATGTTTGGGGAGTTACCATGTCACAGCTACATGATGGATCTGGAATAATTTTAAAACGGTTAAGATATGCTTTGTTGGAACCATGGCCAGAAAGGGCTTGCGTAATTTTGTACGTAAGGACTATATTTGTTTTTGACCTGCTCTCTACGGCTCTCTACGGCAACTCTACGGTTGGGAAAAATTGTTTAGTCCACAAACCTTTCTCTGAATTTATCCACATTTCTTTCCATTTTTCCAAACTTATCTCATAACTTAACCGTTTTAAAGTTGACTTAGGGATTCTTTCATAAGCTGGGCTTACACTAAGGTTACTTGACTAGGTTACCTTTTAACGGTAAGTCCAACGTATCAACTGAATGTTATGGTGAACTTCTCAAAAGAGAAGTTCACCTAGCTAAAAGAGCTAAGTGAAGGTTTTTTCTAGCTTCGCTAGCTAGAAGCTAAGCGAAGAGAAAGCCGGAAGGTTTCTTTTTTATACGAAGAGGAAACGCGACAGCGTCTAGAGGATAAGGTTTATCCTTCGGAATCAAAGTAGCTAACCCCTTGAAGGGGGATGACTCCTGATTATCCGAAAGTCCGTCTACCCTACTTATAACCTCCCGTTGGGAAATTAGGGAGGCGAATTTCTAGCCCATGGTCCCGGCTTAACACGAAGCATTTTTTGTTAATACATAAGAAACAAAATATTTCGTGATTTAACTAAAATTACCTGTTATTTCAAGAAATAAATTATTATTTCACGAAGTAAATGAACTTCTTGATGTAAGATGAAACTCGAGGCAGAGCCCTCGCTCTAGACGAGTTTTACATCTACTGAGGGCTTTCACCAAATTAAAAACAGTTAAAAACAACTAAACTTTAAAATTAATCTTGTGTTATCAACATAAAGAAACATGTTTTTGTAAAAATATTTTTGTACACATTATTTTTGGTGAAAATAAAGAAATTATTATTATTATTATTATTAAGATTGACATATTAGCATATTTGTAAATAAGCAGACTAAAACAATTGTACTCTAATCAATTGGATCTTAAGGACTCGAATTTGTTTTTATCTGTTAAAAATGTCCTTAATAATTGAATATAACATTCTCCTTTGCCTTCGTTATATTTTTTGCGAATTAGATTGAAATAAAAATCTCAATTTGTAATCTCAATTCAAAACATCTCAATCGATCATAATTCCATTAATTAAATCCTTTTATTTTACATTATTTGCATAATTTATTTATTTTGTTTTAATTAATTTTTGAAAACACATAATCTAGGTTGAATTATATTAATCCACAAGATAATGCTTCATAATTTAGATTTTTTTATTTTTAAAACAGTCCCCTGTATTAAAGTATAATTAAGGGACTATGGGAAGGGTTTTTAGGGTAATTAATATTTTATAATAAATCTGTTGGCAGACCTTTTTTCACGGTAGGTTGATTTTCTTGTCCTCTTCTCTTCCTTTATTATTCCAGGCGTAATTATATCCTTCAATACTCTAATTTTAATATATTATTTTTGTATTAATTTTATGACTAATAATTCAAATTGTTAACAAACAGTTTCTGCTAGCAAGATATTACTTAATTAATGTTTTATCTAAAGGGGAGAAAAAACAATCTTTTGCCTTGTTCAAGGGGACAAAAGAATATCCATTATAACCCTGGGCTTCGCCTCGTGAGTTACAAGAATTGTTCCCTCGGCGAACAACTAAATAAAACCCTAGGCAAACCTTGGGATTTAAATAATATTGTCCCTTCGGCTTTTACCTCAGAGACCTACTTGACTGCCGAGGGAACAAAAACTTATTTTTCTCTCATGGTAGCTATTAATGCACCAAGGGAGTAAAGAATTATATTATTTCCCGAAGGAGTTAGTTGGTTCCTTAGGCGAAAGCCGAGGGAACAGCGAATTTATGTGTAGCCGAAAAATGTATGTGTTTAACTCCCTTGACAGAGCCGAGGGAGTTATGACTATGAAGGAGCTAATTATTGCGAGGGAAAAATTAGCATTTCTCACCCAATGTCCATACAATATTTTATCTCCAGATTGTTAATATATGTTATTTTCATACTTTTTGTTGTATTTTATTTATTTTTTTAATGCTTTAAAAAACTTCTTTTGGGCTGAAACAGATTTTGAGGCAATGTTTTTTTTTGGCAAGCCATCTTCTAAAATTTAAGGTTGCCGTCCACGGAAAATCTTTAAAAAAATATCGGCCTCTTCGCATTAGGTTTCATTTGTAGATAAAGATATTTATGACCCTGATATAAAGAAAAGACATACATAAAGACGCGAACGCGAGTATGACTGAAGGGCCAATAGAGCCATTACCGTTACTAGGGGATTTTCACCTTTGATAAGGATTTTTCTTATCAGAAACGCTACCGTGACTTGATTCCTGCTAGTACATGAGATTATTCTGCTCTACAGCAATAACTTTTTAACTTATTTTCTCCTAACACCAAATCCTTTTTATTTAGACTTTCATTTCTTTTTTTTTCCAAAATAAGCAGATTTATTGACTACATGACTTATAAATGGTAGCCAATATCCCAATAAAAATACAACTTAATTTATATAGATTTATCACTTTTTTTCAGAAAGTCACTATGTTCCCCTAAAAAAAGGTAGGAGAAAAAGTAAAGTTCGATAAAATTAAAAAGTGATTTATTCCCATTTAATCTTGTGATCTGGGGGTATTTCCAACCCTTCGCGACTGTGGAAGGGTTAGATTTTGCCCGACACCAATTCTAAAAGGGCTGGGGGCTGAAAAGAGTTATTTGGAGAAAATCCTTTTTTTGCTCAGTGGGGCCATTTATAATGGAAAGCCCATTAATGTCTTGATTTCCCTAAATAAATAAATCCCTTTTTTCTTTTTTTATTTTTGGTTCTTTTTATTTCGACCCCGTAAATGTAAATCCTTAGAAGTAAAATGTTTTCTTTTTCTTTTTTTTTACTTTAAATTAAAAAGACTTCTCCTTTAAAAAATGTGGCTTATTTTTCTTTTATATTCCTTTCTAAAAATAAAAACATGAAAATAATAAACTTTAATTATATTTCATGTGGGTTTCAAATAAGTTTTGAATAAATAAAATAAATTGATTGTTGTTGTAATTTAAATGCAAATTGGCATGATTTTGTAAGCAATACTAATTTTAGGGTCACTGTTAAATATAATGGGACATTGCTGCTTTAACATAATTTATGTTATTTTATATGTTACTTTATGTTATTTCTTTTATTTAATTTAAAAAAAGAAAAGTTGGAATAACGTAAATATAAATCTGATTATTTACGAATGTGCGCGTTTTTGGGCCCATACATCCTAAAAATATTGGTGCAGGTAATGATTATCACTTTTTTATGAATACAATGCAGGACTAAGTTTCACTTGTTCACAGGGTGAAACTTATTACTATATTTTGCATTTTAACAGCATAACCATGTTCATATTGGAAGTAAAAATAAATTTGAAATTTAAAAAATCGTTCTACGTAGAGCTTAATAGTTATTTATGCTACAAGGAACGGATTAAAGTTTTACCGATCGAGTTTAAATTTCTTCCCGAGGTGAAGCCGAAAATAAAAACTTTATTTGCTCCCGAAGTTCTATCGAGATAGAGAATACAAGAGCTGAAATCTTTCATGGTGTTGCACATTAAATATATTCAACGCTTTGTCAACTTGTAGAAAACACAAATTAAAAAGTTGGGTACGGGGTAACTCGTAACTTTTCTTGTTCTAGATTTGCCACGCTTGTTCTCGCTACATTGATCTCGCTTCGCTCGTCCTCACATTATAAAAAATAATAAATTTATACTGCGACACGTCTTCGGACTCGCTTGTTTTATAACAGTAAATACATTCGTTTTATTTCCAGGGTTCATCCGCCCGAGCAAAGACTTTGCTCGATGCTGGTTAACTTTTATGATCCAACAGAAAATTTAGATATACTTGCCGTGTTGATACGTAAGTGAGATACTTATTTATTACGAAAAGGGATATACATGTTTCAAATTTTAACTCAATTATATAATTTCTTGATTTAAAAAAAAAATTAAAAACAGTTTTTTGATAAAAATGAAATTAATGCCGATAATAAGACGAAACTTATCACGTTAACTTAAACTTATTCACGATATAAGCGAATTTTCAGATGTATTAGTGAAAAAACTTGATTTCTTTACATTATGTCAATTAATGACATTGTTTTGTTTGACATATATATGTCAATAAATAAAACCAGATCTAATACTGATAAAATGTTACTTGGTATTTTTGTGAACCATGCATAGTATCATGTTTGTCAAAAATTTCAGCTCAATCTTAACACTATCTGAAGATTAGTGATTTTTTGAAATGTTTGTGGGGTCATTGTTGTAGGTTAATGACGTCACACATATTTCATAAACAATATGGCTCGGGACATTAGCAAGGTTAATTTTTGTACCAAGTTTCATTTCGATCCGAATGAGCGTTCAAAAGAAAAGTTATTGTGTCCCATAGAAACGTCTTGGACACAAAACTCTCTCTCTCTCTCTCTCTCTCTCTCTCTTCTCTTCTCTCTATATATATATATATATATATATATTATATATATATATTAATATATATATATATATATATATATATATATACAGGGTGGTCCAGCTAAGAAGGACAAGACCTTTTTCTCTCGGAACTATTACAGCTTAGAAGGATGCGGTTTCGGCGTTGGATTCAATGTAATAGTGAGCAGACGAGAAAAATCCGTTTTCGGGCGCGCTTTCGCGCCTGTCAAGAGATGTTAATGCTAACTTTTTAATTTTATAGTTAGGTATAGGAAAGTTTTTTTTGTTCTTTAAAGAATGAAAAATAAGGAGATTAGTGGAGATTGCATCAAAAATCGGACAATTTTTCACCGAGCTATGATGAAAAAACTTTTTTTTTAATTTAGTTCACTTCGGGCGCCATTTTTGGAATGATGTTGCATTGAATCAAAATTTTATTATATGGACATATTTTTAAACTAGAAACATTGCTTTAAAATAAAAGAATGTCAAAAGTTTTAATTCTAACCTTAGTTTTAGGTGTAAAATAGTCGTTAAAACATAACAAAATCAAAAAAAAAATATGGTTTTTCTAAGAAACCATGAAAAGTAGATAGGGAGCTATAGTTTTTTATTGTTTGTACTGTTAGCCAACATAAAAAACAAATGAAGTCCAATTTTAACAATTCGCCTCACAATTTTCAAAAGTTATTACTAATAAATCTCTTAAAATTGCCAAAAATGAAATATTTTTATAGTTTACCACCCCTATTGTTGATATTTAAATGGAACTGCAACGTCATCATACCTTGTGATCTTTATTGGCAGCTTGTATAAGGATTCCAGAACGCACAAAAACACTCATTTTTGGTCATTGGTTATGGAGAAATTACGATTACGGTGATTTTTGCCAATCGTAGAATGCAGATTAGAGGTACCTTGCAAAAACCAAGTAAAATCCTTCATAAACGTTGATAAAAAATTGATTTTGATGATAACTACTTCGTTTCTAGGGGTGAAGGACCAATAAATAGCAAATCACCCAACTATACTGTAAAGTGATATTTTACTGCTGCGGAAATTTGTTTATTAACGACAATAAAACCAGCCAATTTTATTTCCGGAGCTATAAATTATCATTATTTATGCTATTTACGTTTAGTTGCACAATTATTAAAAAGAGTCGATTTTTTGTATGAATAATTTAAAATAACTTAGTTAAAAGAAATTAAAACACAAGAATTTAATTAGCATATCACACGGCTCAATTAGGTGGCCATCAGGGTCACCAGACTTGACCCCACGCGATTTTAAATAGCATATCACACAACTGGACTGTAAAGTGATATTTCATTGCTGCGGAAGTGAAAATTGTCGTTAATAAACAAATTTCCGCAGCAGTAAAATATCACTTTACAGTCTAGTTGGGTGATTTGCTATTTATTGGTCCTTCACCCCTAGAAACGAAGTAGTTATCATCAAAATCAATTTTTTATCAACGTTTATGAAGGATTTTACTTGGTTTTTGCAAGGTACCTCTAATCTGCATTCTACGATTGACGAAAATCACCGTAATCGTAATTTCTCTACAACCAATGACCAAAAATAAGTGTTTTTGGGCGTTCTGGAATCATTATACAAGCTGCAATAAAGATCACAAGGTATGATGACGTTGCAGTTCCATTAAATATCAACAATAGGGTGGTAAACTATAAAAAATATTTCATTTTTGGCAATTTTAAGAGATTTATTAGTATAACTTTTGAAATTGTGAGGCGAATTTGTTAAAATTGGACTCATTTTGTTGCTTTTTATGTTGGCTAACAGTACAAACCATAAAAACTATAGCTCCCTATCTTACTTTTCATGGTATCTTAGAAAAACCATATTTTTTTTTTTGTTTTTGTTATGTTTAACGACTATTTTACACCTAAAACTAAGGTTAGAATTAAAACTTTTGACATTCTTTTATTAAAGCAATGTTTCTAGTTTAAAAATATGTCCATATAATAAATTTTAATACAATGCAACATCATCCAAAATGGCGCCGAAGTGAACTAAATTTAAAAAAAAAGTTTTTTCATCATAGCTCGGTGAAAAATTGTCCGATTTTGATGCAATCTCCACTAATCTTCCTTATTTTTCATTCTTTAAAGAACAAAAAAAACTTTCCTATACCTAACTATAAAATTAAAAAAGTTAGCATTAACATCTCTATGACAGGCGCAAAGCGCGCCCGAAAACGGATTTTTCTCGTCTGCTCACTATTACATTGAATCCAACGCCGAAAACCGCATCCTTCTAGCTGTAATAGTTTCCGAGAAAAAGGTCTTGTCCTTCTTAGCTGGACCACCCTGTATATATATATATATATGTATATAATATATATATATATATATATATATATAATATATATATATATATATATATATATATATATATATATATATATATATATATATATATATATATATATATATATATATATTCTTAAAACAGTGAGAGTCCCCCCTTCCAAAATATCCACCCCCAACTCTTCCCATCCATGGCCCTAACCTCTTAATTTTTCTTTGAAAATTCGCTCAAATCGGATCTCCTTTCTCTTTTTCGGTGAAATATTTTTCATGCCTATATAAATTTCACCCAAATTACCGAAAAGTTAAAGAAGACCACCGGAGGTTTTTTTTAATTATTATTTTATATAAGTGTGTGTTCCACTTTAGTTCTACACACACGGTGTTTCCGCAGGTATTTGTCCTATAAATATTGCACCTCTGAATGGCATGATATGGCACATCAGATGCCTATCATATTTAGCTAATGTACTATCTATACCATGGTACCACTACGTTTCTAAAAATAAAACCTTAGTTACTTTTTTCCCTCGATTCCCTTACATCAAGTATTACTATTATGAACATAGATATGTTATGTTACTTTATGTTAAATACTTTTCATTTTATTTTTCTATGATTCAAATATTACGGAGTATTAAATGTTATTAATATTTAAACAAGAAAAAAACGAATGATCAAAGAACATTTTTTATTAAGTCTTATGTATTTTTTATACTTTTTATATTTTATTAAGTACATACCTTTCATTATTTTTTTCCCTTTTGAAGTTATTAAAAGTTGGGTTTTAAAATATGCTTCATCGAAAATACAATAATTTAGGCCTTTTAAGTCTTATATTACAGTTTTCCTCCCCCCTCCCCACCCCCTACCTTTTTCTGCTAAACAGAAGAACTCTTGTAACATGCTTTTATAACTTCGTAATATTTTTATTTTTAAAAAATATTAAAAAATAAACTTAGTCCATTTTTATGAAAAAGCTAAAGAAAAGAAAAAAAGATTACTACTTAAGATGTTCCTATTTTTGCCCTAACAAGGATAATTTGTTAAAAATTAAACAAAATTATTTTTTACCAACTTTTTCAAGAGATTTATTTTGTTAAGTTTTTCCATCTAAGCCTGATTGTTTTGTTTTAGAAGTAAATTACTTTTAAAATTATTATCGTAATTAAAATTTGGTATATTTTACTTCTAGAAATATCGAGTACCAGGTGCCTCAAATCATTTATACTAGCCGTATTGAAAATAAACTTTTAGTAGAATTATTTATTATATAATAAATAACAGGATACACTACTGTTTTATATACTCGATTAACTTTTTTTTTAAATTGTTCATTTTTACTTTTCCATATTTATGCACAAAAGTTTCGATTATCCGTTTAGGTATTTTTAGACCTCCTGTGTAGCTTTTACTTAAGTGTGCGTGAGGATGAGCGTAACGAATCCGATGTGGTGAAGAAAAATTCCGAGGTACCCTATAAGGTATATATATATATATATATATATATATATATATATTTATTTATATAATATTTATATGTATAATATTTGCTAATGTCTGGTGCCATATTCTTTATGTAATATTTTTGACGTCATTTACCTACAAAAATGACCCCAAAAACATTTTAAAAAATCACTAATCTTCATATAGTGTTTAGATTAACCTGACTTTTTTTACACATATACTATTATATCCTATTTTCAGCGATTTGTAATTTTTGGCGATTTTTATTTTTTTAATTTTGTTGTTGAAAAAAGCAGATAATTACGTCATATAATAAACTTGCAACGATTTTTAGAGAAGCTCATACCATATCCTTTAGCATAAAAACGTTAAGAACTACGATGGTTATAGACACATACTCGCACGCACATACATGCAGTTAGACTACGTGATAAAAACCAATCATGAGATGAATCGTGAAAATGACTAATAATTAAATAAAGATGTACAAGACTGGTTTTTTTATTCTACACCTAAGTGTAGTAATGTTGGATTAAATGAAGCGACTGTAGGCTGTGCCGAAGCCTGATTAATTTTGCTGGATTTAATTATTTTTATTGTACAAAATAGAAAACTGTTTACTTTTGTAAACAATATTACTAACCAGTTATTAAAATTCTTAGAAGTTTTTTATTAAACACGAATCACAATGGGAATAAAAATGAATTATGAGAAGAAAAAGCCAAGTTCAACAAAAGTATTATTTACACAGACTGAGATAAGTCAACAAGTACTTTTTTCGGTTTGTTCGTCATCTATAACACTTTTTTAAAATTAAAAACTTTTTCAGAGAAAGCTATGAGAGACAAATATGAAAATAAAAGAGATGTTGTGTGTCAGTTTTGAAGGTGTGTTTTTGGCTGAGAGGTGTTTTTAGCTGGGATGTATTTGGCTGTTAGGTGTGCCACAGGGAGACCTGCCGTTACCTCTTCTTTTCGTTATTTTGAAACCTTTTCACTTGAAGTCTAGAAAAACCCTCTCGCGAGTTTTTGACTCCTTCCTCTCTTTCTACTTTTTACCTGGAGAAATAGGGAAAAGTCATGTAATATTCATAAAGTTTTACCAGAATCTGACTTATGAATATTTTTCATTCTATCATCTCTTCAGTTTTTTTACGTCAGTTCAAACTCCTGCCTCATGTTCTTAACATAAAAAGTGAGACATTTTTTTTCTTTTTACACCTCCATTTGCGCGTTTTACTTTATGATATTAGTATTATGTAATTTATTTTAAAATTTAATTATTTGTCTTACTTTATTAAAAGGATTGGTAAACTTTTAGGCTTTCACATTTTGTTATACGCAGAAAAATAATTAATCACCAAGATAATTTAAGAGAATTTCCTTTGGAAAAAGTGCTAATGAAGAGGGTGTTATAACGCGAGAAAGTTCCGTGAAATTACTCGAAATCTTGGTATATTATTTTTATTTGGCTGTTCAAAAACTTTTGAAGTCTTATTTAGAATCAAAAGTATACTTATATGGTTTTATTTTCAGTCATATTTATTCAATGCTTCGCAAATTATTGACATAAATTATTTTATAAAATAATACATCACAGATTACATGGCAATAGGAGGATTGTTTACAAATATTATGGTTTGTATAAAACAATCGTTACAATTGGTTTGTTTTGTTTTTTAAGTTCACAGTTTGATAAAACTAACAGGGGCATTGTTTTTTCAAAAGCTGCAGTCCTCTAAAATTGATTTAAGTCAGGCGGGGTTAATTTTTTGCCTTTAGTTTTTATGCTAATTCCTTGTAAGGTTATTAGAATACATCTTGTCATATTGGGTTTCTAGTAATAAAACAAAATATTAAAAATCCTTTTTTATTATTTTGAAAAGTATGCTTTAGAGGTAATTGATTAATGCTTGGCTCTGACTTATGACCGGGCGTGAAGGATTAAAAGATCTTTTCGGGAAGGTTGAAACAGATCCTTGCTGTCGAGGGGCGCAACAATACTCACCTCGCTAGAGGTGAGTATAGTGTTTAAATATAGGTAACGTCTATAGTGGTTAACTCTTAAAGATCCTAGAAGACAAGATCAAAGAATGTAGAAAAATGTAAGGCCTATGACTTCGTCTGTCAGAGTAGGCATGGAAGTCCCGAGTGACTTAAGTTAAAATCTCAGTGTAATGGTATAAATACACTGTATTTATACACTAGTAATGCTGACATCTAACGTGCAAAAGGTAAACTTTTGTCAAGTTGATCTTTCATATCGGGACTTCCCTGCCAAAACTTTTCAAACCCATCCATCTCCTGTAAGTTATTATTATTATTATATACGGAGTGGACCAAAAGCCCCCTTAAGTTTTGTACCGTTGAACATTATTTAATGAAACCTGGGGTGTAACTTATGAGTTCCAATAAAAATTGGATGAAGTTCATGACCATTAATGTATATATATATATATATATATATATATAATATAATATATATATATATATATATATATATATATATATATATATATACATAAGATATATACATAATATATACAAAGAAATAGATAAAGACCAAAACAAGACTGAGAATGAGTGAAAATTTGGGAAGGTGTCACTGGACAGTGGTGGAAGGCAACGTAATACATGTGTGAGTGTGTACGGTATGAATAACTATAAAAAGATCTAGGTGAGTTCTGTGAGGTATGATCGATCATAAATCACTAAGTTCCCCCTGGGGGAGGGGTTTAGAAAATAAAAAAAGAGAAAAAAAGTTAGGAAGAATGTCCTAAAATTAAAACTCGGTCTCACTTGTTTAAGTTTTGTAATATTTCTTAAAATAATAAGATGGCGAACTACAATGAAAATTTTACCATTAGTGTCTATCTTAAGCTTGTCTTAAGAATCTCAGAGGCGATGTATAAGTACGCTATATACATGGTAAATTGCCATGTAACAACAAATAGTAATAAAACTGTAAATAATACTAAACACCAACAATTTGGCTGCGTAGGGCCGAAGAGCCCGTGTTATTTTAATTGACTATGTGTTTAATAATAATATTTTTTTGACAACAGTCCATAATGACTTTAATAATTGACGGGCAAGTTTTAACAATTTTGAAAAATAATAAGGCAATAAATATCAAAATGCTTTTTTGCTAAAGAAGAAGCAAAATGCTTGAAAACTCGAAACTGCGGAAGTAAGTAGATAGATAAAAGATAGTGTACGTATTTCTCTCAAAACAGATCTATAGATTTCCCATTTTATATCAATCTTTTCTCTGAAAAGTATAAACTTTTAAAAAATAAAGACTTCTTATCTCTTCTAAACTTAAAGTTTTTAAGATACTTTATTTTTTTCCACAACTTTGGTAACTTTTATCCTCGTGAGGATGCCCGGAAAGTCTCTGAAAACTAGGTGTTTTGTAACCTTTCGCTAACACCTCGACTTTGCCCTCTAAATTTACCTCCTTAACACTTTTTCAGGTTTCGGTTCTGTAAAAGTTTTGACCCCGAGTTTTTTTTCTTTCTTTTTTTTTTTACTTGAAATTCCGCTGCTATATCATGTTTCTAACTATATATTTTTGAAAACTGTTGAAAAGTAATTAAAATTCTATTTTTGGTTTTTTAAATAATTAGTGCACGTAGACTTAATATGATTTTTTAAAAACAATTTATAAAACCTTTTAAAGAATTAACTTCTTAGTTTACGTTCTTCAGTTCCTCACTTAAGATCTTTCTTAAGTTTAACATTGTTTTTATAACAAATATACTAAGAGAGTGAAGTAAGTTGTTTTATATATTATTCTAATGTAACCTGGTAATTTTTAAAAACCTGCTGTTACTTTAGCATTTTTAAGTTGTATACATCGACATCGGACATATAAAGCAAGTAAAAGGTTTACTTGCTAACATTTACAGTGTTGTACTTATTAACCATGATGGTTTTCAGGCTTTTGAAAAACACCATATTTTCTAGATTTTGATCTGATAGTCTTCAAAGTATAGTTAATTATAGATAAATCATTGTTTATCGGAGAATCAGTGCTACTTATACAAGGGTGCAATGTCATTTCTATTTTAAATTATAAAAAATTATTATCACAAAAATAAAATTAAATGTTTTAGATGGTAATACTAAAATGCTATTAATGCCTGTCTAACAGGCCCTTAACGTTTGTTAAAAGGGCCCTGTCCCAAGGTAACTGATGACCTTCTTAGTCTAAATTGAAGGGACTTTAGAACACTTACTGGACTACTGACTGGTCACTGGTCACTGTCACCTCTGAAAACACCTCCATACCATTGGTATCTTTAAAAATAACCCAATGTGTTGGCTTTGTGAATCGGATACTGAAACTGCGTCTCACATACTTCTGAGATGTGAAGCCCTAGCCTTTCAAAGGTTCTCTAACTTAGGTAGTAGCACTCTCATTAAGTTTGATTCTACCAATGAATCACTGGTCAAAAAAATCCTAGACCTAGTCCGAGGTAAAAGATTATTCTGGCCTGGACCAATTAAGGGGATTGTATAATAGACTTCCAGTCGCAGTGCAAATGGGGTCTATCCTCGACTCCAACCCGAATCATTAATAATAGTAATTAACAATAATACTAAATTGTGTTTAGCATAAATCCTGCAGTATTAAATCTAGAATAAATACTGATTTTAATGTATTGCTCTTCCTGCTTTTACAGTGATTAAAGTAAATTAAGTAAAATATTTATTTTATTGGTTGCGCCCGCTTCTCTATAATATTAGTACATGTAAAATTACTGTAAAGCGGTTTTACTGCTCTGAAAATTAATTATTAATACGCTTCGATTGTCAATAAACACATTTTCGCGGAAATAAAATCACATTTTACAGTCTTGTTACATAACACACTATTAATAGACGATGAGAGCCGGTATTTGGAAATAACGTCATCTAAAGTGCCTAAACAAGTAAGACTATGGCCCGTATTCAAAGACGTTTTCCTAACTTTTTTCTAACATTTTCCTAACATTTTCCTAACATTCTCCTAACTTTTTCCTAACATTTTCCTAACATTTTCCTAACACCTAACTTTTTCCTAACATTTTCCTAACATTCTCCTAACATTTTCCTAACTTTTTCCTAACATTTTCCTAACATTTTCCTAACACTCACCTAGGTTTAGGTAAGAGAAATGTTTTTAAGCCACGAAATTTAAATGATCGTTCCCGTGTTTTAAAAGTCATTTAGAGGCTTCGCATGATTTTTTAGTAAGAACCTAAGGTAGTTAAGTCAAAAAGTGATACCATTGTAAATAACGTAATATATCGCAAAATATCTATATTATTAACTTATTACCTGGATTTACGACACACTTTGTCGTATTAATAACTATCTACATAAATTTACATAATATAAGTTACTGTTAATCCACTTACTTTACTATTAGGGAGTTTACCCTGAAATTCTTTTAACACAATCAGATTTTTTATTTTCTATGGTCTGTTTGTGGCGGGCTATCAATTCAAGAGGAAATTCAGTTGGTCCGGTGTGAATAATTCAGCATTATTATACCAAACATTTTACACAAACAAAAATGAATTTGATGACAAAATACGAAAAACAAAATTGTGTAAATGATTTAGCAAAATGAAAACAGTGTTGCACTGATTAACAGGTCTTCATTTAGACACCTTTGGATTCGTACAACCTGGTCCACGTTCAAACTTGAAACGCTTGATACTGCTTTATTTATGAAAGCTGTTACAATAATTGAACATTGTATTTGTATTAACTCTACTGTTTACTGAAAACATATGTAAATAAAGTTTCTAATATATTTAACATTCGCCAAAGCAAGGCCGCATTGTTGTTTATGACAAAGTGTGTCGTAAATCCAGGTAATAAGTTAATAACATTGATATTTTGCGATATATTACGTTACTTACAATGGTATCACTTTTTGACTTAACTACCTTAGGTTCTTACTAAATAAAATCATGCAAAGCCTCTAAAAGACTTTTAAAACACGATAGGAGAATGTTAGAAGAATGTTAGGAAAATGTTAGGAGTTAGGAAAATGTTAGGAAAAAGTTAGGAGAATGTTAGGAAATGTTAGGAAATGTTAGGAAATGTTAGGAAAATTAGGAAAATGTAGGAAAAAGTTAGGAAAATGTTAGGAAACGTCTTTGAATACGGGCCTATAACTTCATAAAACATTCATACAGAAAAACAAATCAACAAAAAGTAAGCTGGTACGTGGATGTAAATAAATAAATGTAATTGGAAGTTAACATAATTAATTGTGTCCTCAATATTTGAAATGACTGACTGATGGGGATTTGAAAGAACCAGTTAAGGCTCTGTCGGCGCCCTGATGAGTTAGACGTAACGAAACAGAGTGGGACATGACATTATGTCGTGCCATCAATGATGACGAATTCGAATGATGGAATAGTTCCCAGATGTAGCATTGCTTTTTGCTTGTTACATTTCCTTGGTGTCTCTCGCACAATTATATTGTGTCAACCAGTTAAAGGTTGAATGATAAAAGAAACCCCTTACATCGTTACTACCTTGTACACACACGGTGTTTGGCACGAGGTTCAACCCTGAAACTCAACACCCTTTTAGAGAATTTTCATCATGAAAATGATGCTTATGAGGTTTTTTATTGGGGGAGATTCTAAACTTTTAGTTAAATAATACCGCGTAAATAAGTTGGGTTTAATTCCCAAGGGGGTCGAATTTCGTTTTTATCACCCCTCATGTATTTTTTATTTGTTTAAAAATAAAAACTACTTCACTTATTTATGCTATTACAATTTTGTGCATTTTAATAATTTATTTTACGGATAATTTTATTTTTTTGTAATCATTAAACTAAAAAAGATCCGCAAATCTTTAATGCTAAGAGGTTTGACACAATATAATGGTGCGAGAGATACCTAGGAAATGTAACAAGCAAAATGCAATGCTACATCTGGGAAGTGTTCCATCATTCGACATTCGTCATCATTGATGGCTGGACATAATGTCATGTCCCACTTTGTTTTGTTACGTCTAACTTATCAGGGCGCCAACAGAGCCTAAACTCACTCTGACCTTCAATTAATGCCGAAGAAAATAATGTGAAGTATTTACCAGAGACGAGTGGTGCTCTCTTACCGCCATCATGCATGGTAAGCAAAACATAAATAATTTGATACTATCGAGTTTTGCAAAACATGAATAGTTGACACATTTCCTAGACACACGCTTGTTCCATTTCCTAGGAGTCTCTCGCACAATTATATTGTGTCAACTATTCATGTTTTGCAAAACTCGGTAGTATCAAATGAGCTATGAGGTTTCTTTAAAACCTGCGGTTTTATGAGATAAGTTATCATATCTCATAAATAGAACCTGAATTTATAAGGTGTAAATAAAATTGTAAATTTACTGTGAACAATGAATAGTATTAATTATAAACAAAAAAAGGTAAGAATAAACAAGTTTTTTTATGTGTAGAGGTTGAACTTCTTTCGTGTGAATAGTTTAGGTTGAACTCTTAGGGGTTTGAAATACCGCGTTTGGTTTTATGACGTTATGATTTTCCTTGTACAGGCATTTATTGCCGTAAACCGGCTCAGATTAGGAAGAAAGCCGAACTTAGTGTTGACTATTCCACTGCGCATACTGAAATTACACAACTAAGTAATATCGATGTAGTTTTAATTTTAAACTTAAAATAAATAAAACTAGAAAATTTATTCTCTTCTAAAAAATATATCTCTTTTTTCTTAAATTTTTTTCTGTGGAGGTTGCATTATTAATAGTAAAATATTTTATTATTATTTTTTGTCTCTGTATATCCATTTTAATTTTATTTGTGAGTCTTTTTTTTATATTTATCTTTTTATATTTCATCTCATTTTTTTATATTTGGTCTCTCTCATCGTATTTTTTCATTAAAATTCCAGCAAATAAAAATAAAATCTTGTCATTGCATTGGTTAAAAAGGTTATGTAAATTATTATTTGATTTTTTTTTCGTTTTTTATTTTTTTTATTAACCGTAGCATTTTGTTAAGCAACTAATGGAAGTTTTTATTCTTTTTAATTAATAACTCTTAAAAATATTTCATATCCCTTTAAAATAATGAATTTAGTATTAAACACTGTAAAATGTATCACACGTGCTGTAGAAGGTTTCGATTGCTGTAATTTAGATTGCTAAAGTGATGTAAAATTTGAACATTAAAACTACTTAATACACATTAAAATTACTTATCTTTGCTCAATAATCTTACAATTAAGTTGATACGTAATTAATTTAGGGACAGTATTATTACTTGTGAAATAATTATTTTTGTGAAAATACTATTATTACAATGCGCAATTAAGATTATTGTCAGAGATATTTGACAAAACCTGTCAATGTTTTAACAGTTATACAATATTAACTGAGGTTTTTGCCACTAAATATTCAGAATTGAAACTCGTAAAAATTTAGTATAAGTGAATTTTTACTAAGGAAATTCGCTAAAGAGGGAGATAAATAAGCCAGGTATAACAGGAATAAGCATAAATATAAATAACAAGGAAGGCTAGAGCTTGCTGTCTATTAAATTAAGCAGAATGTCTGTCCGCCGACATTTAAATATTTTCTTCTGTATTTTAAAGTCATAAATCGGTATTATAAGGTTTCTTAGGTAGATTTTTTTGAAAAAATAGGAAAAGTTGATAAGTTGATGTCAGCCACGGACGTTGGTATTTTTGCGAGGGTATTACTGCCTCCTCTCGACCTACAACCAGCTTTTCTTCAAAACGCCATGCATCATCCTCAGAAAAAACAAAGCCTTTATGCTGTAAATGAAGGAATAGGCTTTCCCTTTAGAGCGTTCGTGAAGCGTTCTTATATATTCATTTCTATATAGTTGCCAGAAAAATTATAACTTTTTCTCAACTGAAATAGGTTGTGGAAGCTAGAATAGGGCAACGAATGTTCAGAATTACTTAAAATAGCTATTAGTTCGGGAGACTAAAACCTGGACAATATACAATAACTCACCAAGATGTTAAATTATTGAAAAAACACTAGAATTAAAAACAATTATTATATTGTCAACCAAAATAGTATAAAAACAATATAACTGACCGGTTTCGACTTTACATCATCATCAGATCTGTTTATAGCTCTGTTGATTACGTAAATAAGCTTAATTTCTAAATATGACACTTTTTTTCCTTTTACTTAGTTGCTTGTCCTTAGGCGATAACAGTATAAGCTAAGAAGGAACTATTATTTACCTACGCAACATATACCAATAGTTATCATGTTATTGAAATAAAATTTAAAATAAATTATTATGAAAATGTTTACAAAGTGTATTATAAAGAAATAAAGCAGTTTCCCTTGAAAATCAACTAAGTGAAAATCCCCCGCGCCTGTGAATTTGTCATCTGAAGGTTTCTACAATTTTTATTTTATGCTACTCTTAGTTTTTTTCATTGTTGCCTCGAAGCAACAAAAGGAGGCAACATATTTTCTGGCTGAGTTGAGTGAACACTTTTTTTCGGTTCAACTTTTCTTCTCAAGCTTTTGTGCTTCATTTTTTTCTCTCTTTCTTTTGCCCTTAATAATGTTTTTATTCTTGACAACTTTCTCCTATTTCTTAAAGTTTTATATATAGATATATAAATTTACATGAATGAAAAAAAATCATGTAATGCTCGTTATTATTATTCATGTCATTGTTGTTATTCTTTTACTTGTCACCTTTTTAATGTGATCCTTTTTAAGTGATGAAAAATGCGTTCTTCTTGTAATGTCATACAATATTTATATGAAGTATTTTATTTATTTTATTTTCTAAATAATAATGTTTGTATCATTTGATACTACCGAGTTTTGCAAAACATGAATAGTTGACACAATATAATTGTGCGAGAGACACCTAGGAAATGTAACAAGCAAAATGCATTTTGCTTGTTACATTTCCTAGGTGTCTCTCGCACAATTATATTGTGTCAATAATGTTTGTTGATGTGTAATATAATTCTTTCACGTATCATTTAATCTAACAATATCGAACGAAGTTCGTGGAATTTTTTTCCGGCTTTGACTCGAACAAAACCTCCCACAGTGTTTTATTACCGATACAGCATAAATACTGATTTACCAGGTAAAATTACTACCAATTATAAAATTAGAAATCTATTTCCATCTTATTTTCTAACCACATTGTTTTATTAAAATTAGTCTAGATATTTATTTCCCAGTGGCCTGTGCTAGCTAGTATAGAAGATTTTGTTGGGCACAAAGTACTTTTGTACTTAAAAATATACTCGAAAATCTTTAGAATGTACAAGCATTATTTTAAATGATTATTTTTTCTACACAACCTTTTCGGTACTCATACAAACCTTGGTTTATTCTCCATGTAGATAAATTTTATATAACTTAACCCTTTGAAAATTCAGATAAATTGGTAGACAATCTAGATGTTTTACTGCTCCAAACTAGAAGTACAAACCACCATAACTTGAGCTTCTTGCTCGATTTTTAAGCTGCTAATCAAAAATCGATTTCTTGATTGGTGAGCTTAAAGCATTCCAAAGAATAAATATATTAATAAATTCTTTATTGATAAGAATACAACTTATAACGTGTATAAATCAATTTTCATTTTTCCGATTAATCTTAAAACTATAATAAGACAAAAAATTTTATAGAGACCTCTATTTTAAATATTCAAGCTTTTGAGGAGGAATAGGTCCTAATTAATACAAAAAAAACTAATTTTGCCGAGCTTTCGATATAATTTAATCTTTTTCAAGGCTTAACATATTATATAATAACAAAAACAGCTACATTGTGGTTAACACTGGATGTTTGGACAACAACTAGAGTAACAGACAAAAAATACCGTTAAAAACAAAAAAAGTAACAATTTTATTGAGTTAAATTAAGTTCTAAACAAAGATCTACACTTAAAAATTCTTATGTTGGGGCAAGACCCTCTTAAATAAATAAATCTTTACAGCCAAATGTTATTGATTATGATTGCAATAATATATAAATGTTACTAATAATATGGTTATTGATTGATTTATTGATGTTGTCCAAACATCCAGTGTTAACCACCATGTAACTGTTTTTGTTATTATATAATATGTTAAGCCTTAAAAAAGATTAAATTATATTGAAAGCTCGGCAAAATTAGTTTTTTTGTATTAATTAGGACCTATTTCTCCTCAAAAGCTTGAAAACTATAATAATAATTTAAAGAAATAAAGAAATAAATGTAGGTACAACATAACACTAGACTAACACACTGCAATATCACTTGTGGATGTTTTTTTGGTATTTTTTTAATGCAATATATAACATTATTAATATTATGGTAATATACTTTCTACATGTTTATTAAATACTTATATTCACTGCCTATACATTTGTAACGCATCAAATAAATCCTATATAATAAATTAAATTTAATATACTATTTAAAATACCATATTATACTATAGCTAAAAAGTCTAACATAATAAAATCTCAGCTGTTTAAAGCGAATAAACTGTAAAAATGTTCACAGTTTTACATAATATATATATATATAATATATATATATATATATATATATATATATATATATATATATATATATGTATATATATGCAGTTAACTAAGTAATAACTGTACACCATTTAATTTTGTGATAATAATAAATAAATAATTATAATATAATAATAATTACTAATAAATTACAAAAACTATTCTCCTATAACTAGATAGAAAGACTAAATAAACAGACAGTAATAACAAAAGTACGCCTAATAAGAAAGTACGCCTAATAAGAAAGTACACCCAATAAGAAAGTACGCTTAATAAGAAAGTACGCCAGCTGGCTGAGCTTCACTCTAAAATTTAGCTAATTGTTTTAAGCTTTTGTTGCGATAAACAATTATAGCATGTACCTAGATTCTATATACCGGTTATCCTGGATTGATTACTCTAAGTACTCTTATTGACTCCGGACCGGTTACATTTAATTCTAAGACCCGAGCCTGTAAGAATTGGGTCTTTACTAACTAATACTACAGTCTATCATTTAGTTTAAAAATCCCCAAGGTCATAAGCATTTTGGGGATTGACTAATCAGAGAAGCCGCTGCCAACCCCTCACGTGAAAAGAGAAAAAAATCCCTACCACCATAACCGCTGTAGGGAAATAACCTTTTTCCTCGCAATCGTTTACTTTGTTTGTGCTTCTTGTTCTGTTATCATCGTTTTGAAAATTACTTTCACATTAATCATAAAAATGATATTATAAAATAAAACTACACAAAAGAAATGTAAAAAAAAACATTGCCAAAAAAGACACGGGTAAAATAACCTGATTTGTTTACATAACTTTTTCCCGCTCCCTGCTTACAGGGATTTTGTTTTCTTTAGAATCGGCGGTGCCTAAACTGACATGTGAAGATTTTTAAACTAGTCGATGGACTGTAATGAGTATTTTTTCCGGTTTTATTAATTGACACATATAACTGTAAATATTAATAATAAATCTTTATTTTTCATTAAGTTTTATACAGATAAAACATTAGAAAATCGTCAATATCTTAAAAGTAAGTTAATAAAACAAGTATTCTACGTATTCTAAGAGTTAATAATATAAGCTATAGTAATCGTCAATGTATAAATTAAATTAGGCCTCTGTCTCATTTGTTTTGAATTTTTCGTAAAAATACTCTGTGAATAATAAGGTTTTTTTTTCAAGTTAAGTTTTAATATATTTTTTAATTGTTTTTCTGGTTGATTTTTTTTATATTTTCTTCTAAATAATTAAAAAGTTTAATTCCTAATATACTATCTCCCACTTCTGACTTGGATAACCTATTAGGAGAGATCATCAATATGTTTTTTTTTGTATTATAATTGTAAGATTATTTTTATTAAATATATTTACATTAGTTTTTGTATAATTTAATGAGTTGTGTATAAATAAATTTGTGACTGTCATTATTTTAAACCTTATGTAATTATGTAAATTATTACGTGTAAATTATGTATTATGTAAAAAAAAAATCACGTGTTATAACAAATACATTTAAAAAAATTGCTTATATCGTGGCAGTATGACATTCATATAAACTAGTAATATGACAAACTAATATAGGACAACAACCATGTGGCCACTATGCAGCCATGCATATTTATGTACATAAATACATGCCTGCATATTTATGTACATAAATACATGCATATTTGTGTAATTACTATAAGCATATTTATGTACATAAATACATGTATATTTGTGTAATTACTATAAGCATATTTATGTAATTACTATAAGCATATTTATGTAATTACTATAGCATATTTTATGTACATAAAATACATGCATTTATGTAATTACTATAAGCATATTTATGTACATAAATACAAGCATATTTATGTAATTACTATAAGCATATTTATGTAATTACTATAAGCATATTTATGTAATTACTATAAGCATATTTACTATAAGCATATTTACGTAATTACTATAAGGACATTTATGTAATTACTATAAGCATATTTGAGTAATTACTATAAGCATATTTTTTTTTTAAAATGAATTTATTTCAGAAAATTTAAATACAAATTATAAACGTCACTTATACAAAAAAAATAGTTAATTAATGTTTTAAAGAAAAATACTTTACTGAAATACGGCACTCTATAGAAGGCCGTGCAGAGTGCCGGAGTATAATTAATTGTTTATATGCAGTTAGCAGATCTCTAATCTTTTAAAAGTGAGAGATGGCATTGTATGTACATTTTCTACATTGCTTATAATAAAATATTTACTATGATTGTTTTGTTACTTAAGTCACAATAATAACTTAGTCTAATTTATCACTTAAATTTAATAAGATATTATATATATACATTATTATAAGATTTGTGTGCGGTTGTATCATTATTAATTTCATCTCTCCTTTAACATTTGCTTTTCTGTACTTATCTAGAAAATTCTCTCTTGTCTCCAAAATACGATTTTCCAGGTTTTTATGGTCATTATAACTTATCTTTAAATTCTGGCAGCAATAATTATTTTATGTAAACTACTGTAAGTAACGAAAATTAATCTATGTTTACAAGCGGCCTTGTCTTTTGATCTACATTCAGCTATTGTTAAGATATATTCCAAATAATTAAATTTTAATGTTTTACTATGAATAGAAACAATGTATTTCCTTTGTGTCGAGACGTGACATGAGCTCGCAAAGACTAATATATAGATAGCTAAAACTTACGCACGAGGTCATAATATTTAAAAGCATATGTACAAATGTAGCCGCTACTATATCTTTATATATATATATATATATATATATATATATATATATTATATATATATATATATATATATATATATATATATATATATATATATATATATATATATATATATATATATATATATATATATATATTATTTATTTATGTGTGTGTGTGCGTGTGTGTAGACTTGTAAAATCTAGCTAAAGCTATTTTTGTGATTAAGGACCTTTGAAACGGATTTGCGATATAGTTTTGAACTTCAGTCCCGAACTTCTGCCATTTCATCAATGAAAATTCGCTTAATAGTGAAGTTTCATATTCAGCATTATTCTATCCTTTCGTTATTATCCATCTATAAACAAAGTTATTCCTAGAATAGATTTCTTTAAGCAAAAGTGAAATTTATTCTTTACATTATTATGATTTTTACTTTGATAATGTTTTACCTGAAAAAATCCAACCTGACTGTTCGTTTTTAGCGAATTTCCTTTGGAAATTCGGCTAATGGGATAGGCGTCATGGCGGAATTCGAACCTCGGACCACGACACAAAATCCGTTTCAGAGGTCCCTAATGACGAAAAAATACGTTTGCGAGACTTTATATATATATATATATATATATATATATATATATATATATATATATATATATATATATATATATATATATATATATATATATATATATATATATATATATATATATATATATATATATACATATATATGTATTTCTAGACACTTTCTTGTAAACACTCTATCTTTCGAACGGATTAATATTTTTAAACCAAACTTGGTACAAATATCAACCTTCAGGAGGACACGAACCCTATTGAAAACCAGGTTTTTGTGACGTCATTAACCTGGTTTGCTGAGTCAGCAAAATTTTCAAAAAATCGGCAAAATTCAGGGTTAATATTTTTCGCCGCGAAAAAGGTCAATATTTATGTTTTTTGAGATGCTGAATCGAATGAAACCGGTCCGAAGTCGATACGACCACTCTAAGTGACCTAAAAATCGAAAAAACCATTGTAAATTACCGAAAACCAAAATTTTGGTCGATAAAAAATAAATTTCGAGTAGGGTGTCGTTTTCTATGTAATTTTGGGCGCTGAATCGAATGAAACCGGTCCGAAGTCGATACGACCACTTTAAGTTACCAAAAAGTCGAAAAAACCACAAAAATTATAGAAAATCAAAATTACGGTCGTTGAAAATTAAATTTCGAGTAGGGTGTCGTTTTTAATGTTTTTTGGGCCTCTAAGATGAATGACAGTGGTCTGGAGTCAATACGACCACTCAAACTCAGGGTACCTGGGTTCACATCCTAGAAGGGTCGATCACTTTTTATGGTTTTTTTACTTAATATAAGTTTACAACTAGAAAATAATTCTGGCGCGGTGGTCCGCATGTCGGGCGAATTTCCTTTGGATGCGTGTTTCCGTGCTTTTTACATTATATAAGTTTACAACTACTAAATAAATAATTCCGGCGCGGTGGTCCGCTGTCGGGCGAATTTCATGTAGAATGCGTGTTTCAGTGCTTAACAACTCATTTCTTGCTTAAGATTCCGGATCATGCTTTAGAACCTAAGCAGTTACTCATTGTCAAGCACTGCTCGTAACTCATTTTGTCTGTATTTTTCAAAGGAAATGCGCTAAAACCTTTAAAGATAACTGACAAAGCCTAAATATAAGTAACTTAGCTTTAAACTAGTGCAAATAATAGAGCGTACTTCTAATTTTAGAGGCATAGTTTTGTACAACTGGATGATTATGCGCATTTCCTTTGGAAAATACAGACAAAATGAGTTACGAGCAATGCTTGACAATTGAGTAAACTGCTTAGGTTCTAAAGCATGAACCGGAACCACGCTATGGGCATGGTTCTTGCATAAGCAAGAAATGGGTTGTTTAGCACGGAAACACGCATTCTAAATGAAATTCGCCCGACAGCGGACCACCGCGCCGGAATTATTTATTTAGTAGTTGTAAACTTATATAATGTAAAAAGCACGGAAACACGCATCCAAAGGAAATTCGCCCGACATGCGGACCACCGCGCCAGAATTTTTTATCGTATTTCGGTCCTTTTTTTGAACCCAATCCGAGATAATGTTTTCAATATCAAAAGGAAATAAAGATGGAAAAATGAAATCATGGAAATAAAATAGACCAATACTACTCGCGATTTTATAGATATCTCTTTATAGCTTTTCTTTGAAGTGTTTTTTTATCGTATCAAAGGTGTAAAATATCATTGATCAAATCACAAATTTTATAGTTTATTTGATCCTTATTCGTCTTTCGATCTCCATTTGGCAATTTAAAAAAAAAAGACTTTCATTTTTTAATGTGTCTTATAATCTAGTAAATCGTTTTATAAATAAAATGTGTTAATTAAAGAATCAGCGTCGATACTTGCTGTTAGATATGAATATCCCTCTAACGGTGTCGGCTAAATGCCATCATCAGCAGGCTTTTAACTAATTAAGGTAAATCAGTGAATAACTTCTAGTCTTAATGAGCACGTCGAGCCCTCTGAAGATAAGGAAATGATAAGAGCGGGTTTATACAGGGTGGTACATTTCATATACATTTTAATTGAGCTATCGCCATAACATTAGTTTCTTCCCCTTCTCAAGGTCGACTACTAGGAGCATGAATAACCAATTATTTTTTTGGCAATCGTCTTCCTAGTACAGCAATCAGATTGCCGAAGTTTGTTTACCTTCGATACCTTTTAAATTTCATATAACGAAGGAGCATACCATATGGATTATTCACCATTTACTAAACAATTCATTACCAACGTTACTGAATACCAGATAATCTACAAACATCTATCGTTTGACATACACAACTTCATTTACCCGATAAAAATACCCAAAATTTGGTATACCAGAATATATCACTCCTGCTAACTCTGCTTCCAATGGAGCTGTCGCCTCAAGATGTGTGTGAGTCATCTGACGTTATGATGGTTCCAAATCTTTAATTTCTAAAGGCGGCATAGGTTGTTAAGTAAAAATGTCCGTCTAAAAAACCAGAGCCAACTGATGATATAAATAATAAAAATATATAATTTATATTTATATAAAGATATAAATATAAAAATGATATAATAATAGTGTCAATTTTTAGCAGAGATAGCAGTTCTGCAAATGAGTGCAACAAACACTCTGATGATGATGTAAAGTCGAAACCAGTCTGTTATTATTTTTTTATACTTTTGTAGTTGACAATGTATTAATTGTTTTTAATTCTAGTGTGATTTTTATTAAGCATCATGCTGAGTCTATACCACAAAATCTCCGTCAATACTACTAATGGTTTCATTCATTAATCCATATTTTGTGAACTGAATTATCCAATCAGTTCACAAAAAAAATCAAGAAAATTCAGGTACATAGTACCTCGGTACATTTTTCTCACAATTTCAGACTCGCTTTGCTCGTCCTCTGAATGTGTTGATTTCCCATTGCTTAAAATGGTACTACTTCGGTCTCGCTGCGATTGGCCTCAAAATGAAATGGTTATCCAATTTGTAGGGTGTTATACCTAATATGTTCGCCAATACACAATATAATTATGCGAGATTAACTATTCGTGTTTTACTAACTTCGATCGTATCAAATACTATATGTCATAACAGTCTTACAATCTAAAGTTAAATAGCTATGTAATATCTACCACTAACTTATGATAGGTAATACTGTCTGTAAAATACTATTATAAAATGTAATACTATTTGTAAAATGTCGAAAAGCATCAATAAAAACTCAAATTTGTAATGTAAATGTCAATATTTTCAAAATGTCGACCAGTATCATAATGAAATTTTGATGGGTCCATAAAATAGGTTATTTTAGTTTAAAAATTATCATCTTCCGAGCTGCACAACTGGACCTTTATGCCTGACTTTATGCCTCTTTATGTCTGACTTTTATGCCAAGTTTTAACTCTCGTGAATAAACACAGCGGGAGTTATGCGTGACACAGATACTCACACACACAATCACAAATCACACACACACACATACATGGAAAATTTAATAGTTATCTAAACCGATTCAAATTGTCAGATACCAGTAGCTGCAAATGTAACATTCAGATAGAACAAACAGTAGGACATTTAATAAATGACTGTACTTTACTTGACAGAGAAAGGTTACCTCTTCTTAAACACATTATGTCTTTGGGATTCAATTGGCCCCTACCAGGTAAACAATTATTACATAAAGACATCCAGGAAAAATTCCTAAAATTCATTGAAGAAATAAATTTTGATGATTTACTTTAACTTATTTAAACTCACCGCATCACATCATTCAAAGAAGATATCACGACTTTTACTTTAAAAAAAAAAATAAATAAATAAATCGGTCTTAAAAAAAAATTGAAGTATTTACTACTGAAATAACGGGAAAATCAGTATGTTGGAATTAACATTTTCGAACTTCATTTTAACAAGATTAAAAGTTTCAAGATAAAAAGAAATAATAAATTACAAGAAATACAGAGATTAAGAAACAACAAAAAAAAAGTGGTTAAAATGCATGTAGTACATATGTGGAACATGCTAAAATATACGGCCCATCAGTAGGGATACTACTAAGGGGAAACAGAAAAAAAACACACACATACACACACACACACAGGATAATAAAAAACTACTGAGAACGTCATGAAAATGCCTGAAACGGATAATTATGAGGAACCTCGGTTTTAGATTTTTAGGGTCATCTCAATACTTTTTCTTATACCTACGTTAGGGAAATCAAAGATCTGAAAGTGAAAGGTTATTAATAGTATGTTCTTAAACATATTAATTGCTATAATACGACACACGGCTAAAATCAGTTGAAAGCGCGGGAAAATAGTGTTGAGGAACCAATAAGGTTGGCCTGATTTGAAATTGAGGGCGTGGTTTAACATCCAGGACTAACCTTATTGGCTCCCTTGCATTATTTTCCCACGATGTCAACTGATATTAGCC
This sequence comes from Microvelia longipes, assembly GCA_018340805.1. NCBI lineage: Eukaryota > Metazoa > Arthropoda > Insecta > Hemiptera > Veliidae > Microvelia > Microvelia longipes. The sequence continues at coordinate 41,336,550 of JACMZG010001914.1, forward strand.
GTGTGTCGTAATATAACTGCCCTGTTTATTGATTTATATTATATTATTCGTTATAAATTTATCGTTTGTAAAATTTAATTAATTTTTATTTGTTTTCTGTTTCAGGTAAGTTGTTAATGGATTATTTAAATTTTATAACAGCAAATTTAATAAGGTAAATTATATGATATTGAGTGATGAACATTGTAATTTATTCCTAAAAATAATAATGACTTTGATAAAAGTATTTTGTTTGAACTGAACATTATGAAACCGAGATTTCACCGAAATTATCCGTTTCAGATGTTTAAAGACCTCTTAAGTGGTTTTCACAAAGTTGTATGTCTGTGTGTGTGTCTGTTATCATTATAATGATATCATTATATGTTAACATTCCAAAGGAAACTTGCTTGCCATTCGGACCATCGCGCCTGATATTTTTCTCATCCAAACATTTTAAAAAATATATTTTTTTGCTTAAATGATTATAGGGCTTGGTTGACGTATAACGGGTTAACAAAGACTTAAACTACTTTGGTGGATCGCATAGTTCTCGAGATATCAAACACAAAATTTATTTCCTTATAATTTTACGAATATCTTTTTCATATTTCCTTTTTCATTTCATAAACAAATCACCAAAGGAGGTGATTTTTATGAAAGCTAGAGACTCACTGATCAAGATTATTGTTACGATGAGTGGTAGCAGATGCATTACATGTTAGATTCGTGCAGTATTGTCCAATATTGCAGACTTTTGTATACGAGTATAACGATTTAGGAAGGATACTACTAGTATAGTTAGTCTAAAGCATATATAGGCGAGCTGTGTAATATGTAGTACCAATATCATCTTTGTATCATGTAGTACCAATATAATCTTTTAGCATGTAGTACTAATATCATCTTTGTAGAATGTAGTACCAATATCATCTTTGTAGCATGTAGTACCAATATCATCTTTTATAGCATGTAGGTGCCAATATCATCTTTGTTCCAAGCAGTAAACCAATATCATCTTGTAGGAAGTACCAATATCATCTTTGTAGCATGTAGTACCAATATCATCTTTGTAGCATGTAGTACCAATATAATCTTTTATAGCATGTAGTACCAATATCATCTTTTAGCATGTAGTACCAATATAATCTTTTAGCATGTAGTACCAATATCATCTTTGTAGCATGTAGTACCAATATCATCTTTGTTGCAAGTAGTACCAATATCATCTTTGTAGCATGTAGTACCAATATCATATCATGTACTATCATCTTTGTAGCATGTAAGTACCAATATCATCTTTGTAGCATGTAGTGCCAATATCATCTTTGTTGCAAGCAGTGTATGAAGTACGAGTAGCATCAATATCATCTTTGTAGCATGTAGACCAATATCATCTTTGTAGCATGTAGTACCAATATCATCTTTTATGCAATTTTAGTACCAATATCATTTGTAGCATGTAGTACTAATATCATCTTGCAGCATGTAGTACCAATATCTTCTATGTATTCATTATTTTAACGATTATTGTTGACTCATTATTATGGAGTTAATAAAGACAACATTATTTTTACAAGTCTGAAGCAAGAAATGTAATCCTCTTTTTAAATTAATTTTTGCTTTAAATTTGCGAATATATATTTTTAATAATAATGAAAAAGTAAAAAGGTATGTCTAAGTTTTAATACATTTTCTTTGATAAAAGTTTATAAATTTATATCTTCATATTTATTAATTTTGTAAAAGTTTTGCCCTCATAGTAGCTGTTTACTGTTATTATATTAGAACTGTTGTCTGTTAAAATCACTTATCTTCCTTGTGTTTTTTGCTGCTGGAAGTGATTTATGCTTTAAGGTCGGAGTTCTGATTTTGAATGAGTTTTCTACTAGAGTAGCTTTTTGAGTTTATTTCAAAACTCCCCCCCCCCGCCTCCCTCCTTGAAAAACAGTTTTTATTTTTTTTAATGAAAAGTGAGGATGCTCTGAATTTGACTTTTCTCTCTCGCGCTAGGGTTTTTTTGAATTTTCTTTGTCAGAAGTTGACTAATTGCAACACATAACCCATTCTTTGGGATAGTAACTTCCAAAAAACCATTTATACTATCTTTTTTTTCTATTTTTTTTTGTAGAAAACACAAAAAAAATATTCCATTCTTGATTTTTTGCCCCTGTTTTTATTATAGCTGCCTCTGTGTTTTCTATTCTAAACTGTTCATTGTTACTTTTTCCGAAAGCTTTTGTTTATGTAATTTCTCGGAAAATAAATGATAGACCGAGTCGAGTGTGAAAAACAAATTTGTCATTTCCTTTTTGTCTTGATATCCATATATCATGTTGTAAGTGAAATATTTCCTGGTGATTGTATTAGTCATTTTATTAAATAACTATTCTTAATAATATGTTATGTAATTAAGCAAGTTCTTTCATTATTAATTTCATTTCTTCGAGCAAGCCGTACATATAATATAAGCATAATATGCATATAATATGTTATATGTAATATGTTATATGTAATATGTTATATGTTATATGTAATATGTTATATGTAATATGTTATATGTTATATGTAATATGTAATATGTTATATGTAATATGTTATGTGTAAGCATATAATACGTTAGGAAAAATAACTCCGAAGATACATATTTTTTGCTTTAGTGTGCCCTTTTGAATGATTAAAGCTTTGAAATTTTTAACCAAACAAAAATGTTTTATTAATAAATAATTATTTCAAATAATTATTTGATTATTATTGATTAATATTTTTTTAATTTGGCACTTATTTACTTGGTTCCCAACTCAATTCTCAGAAAAAAATCGAGTGGATTTGGGTATTAGGAACTTGGAGGTCTGTCCTAATTCTATTAAAATCTCTTAGTTTCAATTTGTAATGGAGTTAAGACTTTAAGAAATCCCAAGTTTTTTGCTATGGGAACAAAAATATTTTGTAATTTTCCTTCCAAGTAAATTGCCTAATTTACCTGGGTCCTAATTTTGTTGGGAACCAAGGGTACTTTCGCACTATATTATCTATTTACTTGATTATCAATCTTTTCTCTTCCCTCTTCTCAGCCCCATCAAAAGCCCATTGCTTTTCAACACGCCATTAAGAATTGTTAAAGAATTTCTTTTATATATTTCGTAATATTTGGTCGGTACCCAAGTAAATAATTGCCTATATCGCCATATTTACTTGGGTCCCAACTTTATGTTGGGAACCAAGTAAATAAGTACCTTTAATTTCTCATTTATACCATAGGTATATAAGAAAATTATTGTTGGCGAAAAATCCGAAACCAGCATTTTAACTAAATTTTACGTTTTAGGTGTTTTTTAGACCTTTTAAGTAGTTTTCACAAAGTTGCAGTCTGTCGTGTATTTGTCTGTGATTATCTTATCTCCCAGTGTATTTATTTATTTATACACATATTTAAGTTAAATCTCCAGTGCTGGAGAGTTAAAACTTGGTAGAAAAATCAACTTGGTACATATATTTAGGTCTAGTTTTGCTATTCGGAAAATAATAAAAACGGGTAACCCCATAAAACGGGTTACCGTTTCAGTTCGTAATAATGAGTGAGAAAACATTGTGGTTTGGTTTGAAATTTAGCACGCGTGTAGTTATATATAAGAGCAATATATGTGCCAAGTTTTATCTCATTATCAGCATAAGTTAAATTTTTATTAAATAATAATAATAATTCTTTGTTGTTCTCAAAAAGTACATATTATATAGAAACAAAAACCATTCAACAATAATTAACGACACAAATTTACAATATAAATATTAAATATGAATTTTAACATGAATGTATTTATGAGCGTCCCCTAAAGCCAAGCTTGTGCTAGGGCGGTCGCATTTTTGAGTATTCTTAATTTAAAATCTATTTATCTGTAGTTATTATTTATTTTGTTTAATATCTCTGTTTTTCTTATCTAATCTGTCTTATCTAATCTGTTTTTCAATTATTTTAATCTGTCTATAATACCGATAATAAGTAAAAGTATATAAATTACTTATATATGTTTTAAAAAAATCAAAAAAATCATTCAATGAAGTTGAAATTTGGTGCAAGTGTACCCATTTATATAAGAAATAAGTATACCTAGTTTAGTTTTAATACGAGCGTGGTCAGTACCTGGATGGGTGAATTAACGTGTTTAATTAATTTATTTACAATTTGATGACGCAAAGTGAGGCCGAAGACTTGTTTCAATATAAATTTAGCGAATTGTATATTCGAAGTTGAGAGGATGAGTGTAATGAATCCAAAAAAAAGTTATAAGTGCCCCGTACCGTTTCAGTTTAAGGTGCCAGGCCAAATTTAAAATCAATTTTGCTAGACTATGGTTAAACTAGCACTTAGAGTACTATGACGTCCGACTTAGTGAAAAACGAACTATTTTCTACAGATTAAGCTGTAAATGACTTTTTTTTTTTGAAAGGTAGTACTAATTGAGCACTTTATTGGACCGTTTTTAGGATAAAGAAGCCAATAATATTTTTATAGGAGTTATTAGTACTTTTTACCTCTGAGGACAATAATGTAATGTAAAAAACTCCTAGGAACGTAAAAGTAATTCATATATTGCCGCATCACTGTAATGTAGCGTGGTCAAAAAAACAATCTGTGTAAAACCTTCATGAGGTTTCTTTAAAAACGTTCATTTTGTTTCTGTTTTTGTTCGTAGACTAATTTTTTTTTCGTTTTTAAAGGTGTTTTAATTGACAATTTTTGTGTGTTATTTGTAAAGCTTTTACATTTTTGAGTAAATGTGTGAAGCTATGGATGAATTCAATGACGACGATAATATGGAGTCAATTGGACGTTTGTTTGTTTTTTTTCAATTAAGTATATAGCGCAGTTTATTTAATGAGTGCTACCTCAAAAAAATAGTTAATGCATCCAGCTGAGAATGTCTTTATGTCTTGGCAATTTTTCCCGACTCGCTTCGCTCGTCGGTAAATCTAATTGCCGTGGCATGAAGACACATTTCTCAGCCTTATGACATAAATAACTATTATGTTTCACAAACTAACCTGACCACCTTCGATTATAAGTATAATCAAACAATCAGTATGAAATTACAAAAACTTATAGAATATAATGTTAAAATGCAATTATTTTACGAAAGCCGACAATGATTGATTTGTAATAACCTAAATTTGGTTTCAATAAGGTTATACAGAGTTTCTGAAAACCCTTTTGTAATATATCTCTATGGATTTGTGTGTAAGTTTCGTTTAGTTACTTTCTCAGTTTCCTTATCACATTACTGATGCACATATAGCAACAGTAACTGCCATAATATTATCTAAACATATTTAGATAGTTATTATTTTTACTTTCTAATTTTTATTAATTGCTAATCTGCAGGTTTCATTAGATACTTAAATATTTATTATTATTATTTTATTGTGGAATATATTATTACAGACAACCATTTGGGAGCTTTGTTAGAATTGAAATTTTGCTTAATTTATTCTTGCATATTATTAATTATTTTAAGTAGAATAGTGAAACCCACTTTTGCAAAATTTATTCAAACAATCTGCCAAGTATACAAAACAGATGTGTATTCCTGAGTAAATTTTTATTCCTTAAAAATTTTCTATCTTCTGATTGAACAAGAACCCTAATGAAAATTAGGTTGCTATGCCGTCATTAACCTGATTTACTACTCTATAGCATTAAGGTTAATTTTTTTCGTCGGGAAAAAGTTGATTAGTATTTGGGTTTAGGATTTTCAAGGTTGTCTTAGGTTTAATATTTCTTAGTTTAGTCTGAGAAATACATTGCATACACAGTGAAATACATTCAGTATTACATTGTTTTTCAAAGAAGAATAAAGTCATCCTCATTTGTGCATTATTAAAACAGAACGTGTCCTATTCGCGATCCAAAGTCCGTAACAGCGCCACCGTCGCTGATAAGAAATTGATAACGAAGGGTGATCGTTGTTAAAGTCCTTATGGGTTTTTTTTGGTTTTTTCTTGTTTATGAACGATTATTTCTTAAATTTTTTCTCGAAGTGCTTTAATTAATTACTTTAGGGCGTATGAACTCAGTAAAGTCACTATTTCATTTAAAAATAGGGGTTTCCTGGGTTGTCACGAGTATTTAAATTAAGCGATAAGAAGCTGAAAATCACAATATAGTGTTTTATTTATTAATTATTAATTAATGTTACTTGTAATTAATTTTATTTTGTACAAGCTCACAAAAGTACCTTTTTATTGCATTAAATTGTTTCAATTAGTTGTAACAGGTATTTAAATTAACTGATAGCAAGCTGATTTTCACCGTAATGGTGTTTTAATTTATTAATAAATTTTATTTACTCTCTAAAATAATTAATAACTCTTGATAGGAAATTTAAACACAACAGCTTAAAGTTCTATAATAACAACAAAAACTAATTGTTGTTATTATAGAACTTTAAGCTGTTGTGTTTAAATTTCCTATCAAGATGTGGGAGTTCTATAAAATAAATAGTGCTACAAAAGAGAAATTACTGAAATTAATAACTCAATAAATTCACTTTTTGTACAATGTTTGTTTAAATTATTCGTTTAGGTTTTATTATTTTTGTGTTAAATCGGACAAATCCAAGTCTGTAGTGATAAGAGCCTGATTCTATATTTAAAATCCTGGAATAAACGAAGTATTTATCTATGAAATATTAGCAACTAGTTTAGCACCAATGGTCGTTCTATTAACGTTTAACTCATTTAACACAAATTAACGAACAATAAAGAAATAAAATAAGAATGTTTAACGGCTCCCATGCTAATCCTATGATTAAAAAAATTTTTGATCACCCTCTCGTTTTCCTGCCATTGGTATTGCCAACTTTACAACTATCTCTTTGAATCGCGAATACAACCAACACAGTATGTTATAACTATCAGTAAAGTCCTTAAACCTTGTAAGTAGGATATAGAAAGCTGATATCGTCTCTCTGCTCCCAAGCAAATAAACATTATAATATCTAGTGAGGTTAACATTTAAACATTGAAGTTATTGGATATCAATATTAATTTTACAACCCTGTCTGATTTAAATAATTATATCCTAATAATACTAATTGTATCCTGTTATAATAATATCCTGTAATATTATTCCTTGTGATTAAAATTCTTAGTATTTAGGGATTCAAGCACATAATTGTACTTGGAAATTCATTTAATTCTCTTTGTTGCAATCTACTTCATTTCCCTTTAAATACTTACTTAAAAAGGATATGACCAATTTCATAATTCTCAAGTGTACACTTAATAATATGTTGTATTTATACAATATACCATAGCATATGTCCTAAACAGAAGATATGTTTCCTTGAATATACTAATATACAGTTTATTTCAGGTTTCATAAAAGACGTGATTTATTCGCCATTAATAACAATATTATTTTTTTACTTTTCATACAGTAAAAAATATATATTCGCATTTTCATATTTTCTTTTACTTTTCGCGAAAGATTTACTAGAGAAAGCCTAAATCGTATGAAAGAAAAAGGTTACATTACGACTCGTTTTTAGTCGTATTTTTTCGTGAAAAATGAGCCAGCTTAAATTTATTTCTACTCATACCACTTTCTTATTTGCGAAAGAAAAAAGAAAACCTATTGTGGCTTAGGTTTAAAAAATAGTAAAAATCCTTTCTGCACCAGATGTAGCATTTTAGAAAAAGCAAAAATAAAAATGCTTAGGAAGAAAGTGATGCAAAAAGCTTTGCCAAAATAAAAAATTATAAAATGTATATCATTTTCTTAGGCAGCCTTACACCTGTCCTTGGTGCTGAAATGACTGATAACTTTTTTTTCGCACATAAATAACATTGTCTACGTTATGTGCCACAACGCTCTCTATCTTTTAATAAAATATGAAATAAGGTTAAGTAAAGCAAACATCATAAGAGTAAATATAATAAAAAACACCTTTTAAAAAAATAAACATAAAGATAAGGTTGAAAGTAATTCAAACATGGCAAATAGAAAAAAATATAAACCATATATTTTCCGTTTGTGTATTTTTAAATAAATGGTTTCAGTTTCTTTCCCTGTTGGTGCACCATCGATTTCCTTCTTACTTATTACGTTTGCTTTCATAAAATATAATTTATCAGAGGTAAAAATGAGGGATTTGTTCAATTTAATTTAATATAATTTTTAGGATTGTTTGTTATTCCGAGATTTCTATTTCAGATTTAAAGTTTTATTAAAAACTTTTTTACGTTGTTAATTTTAAATTTAAGTTATTATTTACTTTGGTTATTAGTTTTAGATTTTTCTGATTATCCCCCAAGTTCTTTTTTTATTTACCTATAGAGAAAAGGATTATGTTTAAATTAATTTTGAGATACAACTCGGACTTTTCTCTCTTTTATTAGGAACTAGTGAATTTCCAAAAAAATAATTATATCCGAAGGAATTTTTTTTTAAATAATTTAGTGTATTTTAGTTCTATCAGGATATACCTTATACATTTATACCTTACTCATACAGATATTTATTCAATTTTAATTTATCTTTATATACTGAACTACCCGTATGTGTATTATTTTTTTCAATAAATTTTATTCACTACCATTGCATTAGTATTTAAATTCTAGATTCTTTTAACATTTTTTTAATAGCTTAACAAACATTAATTTAATACGACTGACTTTAACACTGTTCCTATAATTTTAAAATCATTCTAAAATTTAATAATAATTTTTTAACTTAAAGCTATGTAAATATTTAGTTTAAAAGACAGGAAGTAAATTTATAGTTTATTATCGAAAGGAATTCTATAATGTAATGTCTTCCAAATGTGAAACGGACAAAAAAGACCCTTTGGGCTAGGATAAAAAGGAAAGATCAAAACCCCTTTTGAGAAAAGTCTCCTGAGACTATAAAAGGGTCTACCCTTTTCAAGATAAGAAACTCTGAGAAACAATGAATGTCATGGGAGGCTGTCGAGCTGGAAACTTGTAAACACGATTTCCTTTTAGATTTTCCTCACCTTTCACCATTTCACATCTACATATCCTTCAATATATTTTCATCGCCTTTTATCTTTTGGAGAAGTCTAGAAAGCACAATATACCTGGTATTTACTAAGTGAACGAAACAGAGGAGTATGTTATGTGTTTGACAACATGGAATAGAATTATCCAACACACGATGTTAAAATTGCATAATTATGCAGATTTAGTGTAAGGAATTGGAACGTCTTGTGAACTGTTACAATGGTAGTTTTAGTGTTTTCGGTTTTTACATTAATATTTAAACTAATAAATTACAAAGAACAATGAGTAAATAAATATTATTTGCATAGCTGCGTTAACGTGACATTTCTTTCATTGATTCAAAGTAAAGTAATAGAGGTAGGAGCGTCTGACACATCGGGCCTCCATGTCTTTCAATACTTCAAAAACCAAAAGTGAATGGTATTGTTAGTAGCGGAGGAAAAAGAAAGTTGAAAATTTGTATTTTAACATCACAAATAGAAATCGTATCTAACGTTTAGTTATCTAGGATAACCCTTTTCAAGCTCAGGGCTATTTAGAGATGCTTGTAATAATAGGATGAACAAAAGTTCCGTAGCTTCTGCAGCATCCGTAATGTTTAGTAAAAACAAAAGCGAAAAGGGTGGGAAGCCAAAAAAGCTTTGGGACGCTCAGTTAAATCCGTATTACTATTTCATGTCAAATTTGGAGTCTCAGATCATAGATATGATAGAAAAATGCATGTGCAATTTTAAGCTACTGTATAACATGCCTTTTAATACACCCTGGTTATATAGTTAGTTGGAAACTGAGAAGTAATCCACATATCACATGAAATACTCAAATAACATTGAGCTGGCTCACTAAAATGCTCGATATGCCAACCCGCACTGTAAAGCAGTTATATAACAGAAGGTCATCTTGACAAATCTCCTCTTAAATGTTGTGAAAATATAATTGGGTTAGTCAAATAAAAGAAATATTGAAGGTGGTAGGTTATGATACAATTGATATTTGGTCTGACCCTGACAGCAAAAGGTTAACACAAATCAGAGAGAAAATATTAAATGATACACCCGCTACTGGAAATGTACGACTTAAAAAGGCCTACCAGTCCTCTTTCAGCATTATTTATAAAATATAAAATGAATGAAAGGTCTGAAAATTATTTAACATGGAACTGTAATCACTAAATAAAAAATGTCAGCCAGCTCAGAGTCAGGGCCTTAATTATGTCAATTTCTACATAAATGGCATGGCTTACAAGTGGAACCAGAATGAAAGCTGCTCAAATTGTAACCTGAATGAGGAAGAAACTCTCCATCATTTTTTAATAAAATGCCCTTTATATAATCAAATAAGAGAGACATCTATAAATAAATATTTATCCCTAGGAAATAGCAATAACAAACTTGTAAACCTGTTAACAATTAATGAAAAAGAGCAAATAAAGGCTATTCATGTATACCTCGTAAGCGCCCTAAAGCAAAAATATGCTAATATTCATTTAGATTAAAAACCCCTATTATTGTTAATTATAAAGTAGTTTTTTACTCGTTAAAATAAATAAAACTAAATATACTTATTTATTTTAGTAAGCTAATTAATGAAATAAATAATAAAAAATAAATAAAAATAAATAAATAAAAAATAAATAAATAAATTTAAAAAAATATAATATTTGTTCTAAAAAAATTAAAAATTATTTTCCAAGCTAGTTGATTTAATATACTTCTAGGAAACAACAAAGTAAAATACGTTAATTAGTTTTGTAAATAGGATATATAATGATAATCTCGATGTCTTCTTGTAATGTTATTTTCTTACATTGTTTTAAATAAATTATGCACATGGACGAAAGTCCGTGAGTGCAGTATAAAAATAAAAAAAAAAAAATAAAAAAAAAAAAAAATATATTTATTTAGTTATTTTAAATAAACGAAACACAGTCCTTTATAATATGAATTTTGTAGATACAGCAATATTACAGATACAACAATTATACAAATATATTATGAACAAGAAATTTACAAAAATTAAAATCAAAGGAGAAGAGAATAATAAAACAAGTCTACTTATATTGATTCATGTTTGCCTTTTTTCATGTCAAAACGTGGTTTATGTTTGACAAAATTTAATGTTACCTCGCCATTAGAGCCTAACTAACACATTCTATCCACTGTTGGTCGTTGTAAGTTTTGCTCTTAACAGTACATTACCATTGGTGAATAGAAACTAAAAGTAGACTCAGGAAACCAGAGGTTTTAGTTTTCTTCAGCGGGATTATGGCAGAATTATCGGTGACAAGCCTCAGCTTCAAAAGTGTAGAGAAAACTGTGTCCAGTCACTTCAGTGGTGTAATAAGATTTTCCTTGCGACGACACCAATATTACTTCAAAAAATGTTATGAAGTAAATATCCCTTTGTTTCTAATTAGGGCCCATTCCATGTCAAATAAGCTTAAAAAATCTGGTAAAGAGTATTTCGTTATTGTATTAGCTACGCTCATCCACATTTCATCGGACTCGTTTCGCTCGTTTACAAACTTTAAAAGTTATTAGGGTAAAGCGCAGGTGCAGTGTATTATAATAATCAATACGAAAAAGCCTCTCCACAAAGTTAATTTAATAAAATTCAA
>JACMZG010001914.1:41349058-41422979 GCA_018340805.1 Microvelia longipes
TGTGTCATACTTTAGTTAGCACATAAAGGTTATTTAAATTTTTACTCTTTTTTATCTATCTTATTTACCTGTTTTATAATTAGGTCTATTTCAAAATGTATACTATTTAGAATTAAGTGAGATTGTTTGTACTTAAATTTTCTAAAATTCAAATTCTAGGGTATTTTAGTCAAATCGAAAAATCTAAAAAAATATTATAAGTATAATTCTTCTTTAATGGCAGAAGAGACTTATGGCTTATAGTCCAAGAGCCGGACCTGAAAAATGTAACTCATTTTGTACTACTTCAAAACAAATTTTCTGAAAATATACCTAAATTATAAAGAAAAAATTAACAAAATAGTTATTGGACTGTTAAGAATTAAATTCTAGTTAATTAATGAAGACTTCAGTCCTATAGAATTTGTATTTAAATAAACATAATTACAGACGTTTCGCATGGCGAAGCCAAGCATCTTCAGTGTAAACAAAACCAAAAACAAACAACCAAACACCAAAAAAAATATTAGTAAAGTATACCAAAACCAAAAAAGAACATCACAAAAACTTACCACAAGTTAAAACAAGTAATAACAAATAATTAAACAAATAATTTGAAATGTAAGGAAAAAAACAACATCAAGTTTAAAAAACAAAAACTCAAGTTAAGATGAACAAAATCAAACAATAAACAGATAAGGTATTATTGAGATAAGGTTAGGACAAAGGAAGTCTGGTGGAAATTTAAAAACTAAAATAAGATTTGGCAAATTACGGGGGCTAATTTGAACGGTTTTTTTTAATAAGAATGTTTGCATATATACTATTAATATGTGTTAGTATCAGTTTTTTATTTATGCTATTGGGGTCAGTTTTAAATATAGGCTGTTCTAAAATCCGTCGTTTATGAAATGTTTTTCAGTATGGGAGTATTTGAACATGGTCGTTGTCAATTTTTATGATTTTTCTTTGTCATATGTTCCGAAATAGCAGTATTAGTTTTAAGTTGTCCATATCTTTGTTGTGTTTGTCTAAGTCTGTTTAGAAAAATTGAGAAGTCTCTTCGGTATAGGTTTTTTTGACAGTTTTTACACGTACTCTATAAATAACATTGGAACGTTGCAAGGTGGAAATAGGATCTTTGGTTTTTGAAAAAAAACCGTGACTTGAATTTGATGGGTTCTCTTTGTGCTATTTTTATGTTATATGTTTAAAATATTTTCATTACTTTTTGAGTGGAATCACCAAATACGGCATAGAGGCATATTTAGAATTATTTGGATTAGAAATGCTGAAATTAATATAGTTTGATTATTATTATTTAAATTATTGTTAACTCTGGTTAAATTTATGCGAGGAGAGACAAAGGAACATTACGAGGAGTTGAAGTAGTAAAAGATGGTTGACAGTTACAGGTGATGGTGTGGATAAATTAAGGAATTGATACAAGTCTATTAGGAGTGGAAGTTAATGGCATATTACTCATAAAAGAATATAAAGAAAAAAATAATATCATGAATAACCCTAACCAACCACCTTTTTATAATAGTCCTAATAACAACAATAATAATATGCCATTAACTTCCACTCCTATAGACTTGTATCAAATCTTTAATTTATCCACAACCCATCACTCCTGTAAACTGTCAACCCATCTTTTACTACTTCAACTCCTCGTAATGTTCCCTTTGTCTCTCCTCGCATAAATTTAACCAGAGTTAACAATAATTTAAATAATAATAATCAAACTATATTTAATTTCAGCATTTCTAATCCAAATAATTCTAAATATGCCTCTATGCCGTATTTTGGTGATTCCACTCAAAAAGTAATGAAAATATTTAAACCATATAACATAAAAATAGCACAAAAGAACCCATCAAATTTCAAGTCACGGTTTTTTTCAAAAACCAAAGATCCTATTTCCACCTTGCAACGTTCCAATGTTATTTATAGTACCGTGTAAAAACTGTCAAAAAACCTATACCGAAGAGACTTCTCAACTTTTTCTAAACAGACTTAGACAACACAACAAAGATATGGACAACTTAAAAACTAATACTGCTATTTCGGAACATATGACAAAGAAAAATCATAAAATTGACAACGACCATGTTCAAATACTACATACTGAAAAACATTTCAATAAACGACGGATTTTAGAAAGCCTATATATTAAAACTGACCCCAATAGCATAAATAAAAAAACTGATACTAACAATATTAATAGTATATATGCAAACATTCTTAATTAAAAAAAAACCGTTCAAAATTAGCCCCCGTAATTTGCAAATCTTATTTTAGTTTTTAAATTTCCACCAGACTTCCTTTCTGTCCTAACCTTATCTCAATAATACCTTATCTGTTTATTGTTTGATTTTGTTCATTTAACTTGAGTTTTTGTTTTTTAAACTTGATGTTGTTTTTTCCTTACATTTCAAATTATTTGTTAATTACTTTGTTATTACTTGTTTTAACTTGTGGTAAAGTTTTTGTGATGTTCTTTTTTGGTTTTGGTATGCTTTACTAATATTTTTTGGTGTTGGTTGTTTGTTTTTGGTTTTTGTTTACACTGAAGATGCTTGGCTTCGCCATGCGAAACGTCTGTAATTAATGTTTATTTAAATACAAATTCTATAGGACTGAAGTCTTCATTAATTAACCTAGAATAAAGAAAAAAGTCTGCCTATCCAGAGTGGAGGCCTTCATATGATTGCTCCAGCTCAAAATTTTATAAAATAGCACAAATTCAGTTTTCTTGAAATAAGTGGTTCCCTGTGGGTCGTGTTTAAAACACGAAAAGAACATTTTTTAAAGTTGATTAAATGTTCTATAAAACGAGTGTTTAATCATCAAAATCGGATATCTGCAACCAAAGTTATGGCTCTTTCAAAAACACCAAAAGATGGTTAATTTATGCAATCTCAGTGAATTTCTTTGAAAAATATTGGCTTTTTGTGTATTTTGTTTTTGGTCATTTAACATATGTCATAATTTTAGGTGTATTTATCCGATTTTGACGAAAAAAGACTCGATTTATAAGAAATTTTATCAGCTTAAAAAAAAGTTCTCTTCATGTTTTGCACACGACCTACAGCATAGATAAACAATATTAACATAGATGCCTCACTCAAAGATGTTTTTAAAAAAATAGTTGGTGGGATGCAGGAGGCTCAAGTAGTACAGTCTAGTGGTGACAGCGTGAAACTGTCAGCTATTTTTATTTCTGACATTTATATTTATATATTTTAATTCAACCAAACAACGAGCTGTTGAGGGTAATCAAGTCTTTCCATCCGATTTTCAGCGCTAGAATGATGAGGAGTCGATGGATGAGTGATCCCAAGAATGCTCTATAAGAATTTCGTATAAATTGGTAAAAAGTGAAAAAATTAATTTCTCACTCTTACTTCACCCATTCTGTCGTCCCCCCTTGGATTTGAACCTCTAATGTCAGAGTTTCAAATTTTGTTTCTTTCCTTTACTTATCCGTTTGCGCCAACCCGAGATGTTATATTTAGATATCAAATTTAAATGTTAAGTCTAAAACACTAAAAATGAATTATTGTTATTTATTTTAAGAAAACGATGGTGCTGCGTCGCGTGATGAGGCCCCCAAGTTTTGAAAAACAAAAATACATCGCGAATACTACAGCATACCAGATCTTTGTTTACTTTTATTTTATTTTACTAAACGATTGGCAACTGTTTGTATTTAAAAAAATACTACAGCACAATCTAGTAGAGAATAGAGCAAATATATTTTTACTACTAGCGCTCTTCAAGACTCTAGTGATGAGGCCCCCAACTTAAATCATAAACACAAACTTGTCAATTGAGTGTTCCTACTACACTCGGGAGTGAACCATCTATGTTAATATTGTTTATCTATGACCTACAGGTAACCACTTATTTCAAGCAAACTGGACTTTGTGCGATTTTCTAATAATTTGAGCGAGCGCATTCATATGAAGGTCTCCACTCTGGATAGGCAGACTATGCTTTTCCTCCTTAATGAAAAATAAGTTTTAAGAAAAAATTGTTTCTCTTGGCCTATAACTATTTCAAATTATCAAAAAGTATATTTTGTAAGTTAAATATTATCAATTATCCTTGGATTTGACTTTTGCCATTCATTAACTGAGGCTTTTAGAATTTTCTTTGTCAAAATTTGATTAATTGTATCACATAGCCCATCTTTCAGGCCAGAGCTCCAAAAGCCATTTATACTGTTTTTTCTCGCTAAAAATTGTTTACAGAACTTTTTCACTTCTGTTTTTCCTTCTAGTAGGCTTTATGTATTCAAGAGTGATCTAAATATTTTTTTATCAATTTTTTATAGCGTCCTACAATATTTACCATTTTTAGAGAAAGCTTTTGTTTATAGATTGTGCGGGAAACGACAGCCCTGCTAACTGATGGCGTAAGCGTAGAAAACAAATTTGTCATTTTTTTTTGTTTCTATTGTTTATTTTCTTTGTAGCAATAAATGCGGAAAATTGTATCAATTCTATTCTATTCAATTTTATGTTAAATTTTTATAGACGTTTTGGTGAATATTTTTCGTCTAAAAACAACACAAAAATGTGCCTTCTTTTATTTTTAGTTTGTTTCAATAAATATTGATGGTGTATTCAAATAGATTTGATAGAACCTACAAAATATTTGAATAAGAATTCATAAAAAAAAAAAAATATTTAAAATTTTAACTCATAAATATATTTGGTACTTAAAAATATATGTTAACGTTTTAATTGTGGACGTTGCTCTACATGCTAAATGGATTAAGGCTAGTAGTAGTAGTACTAGTTGTAATAGGATGGCGTGGTAAAGCCAGGCAAATAGGTCATGTAGTTAGACCCTTCTTGCTAGCCCTTCCTGTTCCAGTGTTTTCATCACCTCTACCTAGAGTCAAAATATATATGACCTCAAGATATTGTATATTTTTGTATACTTATTGGCAAATATAAATAGTTTTATTTTATTTTTTTGAAATAATTGATATTTTGGAGGAATATCATATCACTCCAACTAAGACTAGTAAAATCCTCTTCTCAGACCAACCCCAAATATGCGGGTACTAAGAAAAGTATAAGCCTTAACTTGTGAAAAATAATTTACTACATATGAAGTGTATATACATAAACACATGTATACAAGTCTAACTTTGTAGTCGATATGTAGGTATATAGGAAAAGTATTGTGTTTGCAAAAATAATCTGAATCCGTGATGTCACCGGAATCATCCCTTTCATTCCTTTTTTTTGTCTTATTTGTTTGATAGGCACTGAAGATGACCTCTTGTTAGGTCGAAAGCGCTCTGCTTTATTGTAAATAAATATCATAAACTGTGGAGAGACTTTCTATTCTTTCGTTCTATTACATCCCTTTCAGGTGGTTTCATGGTCATCTATGTGGTTTTTACGAAGTTGTATGTGTGTCTGTTAACTTAGTACAAAAATCAATTTTTAGGTGTAGTTGTTCTATCTGGAAAATATTTTTTTAATGATGTCACTAACCTGAAATACATGATTTTTTGAAATGTTTGTGGGGTCATTATTATGGGTTAATGACGCCACACATATTTCATAAACAATAGATTTTTTGATATTTACGAGTTTCATTTTTGTATCAAGTTTTATTTCGATCTGAGAAAGCGTTCGTAAGTTATCGTTTCCCATAGTAACGTCTAGGAACAAAATCTCATAGTACATTCATACATATATTATGTATGTATTTATACTTAATATGCGTACATAAGCTTCCAATAAATCCACCCCTAACCCTCTTCATTAATCTAACCTCAAAATTTAGAAAATTAGAATTAAAAGAATAATATTACTAGTTACTAGTAATTACATTGTAATTCAAGCTCATAGTGATACTAAAAACTCTAGCTTAGTTAACTTAATTCCCATACATTCATAAACACGCACACACACACACACACTTACACACACACTTACACACACATTCAGACAGACAACTTTGCGAAAATCACTCTGGAGGCCTTAAAACACCTGAAACGGATAATTCCGTTTTCGAATTTCGAAACCGAATGGCATCCCGGTTTCGAATTTTTTGCAAACACTAAACTTTGCCTATATACCTACGGTATAAATAAGGAAGTGATAAAAACGATAAAAAGTTATAGAGTTATGGTCAGAAGTATAAGAAAATAATAATGATGTAGGTTTTTGTTTGCATTTTAAGATAACTTTTAAGATAACTTTTGGAGTTGGATCTTTTATGAGTTGTATTATTATATATTATTTACTGTTTAGTTTATGGAGTACTAAGTTTAGGGTTTAGTTCACAATACTACACCTTGACTAATATGCAGTTAAATTTGTGACAGTAACTGTAACTGGTACTAATGGTATTCTTAAGGTTTTAAAGAACCTGGGACTCATTGTCTAGGTCATTTGATTAATTTAAGATAACTTTTAAGACGTACTTTTGGAGTAAGACCTACTTTTATGAGTTGTATTACTTACTCCATATAGACTGGCCTAAGCATTAAGAATATATGTTATAGCATAAGGGTTCAAAAAAGGTCTATCAAGGTTTGTCAAACATAGGAAATGCAGTTTTAAGCATGTAATGTAAGTAAAACTGGCTTTTAACTAAATTAAGGCCATCTTCAGTCCCGGTGATAAGAAATATTTTTTTCTTTTTGTGTCTAGTAGAAGATATTCCGTTGGAAACTCAATGCAGACGTCAATATAAATGGAGTTTTTTCAATCTTATAACATTGCAATAGAGGTAAAAATTTAGGTCTTCCGGTGGTGACCGCGAGGACGTTATTCTCAAGACTTTAAAAACCTGGAAAGCCTTCGTAGTTTATTATAGCAATAATTACAAATAATTTGTATCTGATCTTAAATAATGATAATTCTTAGTATTTAATATTTATACTTATACATAATTTTATCTTGAAAACCCCCTAACAAATTTTCACCTTTTTACATTACCTGTTGTAAAAGCGGTTTTCACATAAAATCTCCAAACCCGTTTATACAGATAACATAAAATTTCCCCTTCCCTAGATTATGAAATTAATATTTTAACGTAAACTGAAACATTTTACCCGAAATTGTATTTTCACTTTTATTTGAGAAAGATATTATAAAATGACAATAGATTTTAAAATAATACAAAAGAATCTGTAATTATTGATGGAGACAATGCTTCTATATTACACTGCGTTTTATTGCTTTGCATTTAGTTTTATTTGCATAACCTGACTTTCTTAGGTTTATTATAGTCACGTGTTTTTATCTGTTGTAGGAATTGTATGTTTTAGTAATCGATAAAGTAAATTATATAATTATTTGCGTATTATATTATATTATTTTAATATTAGTTACACTATTAAGGGAGAAAAGGTTTATCTCCAAACAAGAAGACATTTTCATTAGAGCTATTGATTCCCTTAGATAGATAACAAATTTTTGGAATGGCTTGTTTCAATGTTAATCCTGGAAAAAGCAGCAATACTGAACGGAAAACAATTATAAAAGAAAGGGCTTCTAAAAACCAAAAATAATAGTTCTGTAGAGAAAAATATGCATAACCCATCAAAGTAGTAATGCTGTTATTTTCCTGAACATAAAGATGACTCCTAAAGCAAAAGTCGATGGATCTAATGTACTTAATTTCAAAGCCGAGTAACTTATATATTTAACTCCTGAGGCAAAGCGAGGGAAGGTAATTATTGCGAGAGAATAGCTTTTTATCTCCAAGATTTTTATCTCCAGGCGTTGACAGCATTTAATAATGTTAATATATTATTTTCATACGTTTTGTTGATTTGTTTAGTGTCCTCTTATAACATTTGAAGTACCGCCCCTAAAAATATTTCCTTAAACAGATTTTGAGCCACTGACCTTTTTTTTTGTTTGGTTATAACTTTAGGAGCTCCCGCCCCAAAAAAAATGTTTAAACATTTTTATTATTTATTTTGACCTGAAACAAACTTTGTGCCTATGAATTTTTTAGTCGGTTCCCTTTTATAAAGTTTGGGGATGCTGGCCTCAAAAATTGTAAAACAATAAAGTCGACCCCCTTATAAGTTAAGGGGATTGGGGTCCCAAAGAAAATGAATAAATACCAATATTATGTTTAGTATTTGTCTCCTTTGTTTCATGATTTATTTCTTTTCGGACACTCGATAGGACGTAAAAAAAATTCAAAGATTTAATTCATTAACGATATTTCGCCTTTACTAATATTCACAAAACTTATTCATGTTTTAAAGAATACCTAAAAATTACAAAAGAGCTAATTATTATAATTAAATGTAATTATAATAAGTATATTATATTAAAATTCAACAGACTTAAAGCATGCTAAAGTTCAAAAAGAATTTATTCTTGTTTTTTAAAACATTCTTCAAAACATGAATATGCCTTGTAAATCTTAATAAAGGCGAAATATCGTTGATGAAGTAAATCTTGAATTTTTATACCGTCCTATCAAGTGTCCGAAAAGATATAATAAATAAAAAAAATGAATAAATACCATACCTTATAAGATTTGAGTGCTTTAACTTCAATTATTAATTAAAAACGCCTTTTATTTCCAAGAGAAAAATTATATTTTAATCCCAAGGAAATAAAAAGTGATTTTTTACTCCCTGAAAACTAGTTATTAAACTTCATATTATGTATCATCTGGGGATGAAAGTGTTAAAAGTAATCCTCCCCTTTATCCGTTGTGTCTATTTTGTTTAGTAAAAATTTATTATGCTTGCAAATGGTAATTATTAGGGGTGTTGAATTAGGACGATATGGAAGTTAATATTAATTAATTATTTATTAATTTCCATATTAATAATTATATGGACATGACAGCTATATATTTCATGGCCTAGGGTGAAATAGTCAACTTAGCTGTTGATCTGTTAACTCGTTTTTTATTTTTTATTGATAGTTTTCTTTTTAAATTAAAATCTATTCAGAATTGTTTTAAAAATCTATCAAATATCAAAAATTCATTTCTTTAACCTTTAATGAATTAACCTTTTAAACTTAGTTTATTTTTTATTTGTATTTCATACACCTCCATTTATATTCAACCCTAGTCGCTCTTTTATAAGGGGACTTACACACAAAAATTTACATACACAACGATTATTGTGTGTGTTATTATATTTATATTAAACAATTATTTATATATGTGTATATTTACATTATACACAAATATTTGTACACAAGGAAATATCAAACGGTACGAAATATGAAAGCGGGACTTTTGATACAATTTGAAAAATTTATTAACTTGCTATCCGTCAAATTTATCTTCATTGCATGGAAGTAAAACAAAGAAGAAAGACAAGGAAAATAATAATAGGCAGATTACTGATAACATCTGCATGATAATTTCCCTTTTATCTTTATCTTTGTTTAATTGTAAAACCCTTTTGTTGTTATTATCTAATGAAAACGTGATCAACTTTTTCCTCCTTGAAATATATTAATTTTCCTGTTTCTCTAAAAAAAAACTTTATTTTATGTTCTTCTATTTATTTTATGGTCTTCTTGTTTCTATCCTTGAAAAAATGTTTTATATTATTGAAGCCAACTACTTCTCTAGAATATTTTATTTTAATGAAAACTATATTTTTAAATCCATAAAATTATTGTTTTACTTTTCCGTGCCTTCTACGAAAATTTATTTCCTTTTTGTTTTTAAATAATAATAATAAAATGTTTATTTATTATAAATACAAAATTAGATTAAGATACATATTTACAAAAATAATTTTTTTATAATAGAGCAACTATCAAACTCTTTAAAGAAAAAATAAACTTTAAGCCGCAAAAGCATGAGCTTGTGCGCGGCTTTAGTCTTCTTATTAAAAGTTTCTTTTTCCTTATTAATAGTTTCTTTAAATAGTTTAGTTTCTGTTAGTAGTTTTCTTAAATTATGTTTACTTAATTAGTATTTTATACGACTTGGTTAGTTTTTGATAAAAATTTAAAATAAGATTTCTTAAATTTAAGGAAGAGAATTATTAATTAAGAAGTTAGTACAAAATAATAAATAAAATATAATAAAAAGAAAATATTATTTAATCTAGGGTTAGAAAAAAAGAAAAAAAAGAAGAAATAGGTTAATTTGGAGGTGGTTTTAACCACAGGATTATTTCCTTTTTAAAATCTTTAAAATACAGGTTAGTTTTTTAATCTCATCTGGTAGCATATTAAATAAAATTGGACTCTAGTAGCAGCATGTCATTGCATCATTGATGTTCTACATTTTAAACTTTTTACTTTTCTATTAGTTTGTTTCTAGTGCTGTGATTGTGATTAATATATTCTTTCGGTTGATTAAAGTATTTTAATAGACCTTTTTTGTAAAATAACTGTTTGATTGTGAGTACAGGAAATCTTTGAAAAGTTGATCAGTAGAATATAGTCTTGGTTTCTTAAGGATGGTTTTGATGACTGATTTTTGAGCTATTTCTAACGAGTGCAAGTGAGTTGGATTGCTGATCCCCATCCAATATACCGTACCCAAGAATAGATTTACTAGAGCATGATATATAGTTTTAATCAACTTTTCATCACAGAATCCCTAAGTGCTCTAAAATAATATATGAATTTCCTTATTTTATTTCTAATATTTTGAATATGAATTTTCCAAGTCAGTGTTTGGTCAATAGTAAACCTAGGTATTTTATAGAATTACCCTGTCTATAGTCGTACAGTCACAGTTTGGTGTGTCATTTTTCCTAACGCACTTACAATCATGGATTTTGAGTTTAGTTATATCCTTAGGCTGTCCTTTTTTAGATAATGAGAAGGTAATAAATTTGGTTTTTTGGTGTTTAGAAATAATAGGTTTTGTGGAGCCATTTGCTTACTAAGGCCAGCTGTTGTTCTACTTTGATTGTCAATCTTGCCAGCTGTGTGTGTCTGATGAAAACAACAAACACGTATCATCAGCAAAACCTATTACTTCACCTAAGAAATTAGGGATATGGTATAAATCATTGATGTAAGTCAGAAATAACTTCGGTGACGTCACTGTTCCTTGTTGTGTTCCAGTATGAAGCGTGGCTACAGAGCTTAAGTCGTTAAGTAACTTTACCTGTTGTTGCCGGTTTGTGATATAGTCAATAAGTAATTCTAAGGCTTACTACTAAGGCTTACTTCTAAGGCTTACTTCTAAGGCTTAGTACTTCTAGGCTTATTTTTTAGCGAAATTCTAAAAGAAAAATCAACTAATGATTGATGTTATGTTTTTAAGTTGATATAAAACTAAAAGATTTTATTACGTTTGTTAATTATATTTTTCAAAACGCAGTTCTTAAGTTTAGTCGTTAAATATCTTTAAGTTTTGTACCTTAAGAATGTTGAATTAAATTATTATTTTTACTTAGTTTAATTAATAACAATTATAGATTATAAGAAACATTTCAACTTAGATGTGGTTGTGTAAAATAAAGCCATTTTAACAGCAAATTTACCGAGGTTAAGATAGCACCGAAATAGGAAAACAGAATTAATCAAAGAAACTTTTGTGTAAAAATCGATTTAAATTATTTGGCACAAAACATTCAAACATTTTAATCTCTTCATAATGGATTTTTTAACTACATTATTTTACTACTTGATGACTGCATTTAAGAATGATATACGTATTATTACGCTCTGGGTATTCCATTGTTATCTTTTTCTTATGAAAATTAAAATGCATTTAAAATCAACTAAGCCTGATAATTAAGTATATATTTGGATAGATATATTTGGATAACATAGTTGGATTTATTTTGATTATATACATGTAAGAACATAATATATTCAATGTGTTAATTGGAATAGAGACCCTTAAAGTTTTTGCTCAAAGGTTTGACATGGACAAAGTTATATAACATTATGTTACAATAGTCTATGTTTCATTTCTTTTGATAGCTAATGGAAATTAAGATAATACAACCTTTTTAATAAAATAAAAGTTAGAGTAGATCACGTTTTTAATGCTCTTTGTTTTTTTTTGTTTGTTTTCCAATTTTGAAATGTATGCCTTCAAGGAACTCTTTCTTGATTAAATCTGTCTAAATTTCTGCTCAATAGTAGTAATAGTAGTAATATGAGGGGAGTGGTAGTAACTACCAGGAAAGTAGGCCACGTTGTTGGGCCCTTTTTGCCAGCTCCCTTAGATAGTGTTCTACTCCTTTTAATTTCAAGTGTAGGTATATTTCATCTTATCTAGACAGAAGAGCCGTGAATTTCTATGGTTCCTCTCATGCTTTTTTCAAGCAATCATACATATTTTCACTGACATTTATAGTCTAGTGAAAACTAGGAACAACACGTGCCCTCGCTGTTAAACCAAACCTCCATACACTTTAAACAACAAAGCAGACACGCTATAGAATTATAATAAATCTACTATGAGGGTCCTAAATGTTGCCTGCCTATACCCAGTTTCATTTAGGGTAAGGGATCTGGGTCAGGAGTACAGGCTCGAGACCACCGACTTTACGTCCCTTCTAAAGGACGTGGTACGTAGAAATTTTATATCCGTATCATAAAAATCCCAGAGGCCCGTGCTGGGATTGAACCCATGATTAAATAAACTCGGGAGTTTAAAGTTCATTCATTCTATGAATTGGCCGCGTACCTTAACCACTACACAACGGGTGACTCTTTTCTGCTCAATAACTCAAACTAGTAAATGGAGAGTATTGTATAGAAGAGTTTTTAGCCATCCAGTATGTGTCTATAAGTATAAAATGGTCAAAATAAATAAATAAAGCCGTTTTGTGGTTCATAAAACCATAAAAACGTTATTCATTCACTTTTTATTTGAATTCGCATCAAAGGCAATGCATCTTTGCATTATGTGGTACCTTGCGATAAAAGACAGATTATAACCAGGTTATAAATCACGAAGGAGACTCTCAGCTCACCTTGATGTTAAGTAAAATTGATATTTTTAAATTTTTTACAACATAAAAGAAACTACCATAAACGTGTATGGTTCAAAATACTTCAAAAACCATTTAGCTTCAAGTCAAAAGCAACAGTGGCCTTATCAAATATCGCTTTGCAAAAGAGCAGCTAGAAGTATAGATTAAACTTTTTCGTGGTTTAAACAGCGTATTTCAAAAAGTTTGATATTTCAAAACTTTAAAAGTCATAGATTACCTTCCCTTGTTCTACTTTAAGTCAATTAAACTTTGTTTAAAAGCTTACGAAAAGCTTTTCACTGAAGTCTAACAGAAAAGCTTCCAATCACTTCTGTGATGAAGATAAATGTTTTAAGAAATTTTTTACCGAAACCTAAAGATAATAAATCTACCTGAGAGAGACAGATTTTTAACATAATTTCTTTGGTTTAAACTATTCTTAAAGATACCTATCTTCTAACTTCTTAACAAATGCGAGAATTTGACTTCTTCTTATTCTTCCATCTGAAACAGAAATGGTTTAGAATTGAGATAAGAATTATTTCGTGAACTGAATATTAATACTTATATTATAAACTTAAAAAGATTCAGTGAAGAGATTGTTTAAAATAATATATATTTTTAGACTTGTCCACAAGTGCCTACTCAAAGTGTTCCAGAATTTGACATACAACGACTTTGATTTAAATAACTTCTAAAATGCTATCACAATATAAGAAATGTTAGCGCCAGTAGATTCTATATTATTAGGGTCCAAATAAGGGTCTATTCACAAATATAGTTTCAAGCGTTTAATGGAAGAGTGGCGTAGTTGTCTTGAAATAAAACAATCTTAACTCATGCTTTCTGGTCCTTTTCAAAAACAAGCCAAGACTTTATTATCACTGAGCAAGGGAACCTGTCATGACATTACGGGAGTTCTTACTGGTCACTATAGACTCAAAATACACTCGCATCTAATGGATCTAGTGAACAGCCCCATATGCAGATTGCGCAATGAAAAAGATGAAACGCCATCACATCTGACTGGATCGTGTCCTGCTTTGAACTCCCGACGTTTACTGACCTTTAATGTATTTACCTTTATACTCAAGCAACTTAAAGAAATAGAGATCAATAAATCAATTAGTAAATCAATAAAATTTTGTTTGCCAATCCACTTTAATTTTTAAACGATTGTGAGAAGCCTTGTGAATGGCTCATATAGTGTTTCATAATTATTTTATGTGGTTATTTATCTTATACTTATATTATTATTTATCTATCTTTCTTTATGTATTTATCAGTATATCTTATCCTACAAAATAACCTCTCCGGAATGGGCACAATGAATCCACATAAGAGGTTTAAGTACCTTGGAGATAATCTACACTGTAAAAAAGCATGTAATGAAAGTAAAACCGGCTTTCAACTAAATCAAGGCCATCCTCAGACCATGAGATGAGAAGAAATTAATTTTTCCTTTTGAGTCTAGAAGATATTACATAGGAGACTGAGTGCAGACTCTGCTGACGTCTCCATTCAGCCTCCAACGTAATATCTTCTTGACTCAAAACGTCTTCTCTCTAGGACTGAGGATGACCTTTATTTGCTTGAAAGCCGGTTTTGCTTTCATAAATATTGAAAAATATTTTTTGGGAAGAATTTTATTTGAACCCTTATGCTATGACGTATATGCTTAATGCTCAGGGCTGTCTATATCAGTTATGTAAGCAAACATTTGGAAAAACATAAAACACGAAAAAATTATGCAATCAGATTGAGATTTGGCACGCGTAGGTATGTATAAGACTAAAATATGTGTTTAATTTTATCTCATTATCAGCATTAGTTTTTTTATCGAATGATTTGTATGATCGAATAATTTTATAAAACGTATACAATTATGTATACGTATACATAATTGTATACATAATTGTATTGTATTATTTTCCGATTTTTTGGAAACTTGTATACGTATACAAGTTTCCAAAAAATCGGAAAATAATGCAATTGAGTTGAAATTTGGTACAAGTGTATCCCTTGACGTAATAAATAAGTGTATTAAGTTTCGTTTCAATACGACAAGTATATCCATGATTTTTGGTGGATCATAAAAGTTAAACAACATCGAGCGTGGTCATTGCCTGGATGGGTGACTGCTGGGAATGAAACGAATGTATTTACTATCTGAGGACGAGCGAAGCAAGTTCTAAGACGTTTTGTAGTATGAATTTAACGACTCGTATATTCTGAGGGAGAGCGAAGCGAGTTCGAAGCTGGGAGGATAAGCGTAGTGAATCCGATGTAATGATGAAAAGTTCTGAGGTACCCCGTACCCGATTTTTTATTCCTGTCTTTTACGTCACAACTGTGCTTAAAAAATCAATATTTATAGACTTCTTTATAATATTACAGAAACGTCTGATAAAATGTTTACTTTATTGTGTTACATGTTTCCTTAAACTGACGTAGTTCAAAGGAATCTAATTTCTATTCTTGCTTGAATACATTTTTTAAATATTTATATTTCTAGCGAGATGAAACGTTAGTATGCAAATTTAATGAGGATAATATCATCTACCTCAAAGACTGATTATTTATTTTTTTCTTATTTTTAACCTTAGTGTATAGGAATATTACAGTGTTGTCTCTAAAGATCTGTTTTATTCGTATTCAAGACGTCCTGATAGTTTGTCATTACAGTGTGAGTGTGGGTCGCTAAAGTTTTTTGCGGCACTGAACCCAAATTTTAGGTTTAATTGTACTGCTCTGTAGCGGTGGATATTTTAATAAAATTTTTGTTAAAATAGCAGTTTTTGACTGAACTTTTTTAGCCAATATTTTGAAAATAATTGTTACACTAATTCTATTCTATTCCAATTAGTTCTTCCTCTCAAAGGACCTGTTTTTTGTTCATTTTGAATTTTCCTCGTTTGTACCGTAGATATATAGAAATCATTATATTGGCATTATAATATAAAAACAGAATTTCAACTTAATTATCCATTCATGGTATTTTTAAGGTGTTCTTAGTCTTAAACACCCTAAGTTTTTATTATACAGTGTGTGTTTGTCTGTGTATGTTAGTGAGTGTGTTTGTGTTTCTATTAACACCTCAGCTCCCAGTTTGTGTCTACGTAAGATTTAAACAAGGTACCAAAATTAATTTTTAGGTTTAGTTGTGCTATCTGAAAAATAATTTTTTGAAACATCAATAACCTTCACTAAATGTTCTGATAAATTTGAATTGGGATACGCTTGTAGTCGTATATTACAAGTTGTAAGGCCAACAAGTCTATCAAGTATCATATTATTATCAGCATCAGTTAAATTTTTATCAAATGTCATAAATACGTTTTTTGCTAAATCGAAAAGTCATCATTGGCACCATTCTTACCCTTTATGGAAAACATAAGTTAACAATAAGTTGCATTTCAACATGGCTTAAGGTTTATGGTTATTAATAGTTTTTGTTGGATCAGTAAAATTAAGCATAATCGGGTCAGGTTTGTTACTGAATGGGTGAACGCTGGGAACGAAACCTTTCTGTCTGAGGGTGCGCGAAGTGAGTCCCACTTAAATAAATAAGGTATTTCAATATTTTGAAAACGAGCAAAGTAAGTTCGGAGTGGTGTGTTTGAGCGTTGAAAATCTAATATGGTTAGCAAAAGTTCCGAGGTACTCCGAAACCGATTTTGGTGTTCTGTCTTGTGCAAATCTAATAGTAGATGCTATTAGCATCGACTGATCCTCCAAAATTGCTGCCAGGATTTAGTTTTGCAAACATGAAGGTGTTAATGCACATTACCAATTTTTGCAAAACATGAATAGTTGATACAATATAATTGTGCGAGAGACACCTAGGAAATGAAACAAGCAAAATGCAATGCTACATCTGGGAACTGATCCATCATTCGATATTCGTCATCATTAATGGCTCGACATAATGTCACACTCTGTTTCGTTACGTCTAACTCATCAGGGCGCCGACAGAGCCTAAACTCATTCTGGTGAATACCTTTAGGGTATATTATTCGGAATTTTAATTGAAGGTCAGAGTGAGTTTTACTGTTTCATCGATGCTATCGATCATTCCTTTTTATAATATGTTAAAGGTTTAAATGCTTTATTATGGAATTTAAAAGATTTTTAATCATTCCTGTGAACACAATATTGTCTATTAAAGTTTTACCTTATTCTCTTCTTAATAAAATTCTATTAAATCTTTTTAGGTAAAGAAAACGAGTAAATTTCAAAAGCAAGTTAAAAAGCTTGCCTATAGCCTTCATAACCTATTAATTTTTTTCTAATTTTACCTCATCCAGCCAACTTCTGGCTATTATAAGCCTTAAGGTTAAAAATAAGAATAACTTTTAGAATAAGGAAAAACCTTTTAAAATGAGCTGAGATAAGCAAGAATAGTTACTTTAGAAAATTAGGCAATTTTCTTACGGATAATATATTAAAAAGTTTAAAAGCTTTCGGATAAAAAATAATAAAAATTATTATCTTAGAAAAATCTGAGAGGTTAGCAAGTTGTAATAATAAATTTAGATAAAAAATAAAATTAAGGAAATAATAATAAGTAATGGTTAAAAAGTAAAGAATTATAACTATAAAATCCTACAGTTATAATAATACTTGTATCACGCTTTATTTAAGACCTAAATTTTACAAAACTATGGCCATCATTCCAAAATTGGCACCGTACAGCATTATTCGCTCTTATTTAAATCTCATTTTATAATATTATTTTTCCTCACCTACTACTGTAGGAGTTAAAAATAGTATTGTGTTCTCCCTACAAATTCGAAACCGACGTTTCATTATAATTATCCGTTTCAGGCATTTTTATGATGTTCGGTTTGTGTGAGTTATGCTGTGTTATGCAATTATGCTGTTTGTGTGAGTGTCACGCATAACTCCCACTGTGTTAATTCACGAGATTTAAAACTTGGCATAAAAATCAGGTCTTTTTGGTCCAGTTGTACTGCTCGAAAGATAATATTTTTGAAACTAAAATAACCTATTTAATCGACCTATCCAAATTTCATTATGATAATGGTTGACATTTTGAAAATATTGACAGTTCCTTTTTGAAATTATAACGACCTATAAATTTGATTTTTTAATGCTTTCCGACACTTAAACAGCATTACACAGACAGCATTAACCAAACTGATAGAATTTATAAGGTGAATCAATTGGAGGGTTTTTATGAATGAAAAATATTTTTTTGACATGTTAGGTTATAGTCCAGAATTGACATCATTTGCAATGTTGACCGACTATGCCGATTTCTGAAATGACGTCACACGTCATTCATAAAAACGTCAGGTTATAACCTCCGAATGCGTTTGGTTTGTTTACATCGAATTGAATACCCTTATAAACATCTTGAGCATTATCTATTAGACAGCATGTTTTCTGTCACTGAGGGTGCGTGTGTCTGTCTGTCTGCCTGAGTGTACCGTATTATTATGACGAGTCATGCGAGTCTAAAACTATAACACCCTTGTCTTTGAATAAACACTTTATTCAAAGTTCCAGTGCAGCGAGACCTAAGTAATGCCACCTTAGGCTAAGAATATTCTTTTTATTCAGAGGACGAGCCATGTATATTGTTGTAATCTGTCATACGTACTATATTTTCTATTTTACTGATTGATTGATTTTCTCTGATGAGTACCTTAACACAATTTCGGCACAGATGTTTGCAAACCTGGCGAATTTACTTAGAAATGCGTGCTTTCTTTCTCATCAATCCATTACTTTTTCCGGTATACGTTTTTTTTAACAAAGCGGTAGCGTTATATAGATTATATAATATTATTGTTTTTTCAATGATAATGCGTATATTTATAGCATATATTATACAATGCTCAGCACAGCATTATTTACACTCATTTGAAGCTTACTTTATGCTTATTTGTAGCCAATTATCTTTGAAAACTTAAAACCAATAAATTTAACAAGTTGTGATGCTAATGTTCTGTTTATAAAGTGTTTATTGGAAACTTAAGCAAGAAATAGTTTGCTGAGCAAGAAAGCACGCATTTTAAAGACAATTCGTGGGGCTTGCGCTGGAATTATTTTAAAGTTATAAAATATACTGTAAATATAATGGTAAAAAATATAGCCGGAACAAAGATTCGAAACTGGGAACTTTAGTTTAGTGTACTTTGAGTAGTTGTATTGACTCGGCTTAGTTCGATTTAGCCCCCCCGAGAACATTAAAACCGACACCTTACATGACATTTTTTGTTTACTGATAGTATTCTAAATTTTCTGATATAATTTACCTCATTGTTTCGACTATTTGGTCCTTTAGAGTGTTCGTATCGACTCCGGACGGGTTACAATTTATTTAGCTCATGAAGATAAATAAAATAAGCACATTTTTGCGCGAAAAATTGTAAGCCTTAATTTTACAGATTTTTCGAAAGGTTTGCTGACTCAGCTAACCGGGGTAATAACATCACAACTATCTGGTTTTCATTAGGGTTTCTGCTTTCCCTAAATTTGATTTTTGGATCATGTTTGGTTTAAAAGTTCTAATCTGTTTTGGAAGATACAGATGCTTACAAAAATCTGTTAGAAATGCATATATACAATATATATATATATATATATATATATATATATATATATATATTTATATATATATATATATATATATATATATATATATATTATATATATATATATGTGTGTGTTGTGTGTGTGTGTGTGTGTGTGTGTGTGTGTATGTGTGTGTAAAAGCAACTTTTGTGTATAAAACATGAAACATAACTACTTTTGGAAGAATAGGAAATAATAATAAAGACCATTTAGAACCTTTTGGCTCATTAGGGACAACCCCAGCGGGAACCATCTCAATTAGTATTAGCAACCGTTACGGTTCAAGTGTATTCTAAAGTTGGTGATCATTTGTTCGAACAATAATTTCATATAAACTGAGAGCGTAACTGAGTATGCAAACCCCAGACCTCCGTCGTGTCAAAGGTCAGTTTAAATACTGAAACTTTAACGGCCTCTACCTCGGAGGTGGCATATTATCCACTATAACAGCCTCTTGCATAGGACATTAGCCTCTAACGGAGGTGGCATAGGTAGCCTCTACCACGGAGGTGGCATAGGACATTATCACTATAACGCCTTACCACGGAGGTGGCATAGGTTCTACCACGGAGGTGGCATAGGAATTATCACTATAACAGCCTCTACCACGAGGTGTATAGACATTATCCACTAGCCTCTACCACGAGGTGCATAGGACATTATCCACTATAACAGCCTCTACCACGGAGGTGGCATAGGACATTATCCACTATAATCCACTTATATAAAGCCTCTACCATGGAGGTGGCATAGGACATTATCCACTATAACAGCCTGTACCATGGAGGTGGCATAGACATTATACTATAACAGACGGAGTGGCATAGGACATTATCCACTATACAGCCTCTACCACGGAGGTGGCATAGGACATTATCACTATAACCAGCCTCTACGCATAGGCACACAGCGGAGGTGGTAGGACATTATATACTATAACGCTCTACCACGGAGGTGGCATAGGACATTATCACTATAACAGCCTCTACCACGGAGGTGCATAGGACATTATCACTATACAGCTGTACCACGGAGGTGGATGGACATTATCCACTATATAGCCTCTACCACGGAGGTGGCATAGGACATTATCCAGCCTCTACCGAGGTGGCATAGGACATTATCCACTATAACAGCCTTTACCATGGAGTGGCATAGGACATTATCCACTAAATACCACGGAGGTGGCATAGGACATTATCCACACAGGCTACCACGGAGGTGGCATAGGACGTTATCCACTATAAAGCCTCTACCATGGAGGTGGCATAGGACATTATCCACTATAACAGCCTCTACCACGGAGGTGGCATAGGATTATCCACAATAACAGCCTCTACCACGGAGGTGCATAGGACATTATCCACTATAACAGCCTCTACCACGGAGGTGGCATAGGACATTATCCACTATAACAGCCTCTACACGGAGGTGGAGGTAACAGGAGGAGTGGCATAGGACATTATCCACTATAACAGCCTTACACGGAGGTGGCATAGGACGTTATCCACTATAACAGCCTCTACCATGGAGGGCATAGGACATTATCCACTATAACAGCCTTACCACGGAGGTGCATAGGACGTTATCCACTATAACAGCCTCTACCATGGAGGTGGCATAGGACATTATCCACAATAACAGCCTCTACCACGGAGGTGGCATAGGACATTATCCACTATACAGCCTCTACCACGGAGTGGCATAGGACCTTATCCCTATAACAGCCTCTACCACGGAGGTGGCATAGGACATTATCCACTATAACAGCCTCTACCACGGAGGTGGCATAGGACATTATCCACTATAACAGCCTCTACCACGAGGTGGCATAGGACATTATCCACTATCTACCACGGAGGTGGCATAGGACATTATCCACAATAGCCTCTACCACGGGGTGGCATAGGACATATCCACTATAACAGCCTCTACCACGGAGGTGGCATAGGACATTATCCACTATAACAGGCTTTACCATGGAGGTGGCATAGGACATTATTCACTATAACAGCCTCTACACGGAGGTGGCATAGGATTATCCACTATAACAGCCTCTTACCACGGAGGTGGCATAGGACGTAATCACTAACACCTCTACCATGGAGGTGGCATAGGACATTATCCACTATAACAGCCTCTACCACGGGGTGGCATAGGACATTATCCTACAGCCTCTACCACGGAGGTGGCATAGGACATTATCCACTATAACAGGCTTTACCACGGAGGTGGCATAGGACATTATCCACTATAACAGCCTCTACCACGGAGGTGGCATAGGACATTATCCACTATAACAGCCCACGGAGTGGCATAGGACGTTATCCACTATAACAGCCTCTACCACGGAGGTGGCATAGGACATTATCCACTATAACAGCCTCTACCATGGAGGTGGCATAGGACATCCACTATCCTTAGGTGGCATAGACGTTATCCACTATAACAGCTCTACCATGGAGGTGGCATTAGGACATTATCCACTATAACAGCCTCTACCACGGAGGTGGCATGGACATCCACATAACATACGGAGGTGGCATAGGACATTATCCACTATAACAGCCTCTACCACGGAGGTGGCATAGGACGTTATCCACTATAACAGCCTCTACCATGGAGGTGGCATAGGACATTATCCACTATAACAGCCTCTACCACGGAGGTGGCATAGGACATTATCCACTATAACAGCCTCTACCACGGAGGTGGCATAGGACATTATCCATAACGGACGACCAGCCTCTACACGGAGTGGCATAGGACATTATCCACATAAAGCCTCTACCACGGAGGTGGCATAGAATTATCCACTATAACAGCCTTACCATGGAGGTATAGGCACTATAATACCACGGACATAGGCATCTACCACGGACATACCTCCACTATACCATGGAGGTGGCATAGGACATTATCACTATAACAGCCTCTACCACGGAGGTGGCATAGGCATGGAGGTGCATAGGACATTATCCACTATAACAGCCTCTACCACGGAGGTGGCATAGGACATTATCCCATAAAGCGGAGGTGGCATAGGACATTATCACATAACAGCCTCTACCACGGAGGTGGCATAGGACATTATCCCTATAACAGCCTCTACCACGGAGGTGGCATAGGACTCCACTATAACATACCAGCGCATATCCACCGATAACAGCCTCTACCATGGAGGTGGCATAGGACAGCTCTACCACGGAGGTGGCATAGGACATTATCCACAATACAACAGGTGGCATAGGAGCACGGAGGTGGCATAGGACGTTATCCACTATAACAAGGTGGCATAGGACATTATCCACTATAACAGCCTCTACCACGGAGGTGGCCACTATACATACCACGGAGGTGGCCATTATCACTATAACAGCCTCTACCACGGAGGTGGCATAGGACATTATCCACTATAACGGATAATGACATTTTATTTAAAACAATCTAAATTTCATTTTAAAAAAATATATCTTTAACTTTTAAAAATTCGGCATTTGCCATTCCGAATGCCAAAAATTTTTGTCCAAAAACTCATTCTTTTTATAGTTGGTATCTCACGAAAAATATCTATAATTAATTTCAGAAATAAAAGACTTAATCGTTGTAATAGACTGAATATAGATTAAAAAATAAGAAAAAAATATAAAGCAATTTTTAAGATCTACATCTTAATAGCTTCCATTAACAAAGTTTTTTTTATCTCATTAAGCCTAGTTTTATTAAGTTTTACTTTTTTTAGTTAATTTACTCCCGAGGGAGTAAAGAATAAAAGAGTTTTTTGTTTTACATAGCTATTAGAAGATTGGAAGCGAAGTAAGAAGTATTCATGAATCCCTGTTATTAGGGAAGTATGATATCCATTATTACTTCTTAAGAAAGTTTTAAATTAAAAATCTGCCTTTTATTCAACATTTTAAGATAATTTATAGATTTTTATTTTTCAGACATTTCTTAGACCTTTAATAAAGGAATAAAGGTTTGGTGTTCTTTATATCTTCAGGCGTCATCGTCTAAGGTTAGCAGTCATCAGCTTTGCTAAAATTATTTTGTTGGCAATCAACGACAATCTATTCTCGTTAAGAATAATATTAATCAAGATAATAGCATAACATTGACTTTTATTTTTTTTCCTACGTTGTATCGAACTAACCATTTTGAGTTTCCAATATTCTTATATGGCTGGCTGCAAGACGGTTTAAACACTGTACTATACACACACACATATATATTATATATATAATATATATATATATATATATATATATATATATATATATATATATAATGTTGTTACACCTTAGATATGGGTTTACTATATTATTTCGAGTGTAAGCGTTGCGGAACCGACTTTCTAAGTACTAGCAAAGTGGATCAAAGAAGTAAGAAAAACTACTAAAGTACCCGGTGCTCGATTTCAACTCTTATGTAATTACTTTAAGCATCTACTTTATGCATTTACTTTATAAATTAACTTTAAGCATTTACTTTATGCATTTACTTTATAAATTTACTTTAAGCATTTACTTTGTGCATTTATTTTAAGCATCTACTTTATGCATTTACTTTAAGCATTTACTTTAAGCATTTACTTTGTGCATTTACTTTAAGTATCTACTTTATGCATTTACTTTAAGCATCTACTTTATGCATTTACTTTATAAAATAACTTTAAGCATTTACTTTATAAATTTACTTTAAGTATTTACTTGAAGCATTTATGTTATGCATTTACTTTAAGCATTTACTTTATGCATTTACTATATGCATTTACTTTAAGCATTTAATATTATTGCAGAAAAACTATTACGTAAAAAGAGTTAGATTGCAACACTGTTGTCTGCTATATCGCATTTTCTACAAAACATAACATGTTTATTTAACTGATCGTAATAATCATTCAGTTTCTTTTCATGTTAAAATTTTTAAAGTTAGTATTAATTAGTGCATAAACAATATTCTTTGCTGCTCAATACTTATTAGTGTAACAACAGAACAGTAATTCTCCTTTTTAACGTATATAATGTTACTATTAATACAATTAAAAACAACTATAACATGTTACTATTACATAGCAACTTTAGATAATTAATATAAAAAACATCGCAATATACTCTGAAGTATTACTACACAAAAGAGTATGTTTAAGTACTCTCTCTCTCTCTCGAATATATTTAATATTTTAAAATCAAACTGTACAAAAATCAACCTCTCTCTGAGGTTGATTTAGAGTAGGTTGAGTAGAGTTGTTCTGTTCGTATCAACCTTAATGCTAATTTTCAAAGAAAATGCTCTGAAAATTAGCATACACAAAGCTTTAAGTGAGTGCGAATAATACTGTGTAGTGCCGATTATTAAATAAAGACATATTTTCGTATAATGTGTGGGATAAATATACGCATTTTCTTTGAAAAACCCGGAAAAAATAAATTACAAGTTGAGAAACGGATTTTTAAGCAAGGAATCACGCATTTCAAAGAAAATTCGCTAGGCTTACTAACCCCTGCACCAGATTTATTTAAAAAAATATGCTATGCAAGTTAATGAATTAATAGTTTATTTCCTGCATTGCTGGAAAACCTAAATGTAATAAATATTTGTTGAGAGTAAGTGACCAGAAGAAAGCTTTTACCTAGCCAAACTTCAACTGAAATGTTTAAATCTTTTAGATAGTAATTCTTTGTCTATTTTTAAAAAGGTCAGTCTGTATTAGAGTTACCACTGAGCCGTTGTGGTTATTCTTTTGTCACTTATGACCACTGAAAGGTATTAATCTCCAGTGGACGGCCACTTAATTACTTTTATTCTCTGGGCTTGTCACATAGACTAATAACTTCCAGTTTTTCATTAAATCGTTTTCACTTTTTTAAAGGTTTTTTTTACTTTTTTGTGGATTTTTGTTTTAAATACTGAGAGTAAAGCTTGAATACATGCATAATTTTTTAATTATATTTTTAATTTTAATTTTGAATGGATTATCCCGTGTGTCTCAATGTTATAATGAACTTCAGAGATATATTTAATTTTTTTTAAAAAAAATAAGTTTAATTTTATAGAAGTTTTTAATTCCTTTTTCTTCTACTTGAGATATTAAAGTTCTTGAGATATTTAAATGAATAATTTGTTTTTTTCTTCTAAAATTAAGATTAAGTAAGATAAGTAAAATTAAGATTCAACTTAATTTATACCTAGATTTACTTAAAATCTGGGAAATAAGTCGGGCTCCGGATTTGGGAGCAGATTTTAAATAAATAAATACATTTTATTTGAATTAAGTACAATTTTAAAGTACAACGGCAACATGTCAATAATAAATAATCTTATAATTTACAATAATAATTTTTACGAAAAATATGTCCAAAAGTGATATAAAAACAATAAAAAAACATTTAATTGTGTAAAGAATTTAAAATTAAAACTTTAGTAGAGTTGGCATTTTAGAAGTCACAAGGCAAATGAGCCACAGGTTCTTGGTATTATATTTTATATTTTATAAAATAAAAATCAAAACCTTACAATATTAAAAAAAAACATTTCATGATTGTATTGTTATTTAAAGAGAGTTAGAGTGTTGTTGTAATTTTATTATTTTAGTTTATAAAATTTTAATTTTCTGTTTTTTATCCAAGTTTAAATGAACTGATAAGATTTACCCTTTTTCTTAAATATCAATTAAGTTTTATATTTATTTATTCTTGTCGCCATAAATCAATTTTTATTAATAAAATTAGAAGATCTACAAAACTACCTTAATCCTTAATCCCAACATTTTCTCGAAATCTTATTTTACAGTCTAAACTTACTTAAAGAAAGTTGTTAAACTTAATTTAAGGCTAACTTAAACTAAAAACTCATTAAGACTGGTCACTAAGAAATCCCTTGACTTAGGCAGGGCTTAGGAAGGGATTTGCTTTTGATGTAGGGTCTGAGGAATCCCTAGAAAATTCCAATTGAAGAAAAGGACTACAACCCTAAATACAGTTATTCTTTGCCTTATATTCCCTGGGAATTCATAAAAATTGCTTTGTACAAATTTGTTATTGTTATATTATTAACATTTGCATTATTTAATTTCATATTTTATATTGTGTGCTGTTTTTATATTAACGGTATTTGTCGCTGTAGCACAGCGATTTTATTAGTCCAACAGTTTCCAACCGTGCCTCCTTTGGGAGCGGACTTAACTTCGGGTTTAACAAATGACCGAGAGAGCCCTGACACAGTTGGCCTGCCTGTGCAGCCTAATAGCTTCACTAGTCTAAAGACAAACAACTAAAGCCTAATACCACTGAGTTCGGCCACTGCCTCTCGCAAGAGACACTCATACACCGCGGTTTGAACATATTGCCGTGATGATGATAACAGTGGTCGATCCTAAACTACTGAGCTAAACACGGACTAAACCTAAAATAAATACCCAGTCCTCTAGTTAAAACATATCTACATGACCTAGCCTAATATCACAATGCCGTGGATAAGCCAGCCAGCTAGTTTCAACAAATTGCCGGAACTGGTTCTCGTTTGGCCTAAACTAACTAAACATATCACATAATTGGGAGATACTTACTCCAGCTATGCTGTGAGCACACACCTATTTTACACATATTCCCGGGGTGAGCATTAATTGTCACCAACCCCCTAAAAACCTTGTCTTAATTTAATATCACAGCAAAATTACACTAACTAACCTAGATTAAAAGAAGCAACTACCGTATCCCATTGACCAGCAACGGGAGCCTACCCACTATCCCACTGAACATATGGCCGGGGGGAAAGTAACGACATCCGCTGAACGATATCTAATCAATCCTAATAAATATACTATTTTATTACCACCTTTGAAAAGTTTAATGCAAGCGGACCATAATAATACATATTTTAAAAATTTCATTTAATTCTAATAAAGTTGATACCAATATTACCCTAACCCAATACAGCTTCATAAAGATAAATGATAAATGATAAATAATCAAACAGAGATCACTGCTTAAAGTGACATTGTTCTTGTCAATAAACAAATATTCACAAAGGGAATTAAACTTTACATTTCAAAAAACTCATTCATATTATAGAAAACGTTTTCAGTCAAAAGTTTTCAATTCTTTATTAAATTTTTTTAGGGGCAAATTTTTAATATTACTATTCAGAGCATTATACAGTTTTACTCCTAAAACTTTATTACCTACTATAGATTTGTTAAGTCTATGCTTCGGTATCATTAGCATGTCTTTATTTTTGGTTTCATACCTCTGCTGATGCACAGGATAGGTGTGAATATTTGTCTTAACATAAACTAATACAGTATAAATATATAAATTCACTACAGTCATTATTTTTAAATTTTTAAATATATCCTTACAGTGATCTCTTTGTCCTGCTCCTTTTATTATTCTTAAAATTTTTTCTGCTTACCAACAGGTTTTCCAAATTAACACGTCCCCAAATAATTAAACCATAACTAATCCTACTTTCTACCATAGCATGATAAACCATGACTAATGCTTCAAGAGGCAAATACTTTTTTAGCTTACTAAATGCAAATGTATAAGAGGCTACTTTCTTTTCTAAAAACTCTATATGCTGCTTCCAAGACAATTTAGAGTCTATATTGATTCCTAATATGTTAATACAGTTAGTAATATGTTTATAAAGATATTGTTTGGCATATATCATACATTTTTGTTATTTGATTTTGAGTTTTTAACAAAAACCTATGATATATGATGGAAAATTATCGTAGTCGGTGCTAGTATCAAATTTTAGTATTTAATTAAATTTTTAAAGTATACATTATTACGGTATGCTCTAATTTAACATTTTAATGTTACTGCAAGTGGTAACAAATCAACATTACTGGGTAATAGTTACAAA
This sequence comes from Microvelia longipes, assembly GCA_018340805.1. Lineage (NCBI taxonomy): Eukaryota > Metazoa > Arthropoda > Insecta > Hemiptera > Veliidae > Microvelia > Microvelia longipes. The sequence goes on from JACMZG010001914.1 coordinate 41,377,434, forward strand.
AAAATGCAAAGGTAAATTTGAAGTTGTAGGAGTTAATTCATGGAAGTAAAGACCATTTTGAAAACCATACATTGCATGATCGTACATATTGTACAATCGTCAACCATTTTTATTACACACCAAGTCACACCAAGTCACATCAAAGATGATAACTTTATTATAAATAAACACAAATACGTTGCTAAGCAACTATGTGTGAATATATTTTCACTTATACCATCTGAGAAGCCTGCTATAGCAGAGGCAGCTTTGTAATGTTTTGCTAAGACGCTGGCTACCTCTGCTGGGCTGGTGTGTACCTAGCCATCAACCACAAGGATGGGGTTCGATGACGGTCGTTTTTAAAGGACATAATGCTGGCTCATTTAAAACGTTTCTCCCAGTATTCAAGGAATTCGATAAATATTTATAAGTAAATTTTGTTTCTAAATTATTCAAATAATATTTTATGCATAAAATATTTTTTGAATAAACTGTTCGATAATAAATGTACTGTGTTCCTTACGGATTCAACTATATTATCCAAGTTATTTTTTATTTGAAGTACAATGAAGTAAGCATTTTTTTTAAAAAATATGATGTAACTAGAATCCTCTACTTATGACAAAACTTAAAATGTAATAAAATAAAAGGGTGTCTGCGTAATGTGTTCATTAGTCTATTTAAAATTTACTTTAAGCATTTACTTTGTGCATTTATTTTAAGCATCTACTTTATGCATTTACTTTAAGCATTTACTTTAAGCATTTACTTTGTGCATTTACTTTAAGTATCTACTTTATGCATTTACTTTAAGCATCTACTTTATGCATTTACTTTATAAAATAACTTTAAGCATTTACTTTATAAATTTACTTTAAGTATTTACTTGAAGCATTTATGTTATGCATTTACTTTAAGCATTTACTTTATGCATTTACTATATGCATTTACTTTAAGCATTTAATATTATTGCAGAAAAACTATTACGTAAAAAGAGTTAGATTGCAACACTGTTGCAATCTAATATTCTTAAAATTAATATATTAATAATATCTTAAAATTTTTTTCTGCTTAACCAACAGGTTTTCCAAATTAACACGTCCCCAAATAATTAAACCATAACTAATCCTACTTTCTACCATAGCATGATAAACCATGACTAATGCTTCAAGAGGCAAATACTTTTTTAGCTTACTAAATGCAAATGTATAAGAGGCTACTTTCTTTTCTAAAAACTCTATATGCTGCTTCCAAGACAATTTAGAGTCTATATTGATTCCTAATATGTTAATACAGTTAGTAATATGTTTATAAAGATATTGTTTGGCATATATCATACATTTTTGTTATTTGATTTTGAGTTTTTAACAAAAACCTATGATATATGATGGAAAATTATCGTAGTCGGTGCTAGTATCAAATTTCTTAGTATTTAATTAAATTTTTAAAGTATACATTATTACGGTATGCTCTAATTTAACATTTTAATGTTACTGCAAGTGGTAACAAATCAACATTACTGGGTAATAGTTACAAAAAAATGCAAAGGTAAATTTGAAGTTGTAGGAGTTAATTCATGGAAGTAAAGACCATTTTGAAAACCATACATTGCATGATCGTACATATTGTACAATCGTCAACCATTTTTATTACACACCAAGTCACACCAAGTCACATCAAAGATGATAACTTTATTATAAATAAACACAAAACGTTGCTAAGCAACTATGTGTGAATATATTTTCACTATACCATCTGAGAAGCTGCTATAGCAGAGGCAGCTTTGTAATGTTTTGCTAAGACGCTGGCTACCTCTGCTGGGCTGGTGTGTACCTAGCCATCAACCACAAGGATGGGGTTCGATGACGGTCGTTTTAAAGGACATAATGCTGGCTCATTTAAAACGTTTCTCCCAGTATTCAAGGAATTCGATAAATATTTATAAGTAAATTTTGTTTCTAAATTATTCAAATAATATTTTATGCATAAAATATTTTTTGAATAAACTGTTCGATAATAAATGTACTGTGTTCCTTACGGATTCAACTATATTATCCAAGTTATTTTTTATTTGAAGTACAATGAAGTAAGCATTTTTTTTAAAAATATGATGTAACTAGAATCCTCTACTTATGACAAAACTTAAAATGTAATAAAATAAAAGGGTGTCTGCGTAATGTGTTCATTAGTCTATTTAAGAACACCCTAATTTATTCTTCTTGTTAAATTTTGAACAAAATTTTAGTTAAAGTTAATTTTAGTTAAGTAAGTTTTAGTTTTAGTTAATTTTAGTTAACCCGAAACTCCTTTTAATAAGGCGAATATATTTTAAATACAAAAGAGACGAAAATACTTTGTTTTTAAGAACTTTCTATAATGAACTTAAGAAAGGAAATAAACTAAGTTTGCAATTTCCTTTTCAAGCAACTACAATACTTTTTGGGAGGAATGTTTGTGCACATTGTATATCTTAGAATAAGGTAAAAATAACAATAGGAATTACGTGAGTGCGGGATAAGAGGCGAAACCATTTTCTAGAAAACATTTTTGAAGTGAAGACAAAACACAGAAGGTTAGCTTTTACAATCCTTCTAAAGGGCCGAGCATTTCAAGAGAAAAAGCATTAGAGTTAATCACTCTGTTCTAGAACACACCTACATACTCTTAAGTAATTTTCTAAAAAATAACCTTTAACTTCTGTATCCTTCTCTTATAATTTTAAATGGAAAAATCTCAGTTTCAAATCTTTTTTAGAGAGAAAGAAACTCTTTAGCCCAAAATAAAAGTTGTAATAAAGTAATTAAAAGCTTAAATATAAATACTGAAATAATTGATTTTTCCCATTTAGTTTAAATTTTGTGTGAAACAACTAAAATAGAGAATTTAAAAAAATAACTTTAAAATCCTATATTTCTGATAAATATTTTTGTTAGTTAAAAGTTGGTTTTAAATTTAAAGTTTCTTTTTATCATTAGTAAACCAGTAAATCTAAAGATTTGATCTATTGGAACGTCTATTTTTGTCTAGTCATCTTTTCTTAATGAACAAGAGAAGAAGGGGGTTTCCACCACCTATAGTGGAAATTTTTTGCAGACGATGTACAATGTACATTTGTCTGTGTCGACTTACCCGTTACTTTAAAATTTTGTTTCTATACAATTGGATACTACAAAGTCGTGCAAAACATGAATAGTTGACACAATATAATTGTGTGAGAGACACCTAGAAAATTTAACAAGCAAAATGCAATAATAAATCTGGGAACTGTTCCATTATTCGACATTCATCATCATAATGTGATGTCCCACTTTATTTCGTGTCGTCTAACTCATCAAAGCACCGACAGAGCCTAAACATTCTCTGACCTTTAAATAAAATTCCGAAAAATATAATGTGAAATATTTACCTCAGACAAGCGGTGCTCTCTTGTCGCCATCATACTTGGCAAGGGAAACATGTTTTCTTGATACCAAATATATATATTTTTTACGTGTGATGTCTATCCTGTTAATGCTGTTGATAATTAATAATTTAAAGAATAATAGCAATTTTTAGTAAAAAATAATCTTTACAAATTATCATAATATTGTAATCTTATTTTGAATTTATTAAATACATAAAAATATGAAGTATTACATTTAAACGATGTATTTTATTTACTTAATTTAGCTAATATATTTTTGATAATTAATTAATTTTTATGAAATAGTTATTTTTACTTTTCCAAAGGTACCTTATATAAATAGAATTGTCAGCAAAAAAATCTAAAACTGGTATGTCGCTTAAATTATCCAACTCTAGTCTTTTTAAGGCTTCCTTAAAAGTTGTCTCCATTATATGTTCTCCTTCTAAAGCTTAGAAGTTGTAGAAATTGCCAAAATCAATTCCTTCAAAAATAGGTTCGATTTTTTAAGTACTCGACTCCTTAGCTCTGATATTTTTGATTTATTAGCCTTGAATCATTTTATTTGTATAAGGAAATTCCTTTAGAACAATTGTTTATTATTATTATTATTCTTATTTATTCTAGAAGCCTCAAAATATACTAAGTAATATTCAAGGTAAACTTATTTTATTTTTATCTTCTATTTCTATAAAAGATAATTGGCAACAAAAACTGTCGTAATTTAGAGCAATGATTTGGAGGGTTCTAAACCCACCTATAAAAGAAGAGATGTTGGAACAAGAGATTTTAATAATCAAACAAATAGCTACGACAAATGGATACCAGACATCGACTATCGACAAACTAGTCAGAAGTACAAGAAATAAAATTTTTTGCCAAAGAACTAATGCAATGATACTTAAAAAGATTATGTCTTATAGAAAAATATCATATACAGTGACGAATTTAATATTTCTAATAGTGACAGAACTATGAGAGAATTTAAGAAAAATAATGTAGAACCTGCCCCATATGTAAACTATACTCTTTAATGACACTTAATCAACTCTATTTAACTGGTGAAAAAACAAGAAAAGTGACGTTTATATACTTCAATGCAAGGCACAGTACATAGGTTGAACCGGGAGAATGCTAGAATAGAGTACTGAAGAACAAAAACGTACAGTGAAAAGAATAAAGAATCTTAATACAAAAATAAAAGACGTGAAACAAGATAAAAGTAATATAAACTTCATGTTACAGAATCGTTTACTAAAAAGAGACTAAAAAATGCTGAATGAGAAGAAAGCTAAGCTACATACAGAAATAAAGGATAAAGAAAAAACAAGTGAAAGATTGTATAGTCTATCAGCCTTTACAAGACACCTAATTTACACCATCACAATATTACAAACAATGACGACTGAAAACTCTAGAATCCCTTGAAATTTTCCTAGTCAGCCACATGACAGATATATAATTTCTCATTGAACACACCGATGTGTCATCTTCACCACTCTTCAAGAAATTAAAAATAAAATAACAGAAAAATAGTCATATATTACTTTAAGTATCGTTATATAACTATGGTTATCTTAAACATAACCTTTGTTTGTTGTCATTGTTACATTTTATTTACTTGTTTAATTCATCTCATAGTTTAAAAAACTTTATGTGACCTGTAAAGTATACAGTTTATACAGAAGATGACCCAAATGAAGCTACTATAACTAGGCTTATATATATATATATATTATATATATATATAATATATATATATATAATATATAATATATGTATATATTTATATATATATATATATACATAACTCCAAAATTACAATCATATTATAAAACCATTATAGTCTTATCACCTTTATTTCATTCTATTTATTTATTTACTTACATTTATTTTTTCATTATTTACTTATTTATTTATTATTTTTTTTTTTTAAATTTATTTTATTTAATTTTTTATTTTTATTTATTTCGTTTCGTTCTTCCTGGGAGACTAAGGAGTGGTAAACCTTGTTGTGGCACCTTTGGAAGGGCGGGATGTTTTCTAAGAGACCTTGGTAGTGACAGTACCTTGGTGTGGCATCTTAGTTTTAAAGGGGGGGGGGGGCTAGGAACATGTTTTGTGGCGGCATCTTAGGTCGGGGGTTTTTATTATTATTTATTTATTTTTATTATCATTTTTTTATTATTTTTTTTTATTTCTTTTTTTTATTTTTTTTTTTTTAATTATATACAATTTTTTTTTCTTCTTATCTTTTTGTTTTATATATGTTGGCTACAATGATTTGAGGTTATTTTAAGTTTTGCCAATGCCACCTGTATCTTGGATATAGAAGGCATTGTCTAAACTATATATTATATATATATATATATATATATATATATATATATATATATATATTATATACATACATATATATGTATACACACACACAAATATATATATATATATATATAATATATATATATATATATTATATATTATATATATATATTATGTATGTGTGTGTGTGTCTGGTCTTCGCGCCCCGCCCACTGGTGACTGCCTAAAAGATGAGACCAGGGTTCTCTTTTCATAACTGTCCGCGGATTTCATATTTTTGTACCTGAATGTTACTTTTTATGTATGTAACTTTAACTTAATATCCTCTATTTTATTTTTTTTACTCCCCTTGATATATGTTTATTGGTTTACTGTATTAATATGTAGTTTTTTATCTTTTTACTTTTTTATTTAATGTATTTTTAGTTAATTTCTTTGATATCTGTTGGCTAGGCACTGATGATTTTGTGGAAAGATTTTGGTGTTGCTATTGGTTAGCTGTGTTTACTCTATTGCTCAGTTTTCTGTTAATATTAGATTAATTAAATTATAAAAATGGTCTATTGTATTGACATATTTCACTGAAAATATCAATTAATTATAATTTAAATAAAACATTGTCCAATAAATTCTTTCTTGCTTCTAGATTTCCCTATTCCAATGACAACAATATTATAAAAACAAATTATATTTATTAAAAATAAATATCCTTTAATGTAAAAATTAATTGATAAAATAAATCCAACTCATCACTTACAATAAATAAATATTAACTGTGCATTAGCAAATTAAATCATGTTTAATCTCATTTTTCTCTCTTTTATTAATTAAATGATAAATATTATTTTTTTTAACTGATTCTAGGGATTCTATACTTTAATCCTCTCATGATAAGTAGGCTCCTGAAAATTCAATGCGTATTAAATGATTGAAAGTTATATATTAAAATATTGATTAGACTAATATCTAGTTTATACGTGTTTTGATGTAGATAGAAGTCCAACTTACACTTTAGTAACTTTTAATTCTTGAATAATTCGGAGAAAGTAACTCTTTAAACTTACGTAACTCCGAGTATGTAACTCCGAGTATGTAACTCCTTAAACTCTGAGTAACCGGTGACTCTTGAGTAATTCTGAGTATGTAACTCCTTAAACTCTGAGTAACTGGTGACTCTTGAGTATCTCTTAAGTAGGTAACTCTTTAAACTCTGAGTATCTGGTAACTTACATACTTGAGTATTTTTTGCGCCTTTCGTTGCTGTCAGGTTCATATTCTCTATCGCATAAAAAAATCGGATGCAGAGTACCTCGGAAATTTTCCTCGTCACACAGGATTCGCTATGCTCGTCTTCCCTGCATCGGACTCGCTTCGCTCGTCCTAAGAATATACAATTCGCCAAATTTATACTGCGACACGTCTTTGCTCGTCTTAAGATAGTAAATGCATCCGTATCATTCTCAGCGGTCACCCATACTGCACTGACCACGCTCAATGCTGGTTACTTTTTATGATCCAACAAAAATTATTAAGATACTTGTCGCATTGAAACAAATGTCTTTATTTATTAAATAAAGTTAATTGGATTATTTTCTGATATTTTACATTTTTTAAAAAACTTATTAAAGTCATTCGATACAATTTAAAGTAATGCTGATAATGAGATGAAACTTAAGACATATGTTAGTCGTATACATGGCTATAGGAGTGCCAAATTTCAATTGGAGCGCATCATTTATTCGCGTTTTATGATTTTTCGAAAATTTTGCTGAGTCATAAAATTATAATTTTTAACTACACCAGTAGACTGTTTTTTGTACAAAGTTTTAACTCCCTACCATGAATACACTAGGAACTACGATGTTAACAGACACTCACAAACACACATACAGACAGACTACCCACTCAGGAGGCCTTTAAAACACCTAGAACAGATAATGCCGGTTTCATCCCGGTTTCGGATTGTTTTGCAAACACATTAGACGAGGAAAAGTAATAATAAAGGCATTAAGCGTTTGCTCAACCATGTATAAAATACATAGTATAATGTATTTCATGTATGTTCGTTTAAATAAAACCAGTTTTTTAGATGATTCTAGAAGTTAAGTAATAATTTCTATTACTTGCTGAATTGTATGCAGCAAATGACCCACACAATTTTTGTATATAAACCTATTCGTCCTTAATTAAATAAACGTTTTTTCTTTGTAGTACATAGGCACTTAAAGGTTATACCTAGAACTTTATGTTTTAAGTAAAAAACTAAGGTTTATAGACATCGTTTAAAATGCATTATTTTTCACTTATATTCTAGAGTATCATTCCAAACAAATTGAATTATTAGATTATCTAATGATACCTCTCTTCAATTATACCTGTATTAGAGAGAATAAGCCATTAGATTTCTATACTAAGTAATGTACATAACGAATGTAATGTAGTCTTTCTATCCTTTCTGGTTGTTCCTTGGTTTACCATTACGTCGTGAACCTTCCTAATGGCACTTATAGTTTAACACATGGCTAAACTCAGTTGACAGCGTGGGAAAATAGTGTTAAGGAACCAATGAGGTTGGTCCAATTCGAAATGGTGGACGTGGGTTAACATCAGGGGGGTTAACTTCAATGAGGAAAAGTTTGGATTCGATTATCGCAAGCTGCTAGAAATCAGCGCTGCGGCAGACCTGTGTGGACAACGCGTATACTAACTCTGATAGCTTTCCAAAATTTACCGATTATATTTTTAAACTTATATTTATGTAAACCATGGCAACTATTGGTTATGACAGCTGCCTTTATTGTAATAATAAAATTATTTTTCTTTTCGTTCCTTATTATTTCTACCCATTAAAAATAGTTCGCCATTGTCATGTTTTGTATTACAAAAATTCAGAAACTAATAATAAAAAAAAATTATCTACTCACGGCAGCAAAATTAGCCATTACTGGACTGTTTTTAAGCTGCAAAATGTCATTTTACCAACACTGTCAAACAATACGGGAAATATTTTAAAACAGTACGCAAAATGTTTCAAAACAGTACGCAAAATGTTTTGGTAATGAAAAAAGTACTAGGGATTTATGGCTCATTTAATTACATGGGAAACAAGTCAAAACTCCCTAGGCGGAAAAATGAATGAGCGGAGGTTATTATTTTACAAATTATTGCGTGAATTTCGGTATTGTTTTATTTTGTAAACTATGATTTATTCTAGCTTGTTTCTTGTATGTAACTTTCTTTATTGTTACTTAAAATTACGATATTATTATTAAATGTTTAACATTTAACATTTGTTTATCTAATAATATATAATGTTTTGGAAACAAACTGGCAACACTGATAATTTTGGCATTAAATTAAATTATTTACCAGTTGTTTATGAATCGACAGATTTTTAATGTTTAAGTCGTCAGATTTTGTATTTCATGTTGTTATATTTAGTTTAAGTGTATAAAGTTACAAAAATAGAACGTTATCAAAAACTAAATCTGTAAACTAAAGTTAAGTTACTAAAACATAATGAGTGAGAACAACAGTGAAGTGAATAAAGATACAAACATTGTTGACATTGACGAGTTATTGGACCACACTCCACCTGATATTGTCAGCGTTGCATCTACTTCAAAGCAGTCTTTACTGCCTGTAAAATCTGGCAGCAAGTATTTAAAATAATCTCTTGTGTATTTTTTCTGCCGTTAGTAGATAAAATAGTATATGCTACTATGCAGCAAAGGATACATTGCAGACTCGTGCAATTAATTACCTGCCTCGGCTTACGCCTCTGCAGGTAATTTCCATTGTCCGCCCTCGCCTTCGGCTCGGGGGCAAATTTAAAAACTCGTCTGCAAAATTCCATTTTGCTGCCTAGTAGCATAATATACTATTTCAAACTTCAATATAACGCTACTGATGGCTGTTAAGTTTACATTTTATTCAATTATTTAATAATTTAATCGATATAATCAAGGTAATCACAGGTGGGCGTCTTTTTAAAAAATGTTTTTTAAAATTGTTCCAGGCTGCATTAAATGCCAAAATCTATCTTCTAGCACGTGGATAATTTAGCCACTAATGCTTACCTGATTAAATTGATTAAATTATTAAATAAATTGAATCAAATGTAAACTTATTTGCTATCAGAAGGGTTCTGTAGATGTTTAAATACGATGAAAACAGCGCCAAGCGTTTCGGCTCGTTAGAAGTATGACTAGAAAGTATAAAAAGTTAATTTTAAATGGAATGTTGGCGAAATTCGGAAAATTAAGCCACGCCTACTCGGTTGAAAAGTTGATCTGCCGCGGCGCTAGCGTCGATCGGAAGGGTTTTTATGAATGAAATCATTTTTTTGACGTGTTAGGTTATCGTCCGGAATTGACGTCATTGCAGGAATAAATAGTAAATTTTCATTGTTGACTACCTGTACCGATTCCTGCAATGACGTGGTACGTCATTCATAAAAACGTCAGGTTATAACCTCTTTTTGCGTTTGGTTTGTTTACATCGTATTGAATCACCTTATTAATTTCTAACATCTTGGTCTCAAGCATAACAAATCATATTTAAATGTGACTGTCATGATTTAGTTTTAATAAAACCTTTCTTCGATACAACACCACTCGATCTTATCAAACTTTATACTATCTTACTATTAAACGATTTTATAAACAAAGTTGTATTTTTCTGTTACAGTTGGCATTGTCTAATGCTAGTCAAGTGGTGCTACGACAAGTGGGTTTCAATTTGTCCGGAAACATAAGTTGCGAAGTAACCACAGACGCACCATCTTTCTCAACAGCTATGGCGTCCAGGCAAATGATGGTTGTTGGTAAGTGCTAACAAATTGCTTCATTTAATAAATGTAGCTATCATAAAGTTTATTTATTGTTCTTTTATACAAAAATTATAATCTTGTAGAGATAATACTCTTTTTTGTTACTATAAGGGATTAAAATAGCTCAAAACTAATCATCTCCTTAAGCGGCTTTTATGTACGTTTTGATCTTTTGTTTAAAAGATTTCCCTAATTAGGTTCCTGGTAAGCAGGAGTTAGACCCGGGAGTGTCACTAAAATTTTTAATTGTGAATCTGATTATTCAAAATTAAAGTTATGCGCTCTTATTTAACGTTGTAGGTTCTAAAGTAATGACCAAATTTTAGAAAATTTCATCGCAATTCTTTTTACGTTTTGTCATTTATATCGTAGGTATATAGGAAAAGTATTGTGTTTGCAAAAATATACGAAACCCAGATGTCACTGGAAATATCCGTTTCAGGCGTTTTTAAGGCCTCCTAAGTGATTTTCGCAAAGTTGTCTGTCTATATGTGTGATTGTGTGTGTGTCTATGTTATCATCGTAGTGCCCAGTGTATTTGAACTAGAGAGTTAAAATTGTGTTCAAAACTCTATAGTTTTTTGTCTACTGCTATAGTTGTGCTATTCGGTAAATAATAATAGTAATAGTAGTAATACGGGGGGAGTGGTAGTAACTACCAGGCAAGTAGGCCACGTTGTTGGACCCTTTTTGCCAGCTCCCTAAGATAGTGTTCCACACCTTTTAACTTCAAGTGTAGGGATATTTCATCTAGTTTAGCCAGAAGAGCCGTGAATTTCTATGGTTCCTCTCATGCTTTTTCAAGCAATCAAACATATTTTCACTGACTCTTATAGTCTAGTGAAAACTGGGTACAACACGTGCTCTCACTGATAAACCAAACCTCCACACACATTAAACTACAAGGCAGAAACAGTATAGTATTATAATGAATCTACAATGAGGGTCCTAAATTTTGCCTATACCCAGTTTCATTTAGGGTAAGGGATCTTTAACGAGTACCTGACAACGTACAGGCTCGAGACCACCGGCTTTACGTCCCTTCTGAAGGACATGGTACACAGAATTTTTATCCCTCTCATAAAAATCCTAGAGGCCCGTGCTGGGATTGAACCCATGACTAAAATCCATTCATTCTGTGTATTGGCCGCGTACCTTAACCACTTTACCACGGGTGACTCGTGCTATTCGGTAAATATTTTTTTTATGAAATCATTAACCCGCAATAATGACTAAGTAAATCATTCTATCGAAAAATGATGTGATCCAATTGAAATTCGGCACGCATATAGCCATGTATAAGACTATGGCCACGTATGTACTAAGTTTCATCTTATTATCAGCATTAGTTCAATTTTTATCGAATGATTTGTATACGTTTTTTAAAAATTGTAAACAAGCAAAGAATAATCCAATCGAGTTGAAATTTTTTGCAGGTGTATCCCTGATGTAATAAATAAGTGTACTAAGTTTCGTTATAATACAACAAGTCTATCCATGATTTTTTGTGGATCATAAAAATTAACCAGCATTGAGGGTGGTCATTGCCTGAATAAATGAGCACTGGGAATAAAACGAATGTATTTACTATCTGAGGATGAGCAAAGCGAGTCCGAAAACGTGTTGCAGTATAAATGTACCGTCTTGTATTTCTGTGTGTGAGCGAAGCGAGTCCGAAGCTTGAAGGATGAGTGTAGCGAATCCGATGTAATGAGAAAAAGTTTGAGGTACCCCGTACCCGATTTTTTATTTTAGTTTGTTTAATACAACTACACATTTTAATATAACAAGTCTTAGTGAAAGGGGGATGTGGTAGCGTGAGTTATCAGGAATGAGAAGATATTCAATGATACCACTCCGGCGTGCAAGGGGGAGGTAGGTTAATAAATAAATAAATAAAGACTTTTATTACGGATAAACCATACCATATTAATATCAATCAATATTAATATTCATATTTATTAATTAATGAATAAAGCTACAAGAAGGTCTCTAGGCCACTGCCACTTTAAACGTCTAGGAGGATCATCTGGGGTAGTTATAGAGGAAAGGATTTGAACCAAGAGATTGAAATGACCTGTTAAGGATTCGTGGAAGGATTTATAATGGGATTTAAAATAGTCGCGTACAATGGGAACATTAAGGTCTGAATGTAGGGTGAGGTTTTGAAACACAGAAGGGGGCATTTGTGATGGTTTCTTGTCTGGAGGATTTGGAGGCGTTTAGAGTTGGAAGGTTTGGTGCTTCCCTAGACTTCCGAACCGTAGGCCCAAGCTTGCTTAAGAATGGCGTTGCAAATTCGAACTTTATTATTTAATGATAGCTTGGACCGACGTTCTAGAAATCTAAGAAGTACTTTAAAACGTCGAGTAACGTCAATTCGTTTCGTCTTCGTCAGGTGTACCCATGTCAGTCTTTTGTTAAAATTAACTGAAGTTAACGGACAATGACAGATTGAGGAATGATTCCTTGGTTAAGGGTGACTGGAGGACAGACCATGACAGCTCATAACTATCAAGAAGAGCAACGGCTACATGAACACTTTTCTGTTTTCTTACTTTATTCTCCATTTTCTCATCCAAGATTATTGGAGTAAGAGATAAATTTAAAGGTAATAGGAAGCGGATATGTGATTTTTGTGGAGTGATAGGATTGCTTTCAAGCTAGGGATAGCAAAAGTAGCTAGAGTTTTATTTGGATGTTGTGGGATGTTAAACGCGATACTAAAATTTTTTTATAGGTATTGAGTTGTATTATCGCGATGTAACAATTTTATGTGTGTACCCTGAGTCAGGATCGTGACCCTAAGAAGTCAAGGTGGGCGTGTGAGTCATCTGACGTCATTATACTTTGTGTATTTTATTATGAGGTATACCGGTGTATAATAATCATAACACCGGAACTTAACATGCTTGTTTTACATGATTTTTTAACCGATATGCGTTATAAGCTTTCAAAGACACGCATTAAATTAGCTTTAAAATAGTTCTAATAATGGTGCAATACTAACTTTGTAAGGTTGAGCATAGTTTGTGTAACCAATAGAATAAATATGAGCAATTCCTTTTGACGAAAGAGAGTAGTAATGGTATTGCTCAATTTATTATGCATCAACCTAAGCAAATAATGAAATGTTAAGCACTGAAGCACGTATTTAACAAAAAAAAAACTTCGTATTGCATGCGGACCTCTGCACAAGAATTTATCAATAACCACTAACATAAAGTGTTTTTATTCAAATAACCTTTAAAAATAAAATATAAATTCACTTCCAATTCTATTGAATATCTTCCTGTACATTTCTTATTCTTATTTTAATATTAAAATAAACATATAAATCAGAGTTGACCTTAAACTTTTATCCATTATTAACCTTGGCACTTTAAAAAACCCATCTGCTTAATTTACATAACAAATAAGAAAAAAATGTTTTACCAGCAGCGTCTCTTTAAATTCTCCACCTTTGTATAGATGGGACCCTTACTACTTAGAGTAAAGTTGCTCGAAGGCATTGTATTGTTAAAGGTTATGTTCAAGTTTTTCCATTGTTTGTATAGGCCTGTAAATTTGGTATCTATTGTCTTTTTCCATCTCACCTTACTCTTCCTACCCCCTACCTTCTCATAGTTACATTCTTATCTAAATTACAGACATAATTTATACCACCCCTCCTTCTAGTGAGGGTTACACTCGAAAATAAATTTAAGCCCTAAAAAATATTTCCTCCTTTTTTTACCTGTTGTTCTTATTTTAGTTCTACCTTCTTTTCCTTTTTTTCTCTGTCCTCTAATTATGTCTCGCTTTTTGTACTTCCATTTTCTCGTTAAAAAATTATACATTAAAAAGTTAATAAGTAAATTTAGAAAATACTCTTGAGATATTATAATTACCTTGAAATAAATTTTTCATTTTCTCTTAATTTTTTACCTCTACTATAATAAATTATCAGGAAACAATAGAATAAATTATTCAACCCCCTCGAAGTATAAAGAATCGAAATTTAGAAACGTAAAAACAAACTTTTTTCATTTTTTGTTTTTCTTTAAATGAATACATGTTTAAATTACTTGCCTTCTTATCTGGTCTTAAAATTGCCAATGCTTAAGGTAATAAAGTTTTACCAATACTTTATAAAGTATATATTTAAAATATAAAAAATTATAATTTGTTAAAATACTTTTTAAAACTTGTATATGTACAGATCTAATGAGTCAGTTAATGAGTTACAGTCTTTTTGAAACAATATACTTGAGGGAGAGACACCTAAGAAAAGTATCATGTAGTATTTTGCTTGATACATTGTCTAGCTGTATATATTGTGTCAACTATTCATGTTTCGCAAAACATGGTAGTATCAAACGATAAAAAATTTGCTTGCCAAGCATGATTGCAGTAAGAGAGCACCGCTTGTCTCTGGTAAATACTTGACTTTATTTTCTTCAGCATTTTAAGAGAAGGACAGAGTAACTTACCTTTTCGCACAGTTTTATTGTTGCAACTATTTAAGTTTTGTAACTCGGTAGTATCAAATGATAATATGTTTTTGTGAGAACTTTAATATTTATATTACTCTTTAATCATATGTATTGTATTTTCATGACAAAAATGCTGTAAATAAAATGTTATAGTATGTGAGTAAAAGAAATTAAATAAAATGAGTTACAAAAAATTGTATATTTAAAGGTATTAAAATTAGCGATATTCTGGTTGATTGACAGAAAAATTAGAATAGTATTTTAATCATTGAATATCTGTAAATAATAAAATCTCTCAGTAACAAAATGTATAAATAATTTTTATTAATACATTTTAAGTTATTAAATCTTTCTTTGCCAACAAGAAAGTCAACAAAGAAAGTTGTTTCTTTATATCATACTTTAAAAGATGTTAAATATTTAGTTATTAACTAAAGGCATTTTAAAGGTGGCTTTAGGTCATCGGAAAGCCTTTCAATTTATTTAACATGTGGAACAAGTTTATATTATATTTTAATTTTAATATTTGTACCATAAACCATTATAAAATGTTTCATTGTAATGCAGTTATCTGCATATTTGTGGCATTACTTTTGTTAAGCAGAATCAAGCTTGGTCAGTTAGTGTATAGGTGACCTCCGGGATTAAAAATGATATATTTCGGTAACAATCTTTCCTATTTGTCGTATTCTAAGGCCGAGCGAAGCGAGTCCGAAGTGGCGTGTATGTGCGTTAATAATTCGATAAGGTGAGGATAATTCCGCTTACCCTGGGCCCGATTTATTATTTTATGTTACAATACATTTTCATCTCTGTAAACGCTATGTTCATAACAGACTAAGTGCTATAAACAATATCTATAAGTTAAAATCCTCCAGTACCAATTGTTGATCAAATAGAAAGTTTAAACTTTGACTTTCATCATCACCGGTTAACTTTAGGTAAAGATAAAGTTTAAGCAATCATATTACAATCTATTCTGAATTATTGTTTATGTTTAATGTTCCCTTTTCTAACTTACATTTAACTGCAACGTAGTTACTTTCGTAATATAGTTTATCTCTCATTCCCTAAACAAATATAAAATTGTTAATATTATTTTAAAATTTTTAATTACATAAATTTAGTAAAATTATTTTATTACTAAAAATAATGTCTTTTGCGTTATAGGACTTAATATTACTGTTGTTTTAAGTCTCTTGAAGGTATAAATGTTAAATTTTCACGGAAAACTTAATTTAGCCAAAACTTTTAACTTGAAATAACACGAAATATTATTTGGTATTACCTTACGTATTTCTACTTCACAGTACACGCCCTTTAAGTATTTTTTGACTTTTGTTTACATTTGAAAGTGTGCTTTAACGGTCTGAAGATAGAGTACGGAAAGGAAATTTCCGAAACACTCAAAACTAGTTAATTTAAGGTAATTTTAACCCTTTTTACTTTCCTCTCGTTTTAAACGTATGAAGTTTTGTTTGCTGTTGTATTAAGTTTATTAATTATGAAGTTGTAAAAAAAATGAATATTAATTACTGTATGCTTACACTTGGTTTTGTAGTGTGTTATATTTTATAATTAGTAATTGCTTAGAATGTTGTACTCCCCGTTTCTCTTTGAAATTGGCAATTTTCTTTAAAGTAAATTGTGTTTTCTGAATAAGGCACTAAAGTGTCATTTTAAGTAAAATTTACTGCAAGTTAATTAATTTATTTTCTTGATATAGTTTAATTAGAGTATCTCATTATACAGCATTAACAAAAAGGTTTGTACAGGAAATTTAAAGAGTTGAAAACATGTTTTATATTTAAATTGTTTTAAATTTGTTTTTTCAAATATTATATTGCCTTAAAATGACCCGGAACGTAAAAAAATAAAATAAGGGTCTGGAAGAATTGCTAATGCTTAAACCTCTATAAATATCCCTAAATAAAAATTGGGTACCTCGGAACTTTTCCTCTTGAATAAGATTGTATTATGATAGTATAAAGTTATTTGTTATTTATTTTAATTTAATATTTGCGACAGTACATAATTATTCGTGACACAGACTCATGCAAAGAAATGAAAATCACTCAAAACGTCATTAAAATGCCTTAAACTGATAATCATGATGAAATCGATTATAGGGGAAGAAAAGTAATCGAAATTTAGAAAAGATTTTAAACTAAAAGGTGGGCTTATTCTCTTAAAATACATCGCGATCTCAAACTAAGGTGCAATACTTGCCCGTTGTTTCAAATAATTATTTATTATAATAAATAATTATTATATTAAAAATACTTACTAATAGTTTGGCCGTATTAACTAAGTCGAAAATTAAAAGAAAAGAACAGGTCCTTCTTCTAAACCTAAAAAGTTAAAAATAAATTAGAAAGAAGGGAAAGAACAGTTAAAATAATGATAACAGTGCTAAACTATTAAATTCATTGAAAAATAATAAAAGAAGACTTACTGAGGTAAATTAAATTGAAATGTTATATATATATATATATATATATATATATATATATATATATATATATATATATTATATATATATATTATATATATATATATATATATATTATATATATATATATATATATATATATATATATATATATATTATATATATATATATATATATATATATATATATATATATATATATATATATATATATATATATATATATATATATATATTATATATATATATATATATATATTATATATATATTATATATATATATATATATATATATATATATATATATATATATATATATATATATATATATATATAGATATATACCCATTATTGTAATGATATTGTATAATTCTATTTTTAAGTATGTTTTAATTTGTTCATACCTATTATTCATGTGTGATGTGTCGGTATGTTTAATAGTTAGCTTCTTATTCTGCAAGTCAGCGGCACTTTGCCTTCATCTTTTTCACACAGTGTAAGCAAAAGCCATTCTTATGTGGTCATCTCTAGATAATGAAAAAAGCCTAAAAATAAATTTTAGTTTAAACATGTTTACACCGAAAATAATTAATTATTTTGTACATTATCTTTGAATTTTATGTAATTTTATTTAAAAAAAGATAAATATTTAGTTTTATTACTTTATTATTATATCCAAATAACGTAGATGCGAACGTTTTTTTTGTTTTTTTTTAACAGCCTACCGACACTTGTTAATACAAGCAAGGGCCTCCCCTTATTTAAGGGGGTATTGAAGGTTACTATAGTTTTATTTCTGTGATTAATTGTGTTTGATTGTTTGAAAATTCTGTTCAGTTAATCTATATAATATTTAATTGTTTTTTTCCACACATGCCGGTCTAAAGCTGTCCTATGTCATAGTTTACCAAGCCTTTCGTTGAATTCATCAGTCCATCTCCTCTCTGGTCTACCTCTTTTCCTTTTCTCTATTGGGTTCCATTCGAGGATTTTATGGGCCCATCTGTCTGGATCCAACCTTCTGACATGACCAGCCCATTTCCATTTTAGTTTATGAGCCTGTTTCATTAAGTTTTAGCGAATTTCCTTTGAAAATTCGCCTAATGGGATAGGCGTCATGGCGGAATTCGAACCTCGGACCACAACACAAATCCGTTTCAGAGGTCCCTAATGACGAAAAAATAAGTTTCGAGAGAGACTTTATATATATATTATATATATATATATATATATATATAATATATATATATATATATAATATATATATATATGTATTTCTAGACACTTTCTTGTAAACACTCTATCTTTCGAACGGATTAATATTTTTTAACCAAACTTAGTACAAAAATCAGCCTTGGGGAGGACACACACCCTATTGAAAACCAGGTTTTGGTGACGTCATTAACCCGGTTTGTTGAGTCAGCGAAATTTTCAAAAAATCGGCAAAATTCAGGGTAATTATTTTTTGCCGCGAAAAAAGGTCAATATTTATGTTTTTTGAGATGCTGAATCGAATGAAACCGGTCCGAAGTCGATACGACCACTCTAAGTGACCTAAAAATCGAAAAAACCATTGTAAATTACCGAAAACCAAAATTTAGGTCGATAAAAAATAAATTTCGAGTAGAGTGTCGGTTTCTATGTAATTTTGGGCGCTGAATCGAATGAAACCGGTCCGAAGTCGATACGACCACTTTAGGTTGCCAAAAAGTCGAAAAACCACAAAAATTATAGAAAACCAAAATTATGGTCGTTGAAAATTAAATTTCGAGTAGGGTGTCGTTTTCAATGTTTTTTAGGCCTCTGAGTTGAATACCAGTGAATACCAGTTGAATACGACCACTTAAACTCAGGGTACCTGGGTTCACATCCTGGAAGGGTCGATAATTTTTTATCGTTTTTTTTTTTTACTAAATATAAGTTTACAACTAGAAAATAATTCTGGCGCGGTGGTCCGCATGTCGGGCGAATTTCCTTTGGATGCGTGTTTTCGTGCTTTTTACATTATATAAGTTTACAACTACTAAATAAATAATTCCGGCGCGGTGGTCCGCTGTCGGGCGAATTTCATTTAGAATGCGTGTTTCCGTGCTAAACAACTCATTTCTTGCTTATGCAAGAACCATGCCCATAGCGTGGTTTCGGTTCATGCTTTAGAACCTAAGCAGTTACTCAATTGTCAAGCACTGCTCGTAACTCATTTTGTCTTTATTTTTCAAAGGAAATGCGCTAAAACCTTTAAAGATAACTGACTAAGCTTAAAGATAAGTAACTAATCTTTAAACTAGTGCAAATAATAGTGCGTACTTCTAATTTTAGAGGCATAGTGTTGTACAACAACTGGATGATTATGCGCATTTCCTTTGAAAAATACAGACAAAATGAGTTACGAGCAGTGCTTGACAATTGAGTAACTGCTTAGGTTCTAAAGCATGAACCGAAACCACGCTATGGGCATGGTTCTTGCATAAGCAAGAAATGAGTTGTTTAGCACGGAAACACGCATTCTAAATGAAATTCGCCCGACAGCGGACCACCGCGCCGGAATTATTTATTTAGTAGTTGTAAACTTATATAATGTAAAAAGCACGAAAACACGCATCCAAAGGAAATTCGCCCGACATGCGGACCACCGCGCCAGAATTATTTTATATTTTCTCTTTTCAAATTTTTTTGTTGCTGATTTTTTTGCGTTTTTCTGATGCCTAGACTTGATTTTAACGTTTGGCATTGAGTAGAGACTAACTTCTGATCTTGTTTTTGGATAAGACTCCACGTCTGACTTCCGTAAAGGATTGCTGGATATATACAGCTTTGCAGAGCGTTTATTTTTAAACTTTCTAATACTGAACTTTTTAGAATTCTTTTTAGGGACCAAAATTTCTTCCATCCAATGTTAACTCGTCTTTTTACTTCAGTATTTTTCATATTTTCAAACGAGACTGTCTGGCCCAGATAGATGTATTCAGAGACATATTCTATTTCTTGGTTTTCTATTATTATTTTAGTTTGTTCGGAGTTAGTCAATATTTTCGTTTTTGACCAGTTGATTTTCAGACCTACTTTAAGACTCCATTTGATAAGGGAAGTCAGTATAGTTTGTAAATCTTTTAATTTGTTGGATAATAAAAGTGAGATGCGAACGTAATAAACTTAAAAAGACTTTAAATAAAACGTATTTATTAAAGAACTGACAAATATCTAAAAGATCTTAATATAGAAGTTAAGGCTTAGCAGTGTTTGATGCACTTGTATAGGAATGAAGGTTTCTGAATAATTTTACTAAAGCCTCAAGCAACAGAATATTAAGTTCAAGCCGTTTTTATTAAGTAAAGAAAGAAAAGGAGAAAATATTGAGTAATGAAAGAAGAAGAGGAAGTTTGGAATAAAAAGATAAAATAGAAGCTTGAAGCTGTAATAGAAGCCAAAATGAAAGCTTCAAGGAGAAAATGAGAGTAAAGAGTTTAAACTTAACTTATGTTTTTGGACGGCTGATTTAACTCTCTTAGGCTTGCTCTGTCTTATCACTAGACTTTCTACTTATACTTGTCTTTTTAAAAAGAATTTCTATCTTGAGGAAACTGTTCCTTATCCCCATTTTTATATAAAACTTCTTTTTAAAACTCTAATAAAAGACAACTGTTGCGAAATTATCCCGAAAAAGGGAGCTCTCTGTTAAACGATCAACTTTTCTAAGTAATAACTCAGAAGATTTCACATCATTTATTTCTTTATTGCAAAGAAAGAATGTAAAGTAACTTTTTTTAATCTTTAGTTTTTTAAATGTGTTAAAATCTTTGTGGAGTTGAGAAAGTTGAAAGAAAAATTGACTCGTTGAAAGTAATTAGAGGAAAGTTGGTACATTAAAGTTTCTACTTTACAATGTTCTTTATATACTCAGGGAAGTTTAACGTAAGGTAAGAACTTTCTTGAAAGATGAAAAAAGAAAAGCTGAGGTGAAGAAAGCATGTTTTTGATTTCAATTAAAGACAATCTTGGTGTTATCTTAAAATGCGACCTAACTTAATAATGTGTTATAAAGTTAATTAAATTAAATTTAAAAGCATACTGTTTTTAAAGTATGCAGCGTTTGATGTCCACCGTTATTTGGGGGCAACTTTTTTGCTTGTTGCTGGAAGGTCCGGAAATATTGTTCTGGTCTCTGCGTTCGGGTTTTTTTATAATAAGTTGCTGTAAGTACTACACGCAAACTTAATGCATCATGAACTCAGAAAATTGCTTGATAAAATCTGAAATTGAAGTAGATGCAATAGGGGCTGAACCGTAACAAACTGTTTTAATTATTAGAATGACATTCATGCTTTTCTTATGAAAGTTTTATTTAGTGTAAAACATCAAAGGGTTTTAATTAGGTTTACAAAATATTTATAATACCTGACTGTACTTTCACTTATTAATATATGCTTGAAGTAATCGATAGGAAGATGACTAAAACGATTGGACTTATGTAACAATATTGAAACGTGTCTATCGAGCACACTGCTAATGGCTGACTTATGACAGTTTCGCACGGAAATTATTCGTGGCCCCACAGTGTACTCTAATACCCACTCTAAAACTTTCTCTACCAAAATAATTGAATAAGTAGGTGAAAAAATCACCCACCATTTCATTAGACAATATTTTATTTTTTTATATTTGCGTCATTTCATCCCGTTCTTCATCTTTATACTTTCATTGGATATTTTTTGTGCTTCATTTAATAATTAAATTGATGCAAAAGAACTTAAAAAAAATCTTAAAATTATTTTGCAAAACTGTGTAGTTTCATAAGACTTACAAAATAAAATATATAAACACATAGAAACTTTTATAAAAACAATCTGTCAATCATGGTGGCTTCTCTTCTTACTTAATTTCTCTATTTAATGCAAGAAAGAAGTTGTCATGCTGTGAGCGTTTTGGGTATTATTATTGGTTTGGGGAACTCGCTTCAACATTCGGGCACAAACTTAGAGTGAAGTGTGTGTGTGTGTCTCTGGGTTTAGTTTTTATTCACATTTGTTTGGGATCACACGACGCCTCTGCTTTCAGGTCGGCCATCTAGCCCTGATTGTTTATATTTAATATAAACAAATGGGGATTATTGTACGACACACGCGGCTAAAATCAGTTGACAGGGTAGGAAAATAATGCCAGGAAGCCAATGAGGTTAGTCCTGGATGTTAAACCACTTCCTCAATTTCAAATCAGGCCAACCTTATTGGTTCCTCAACACTGCTTTCCCACGCTGTTAACTGATTTTAGTCATACCATAGTGAATATACAGTCGTATTTATTTAATACAGATACGATAGCCCTCTTAATAGTTTCTACAGGTAAACCATAAACAATGACCTTAACTAGTCTCTGTGACTGAACTTTCAGCCTTAGACTCGGCTAGTGATGACCCCAGGGTGCACGAATAACTCGCTCACTACCGATTAATGCGATACAATATATGATGAATTATGTTGGTATAATTACTACATCACAAAATTTCAATAAAACATTAATTGTTAAAAAAATCCTGCACATCTATTCACTTTTATACATACATACAGACACCGATTTATTAGATTTTTGGAATCTTTAGGTGCTGAAACGTGGACATTTGATAAAAAAAATGGGTGTGTTTTTTGCTAATGCAATGCTTCCATTAATATATCAGTTCCAGGTCATCAATATATTTTAGGACTTTAATTAGACTTATACATCCAGGAATTGCGATCTTTCGTCTAAATTTGGCTATGAAAACTAATTCTTTGCATTTGATTTGCATAATTTTATTTCCACAACGACCGCTAGGATAAGATAAGAACCGAGAATAATAATAAAGGATCAAAATAATAATAGTTATTCTTGTGAAAGTATGAAAAAATAAAATTCCTTTCAAAATGTTATTATTTTAAATTCTAATCTAGATAACATTTTCATATTTTTGTTGAAAGTTGTTTTATATGGTAAAGAAAAATATTAAAAAGACATAAGTTATGAGCAATATTTTGAGAGGAAATAGAATATCTGTAAAATACACAAAACTGTTACGATTTTCTCTAGAAGGGGGTACAAATGACAACTTAAATCTGACTGGATATAGGACGCTAAAAAACCATTTTAGGTACTAACCCTTTTGGTATTATTTAAAACTCGAAAGAAATAGGGGCTAAAGCTTTCCGGTTACCATTATTCGTAACCACAGCCCATTCAAAAGCCCCTTGTAGAAGGTTAAAATTTTACCCAAAAAAAGAACGGTCTACACAAGGTTTTAAAACTTTTACCCATAAAATCTCTATTTTACTAAACATTGTGAAAATACAGAAGAAATCGCCCATGAAAAGCACATCCGACAATGTTTAATCGCTTTTCCTCTTTCCCGACGCAAAACCTTATTTTTAGCTTTCTCTCTTTCCTAACTCGTGTCAGTGATACATTTTTAGAAATAATAATAAATCTTAAAAGAAAACTATAAGAGATATCGTATTTTTATAAATATGTATTTATAATTTATATTTTAAAGCAGTATACATTTTTTAACGAAAAAAGGATTTAATACTTTATGACTATTTTGTTAATAAATTAAGCAATTTCCTTGAAATTGTTGTTGTTGAAATTTTTAAAAGTTAAATTCTTCTTGGAATGAGTATAATCAATAATATGCTTTATAAATAATAAGCAAAATAAAACATTTCACTAAATGAAATGTACTCAGTTTAATTTATACAGAGTGGCACTTTTCAAATATATCACCCTGATTACATATCTCCGTGTGGAGATTTAGCGATAAAATTGGTTTCTACCCCCCATTAATTTGACCTCTGGGACTTTAAATATCTTATTTTTTTCGACATCATGTGCCATGTATAGTAAACTGATTACCAAAATATGTTTATCTACGATAACTTTAAAAAGTTAAATTAGAGAATACCATTATATTAATCATTTCTGAAACTGTGTCAAATTATCCTGGATAATTCAATTGAAAAACCCGGGTACGGGGTACTTTAGAACTTTTACTCATCTCATCGGATTTACTTCGCTCATCCTTCCTGTTTTTATTACTCGCTTTGCTCGTCATTAGATAGTAAATGCATCCGTATCATTCTCAGCGGTCACCCACCCCGCTCGTTCTCAGGTATTAAATACATTCGTTTCATCGCCCATACAGCACTGACCATGCTCAATGCTGCTTAATTTTTATGATCCAATAAAAATAATAGTTATACTTAATATTATTTAACTTATAAGTTAACTTAATAATACTATTGAAACAAAACTTAGTGTTCTTATCTATTAGGTAAAGGTTTACACCTGTACCAAGTTTAAACTCTATTGAATCATTTGCTGATTTTTACAATTTCTTAAAAACGCACACAAGCCATTCGATAAAAATTGAATTAATGCTGATAATAAGATGAAACATAGCTCATATATCAGTCTTATTCATAGCCACATGCGTCGCATCATGTTTCCGTGTTTAATGATTTTTTGAAATTTTCGCTGAGTCTTTACTGCGGGGGTTTTTATGTTTTTTAAAAAATATTTACCGAAATAATTTCATTAGCACAACTACAGCGGTAGAATGATTTTTGGATGAAGTTTCAACTCTTTAGCATACGAGAGAGCAACACTAGGAGCTACGATGATAACAGACACTCACACACTCATATACAGACAGATAGACAACTTTGCAAGAACTACTCAGGAGACCTTTAAGACATCTGAAACGGATAATTCCGGTTTCATCCCGGATTTTATTAAATCACAATACTTTTCCTATATACCTACGGTATAAATAAGGAAAATTGAAAAGTCATTAGTTGAGTAACACAATTAAATATCAAAATCGTTAAATACTATATTGTGTTACATAGGTATCAAATACCAATGTAAAAATCATTAAATTTTTCCCAGACCTATATGTTTCTCATACATTGTATTATAAATGATAAATTTAGGCGTACCAGTAGACTTATTTTTATTTAATAAATGGGTAATGGTACTTATGTATGCCAAACAATAGCTCCTACATCATTTACCGTAATTTATTTATATTGGTATCAAATTGTCTGGGATATAACATAGTTTTTGAAATAAGATTATTTTATACATATCATAGCTTTCGCTCAATTGTTTGATATGTATTTTTGATTTCTGTTTTTTAATTATAACCTGTTTATAACCTATTTTATAATAAGTTTATAACCTGTTAAAATTGTTTGACTTCTATTGCCTGAGAATAGTGTCCTTGCGAAGTTGAAGTACCCACCATTCGAAGCTGAAGTACTTCCTGTACAGACAAGGCCTATTGTCATAATGAATGAAAGGGTACAGAATGACCGAGTTTTTTTTATATTATTGAGCTCACTCTCCATTTTTAACAGTACATGCGCTCAGGACTTATTATGGGAAAGGAATATTGGTAGGTTTACTTTATTTAATTTTTTTCCAATTAACAATGATGCCCAAGGGGTAAGGCGCTTCTCTTAACATTCTTTCATCTATACATCATTGTCTGTTAGGTAAGGGTTCGTATCCCGATCAGGATATTATCGTACATTTGCTTTAGCGGCCTATGAAGGTGCTAATAGAGTTCTAAACCCTAAGTGAGCCAGTAAAAAAGACCTCAAGTAAGAGTTCTACTTAGAAAGAGTTTGAACCAGTTGTTCTCCACTCCCTGCAATTTAAAAATTTATTTATTCTTGATGAATCATTCCTCAAAAAAGTTTCACATTTAACTACTGTTGTATACGCATGCCCTTTCATCACTCTTTAACCATCTCTGTTTAATGCTTAAGATCTAAGGAATAAAACATATTAATAATAAGTAATTTGTTTCATCATATCAATAATATAGATATTATGACTGGAGGTGACGAAGTAGTTCCCAGCTTCTACAATCTATTTCTTCCTGATGACTTGAAAATCATTTGTCATTTAACTAATGGAGCATACGTGTGCGCTCTCATC
The DNA here is from genome assembly GCA_018340805.1 of Microvelia longipes. Lineage (NCBI taxonomy): Eukaryota > Metazoa > Arthropoda > Insecta > Hemiptera > Veliidae > Microvelia > Microvelia longipes. The sequence continues at coordinate 41,403,868 of JACMZG010001914.1, forward strand.
ACTCCTATAAAAACATCTCTTTTAATGTCTAAGGCTTTATTAATATTTGTAATCTCTATAAGCCATTAACAGATTATATCAATTATAGAGATATCAACACTAGATACGGGATAAATATTAGTATCACCGTTATTTGTTACACCATTGTTGATAAATATTGAAACCATCTTAAGAGGTGGTTTCAATATTAAGAGGTGGTTTCAATATTAGGTTGTGTTCAGTAAAAACAAATACACTATATAAAGATATAGTGTATTTGTTTTTACTGATATAGCCTCAGGGTTTATACCAACACCTCATCAAGGAAGCGCAGACCATCTAAGAGGTTGTGCACTTGACTTGAGTGGTTTTATAAGTCCACTAACACCTTTTATCTTCACTTATTACTCCAATCTCATACATTTTATTTCTCATCGACTCTTTATAGAAGTTAGCTGTGTAATAAATTAAATGTTTAAACATTATAATTAATTAGTTATCTTATAGGGAAAAGACATACATAAATGGTATTAGGAGAGGCTTAACTTGGGTTTCTAGACGCCTTAAAGTGGACAACGTGTCACCAATATATAATCTTCAAATATAAAATAAATTTTTTGTATATATTTACATTAAATGTAATAAATTACTGTAGCTTAAATGTACTACTAATATTTATACATTGTGGAGCATTTCTTGATTAAAAAACTCTAATTAACCCGCATAACTCTTTCAATTTTGGGGATAAATTGAAATGGATTAAAATATCTGTAAGATAGAATATATTAGTGACATTTTTAACCTAAAAACCACTAGAGTAAAATGAATGAAAACCATTCCTTTTATTAGTCTCTAAAATGTCAGGATCGTAAAACAAACTAATTTTGCACTAAAAATTACGATATTTTAGTGAAAAACGAACATTTTCTAACCCCTTTTACAGTTTTATAAATTGAGATTTAGTAAAAATGATCACGGGTTGTTTAAATCATGAGCTTCTGCGCTCAAAAAAGTAAAGAGGATTTGAATAAATACAAAAATAGAAAATAAGATATCTAAAGTAATTTCTCTTTTGTAGTACTATTTATTTTATAGAACTCCCACCTCTTGATAGGAAATTTAAACACAACAGCTTAAAGTTCTATAATAACAACAAAAAACTAATTGTTTAGCTATATATTTCACCCAACATTGTAGGCATCTTTAGGCATCACATTGTTTTTGTGTTTAAATTTCCTATCAAAATATCTTTAGAAAAATTTGCAAAGCTTTAAAGTTTGAAATGAGAATTGAGATAGGTTATGCCGAGTGGCTACAGCGTTATCCTCTTATGATATGTTTTATTATATTAAGACTTATGTTGAAACCACTAGCAGAGAATGGATTAGCCCAAATACTTATTTCACATCAGTCGTCAAATTTTTCATGTGGTGAACAATATATTTACAGTATTGCATTGTCCAGGGGTTTATATAGTCTGACCTGATCACAGCTTAAAGAAGGAAAAAAATAGAAAGAAGGGGATTTCATAAAATAGTATTAAGTAAGTACGATCTCGTGCGTAAAAATAAAAAATTCGGGTACGGGGTAACTCGGAACTTTTCCTCATCACATCGAATTCGCTACGCTCATCCTCTCTACTTCGAACTCGCTTCGCTCGTCCTCAGAATATACAATTTGCCATATTTATACTGCAATATGTCCTCGGACTCAACTTGTCGTATTAAAATAAAACTTAGTGTACATATATATTACGTAAAGGTTTGTACATGTGCCGAATTTCAACTTAATTAGATTGTTTTTCAATTTTTGTACATTTTTTTTAAAAACAAATTGAACTAATGCTGATAATTTGATGAAACTAGGCCCATATGTTAGTCTTATTCATGGCTAAATGCGTGCCAAATCTCAATTTGATCGCATAATGTTTCCGTGTTTTATGAATTTTTGGATTTTTCGCTAAGCCATTATTGCCGGTTAATGACGTCATAAAAAATATTTTCCGAATAGCACAACTACAGCAGTAGACTATTTTTTTGTACAAATTTTCAACTCTCTAGCAAAAATACACTGGGCGCTACGATGATAACAGACACACACACACATACAGACAAACAACTTTGAGAAAACGACTCAGGAGGCCTTAAATACACCTGAAACGGATTATTCCGGTTTTATCCCAGTTTTGGAATCTTTTGCAAACACGATACTTTTCCTATATACCTACAGTGAAAATAAGGAAAAAAAATGACTTATTCGTTACTGTATTTAAATGACATCTCATGACCTATTTAATTGATATCTTACCTTTTTAAATATAATCCCTTCAATCAAAATAATACCTTACTAGGTATGCACTGATTCCCATAGTTCATAAATGGCTTTATCGTATTAATAAACTAATGGTAATTTCTATCTAAAGAGTGCTAACTCCTAAACTTGTATATAAAGGTTCGGTGAGGTTCGAGACGGAAGGTAGTCTGATCAGCCGAGGTGATCTCATTATTTGATAACCTCGGCTGAAGACCGAGGTGTAACCTTGGTGTCGCATCGTTAGACATCGAAAATAAATAAATAAATCGTTTATTTATGTATAAATACCTGTTTAGAAAGGTTAAATTACAAATTATAAATAAATAAAATAATATATATTGACCATTTGTGTCGCATAAGCTCAAGGCTTGTGCGGGCTTGAAAATGTTTGCTACTTATTATTGCAACCGAAATTGGTGGCCATGACATTAAAATGCACTAACATAACCACTTTACAGATGTAGTGTGTCATAACAGAATCTGTTATGACAACATCCAGAAAAATATCTCTAAAGAGACGTACAGAAGGTGGGGGTGAAATCGGTGCTGGCATCTAACGGCATCTCTGAAACTAACTCTCCTACCATAACATTCTTCCCTCTTTTTTAAGTTACCATTATGAATTATATAATTTTTTATTACCATTATAACAATACGAGTTGTTTGTTTTAACAATACCAATCTACTTAAAATTGGTCATTATTATATAAATCAAATATTTGTATTAATCAGTTTCGTATCACAAGTAGTTTGCTGAAGATACAGCAACTACACGACAATAACGCAGATTACACGACAATAGCGCATTATTGTAGTTGTCATAGTGAAACTACTAAATAACACACTAGCGCTCCTGTTAACTGGCTTCAGAACTAACATTTTATTGAAGATTTAGGTCTCTGGTGGTAACCGCGTCAATGTAGATGAAGAATCCGACGTTTCGCTTCCACTGCGGGAGGCATCTTCGGGGATGTAGGACTTCATGGATAGAAACAAAATGCTCTACAAATCTGAACTGAATACTGAAATACATTATACTGTCATGTTCTTGAATACTGAATCAGTTCAGATTTTAGAGCATTTTGTTTTTATCCATGATGTCCTACATCCCTGAAGATGGCTCCCACAGTGGAAGCGAAACGTCGGATTCTTCATCTACATTGACGCGGTCCCCACCGGAAGACCTAAATCTTCATGACAATAACCGCAGAAGCCTACGGTGTTCATTAAAATTTTATTGTCCGATATAATAAATCTTATGAACATTTTTCTTTATCTGCAGATCAGCCAGCAAGTAGGCCAAGTCATTAAGCCCCTTATTGCCCCCTTGGATAAAATGTAGTTTTCTATACTTTGCGAGTCCAAATGTTTGAATTTTGTTTCTAATCCGCAGAAGAGGCAAGTTTTATTGTTTTAAACAGGAGTAACATGTGCTTTAGTGTAAAACTAAGTTTTCCTTCACTTGAAACAGGCTAAAACATATGCATCATTTTATATAAGTTACTATTGAGAGTCCTTCGTTTTGCCTAAACCCAGGTTCATTTAGAGCTAGGTATATGTTAGAATTGCCTAACATAACATTGACTCGAAACTGCTAGAATTTAAAAAAAAACTTCCCTTTCGAATAATTCTACGGGAATCACACCTTGGCAAATCAGGTTACAACTTGTCCTTATATTCAGTCCTCTAGTAACTGCTCTTAAATTGTATGAGTTTGGATATGCTAAATTTGTGTGAATATACCGACTCAAACATTTAAAATGAGCGAACTTTTGATATGTTCCTCTTAAAAATAAAGGGAAGACATAGTTTTAGACTTTCTAAATTTCTTTCAAAGCCACTTGCATTTACACTTGTGAGTTGAAATGTACCTTTATTATTATGGTAACTGTTACCTAAAGTATTGGTATCTATGGTTTGATATTTATCATAGTTGTTTTGTGGTTTTGAACAAAAATCTATTATATTTTAATCGCTTAATGAAAAATTACCAGAATATGGTATTATTAGTATAAATTTTTAGAGGGTTCAATGGAATTTCCAAAACAGCCAATATAAGTAATGTTCTTATTTAACTTTTTAATGTTACTAAAATTAATATAAAAATTTAAATACTCCTCCTCACGGTGCAAGACTCTAGTCTTTTTGTGAGGAGTTCACAATTCTGTTTTTTTTAAAGTCTAATTTAATATTTTTAATACGTTGTATTGTAAAATAAATAAATAAAAAAAAAATAAATAAAATTACCATGTTTGGGTGAAAGTTATAAAAATAATAATGGTAAATTTCGACCTAACGAGAATTCGACTAAGATTCGATTTACTGAGGGTAAAAGACCATTTTTAAAAGTCTAGGACCAAATTTTTCCCCCTATTTTCATTGATTAATAAACATTGTTCATGATTAACAAATTATTAATTAATCATAATTAATAAATCATCACAAACAATAGTTGATGCATCTAAAATGTTCCACCCTAAATAGCTAAAGCGATAAAATTTTATAAGTAAAAATAATTTTATAGTTTAATTTAAGGAGACTAAATTAATTTTATTTATGTTTTACAACTACCCCTTTGCAAAGAACATTATTGTTTTAAACAAATATATTATTATTATTATTATCTGTTATAAGTTTAGGTAAAAACGCAGAATCATTGCGTTAATTTCACTGGCAGATAAATATGAATCTCGCTATTAGGTCCAATACTCCGCATTAATACAGTAACATGATTAATTCATAGTAAGAAAAAGGTATAAGGATATAATAGTCCAAAAAAGAAATAGAATAATATTTTCCACAAGCCACTCATTGGTCTTAGACATTCAAGGACAAAAAGTCCGTTTAATTCCAGTAATGGTTTTTCTTTTTTGGTCTTTTCACACAATAATACCCCCCTTCACCAGAAAGTTTTCAATTTTCTCCTATTTTCGGTCGGTAATGTGTGATAAAAATATAACTCTATCTCACTGACCTATATTTTATATAGATATAACTCTAAAGTGATTTCAGTAGGTGATAAAAAAGGAAGGGTTTTTTATCACTTTTAGGTTTTAAGGTATTATTTAGGATGACCGGTATTTTTAATTAGAGCATACGTATACATATGCAATGTTTACTTAGTGTAAAATCACGCAAGGGAACAATGTAAATAATTGATTATCTTTGCTTTTGGTTTTTATCCGTTGACTAATATAAGGGAGGGAAAACATGCTATTGGTGTATGTTAATCCCTCCATAGGACAGGAATAGGATAAACCAATATAATCCCTTTGTAACCCATTTTTGCAGGACTGTTAACTGTCAACATTTAAGACATCAGTATCCCTGGTTTAGTGTACTTTAACTACAGATACACTCAAAGAGGCTAAAACTATTAGAGGGAAAAGTACTTTGACCAACTAAGTGATAAGGGTCTGGAAGTGAGACAGTTTCATAGGTGCCTAACTGTACTTACCCCACTATAGTCCCCTATGAGAGAGACGAAACTACTCCCACTCCCCCTACAACTTCTATCGAGCACATAATTATACACCTATAAGAGACTAAAAACTATGACGTCACCAATTTACCGTTGTTAGAGCACCAAAACTACCAAGAGATGATAAGAGCGTTGTATCCTCCCTCTAATAGTTTTAGTCTCTTTGGATACACTACACTGGCTTGTTTGTCTGGTTTCGACGTCAATTATCAGTGATTTACATTTGAAGAGATTATGGGATTGTAACTAGATAATTTCATTTATTACATACTTTATATTATATTATAAATTTGGCGAAGAGGGCACCTAAAAAAAAATAAGCAAAATGCAATGCTATATTGGGAACTGTTCCATTAATCGAACCATCTTTATCATTGATGACTCTGGAAAAGTGGTCATGTCCCTCACTCTTTTTGTTATATCTAAACTCATCAGGACGCCCATAACCTGTGTTATAATTTTTTTTTTTTTTATATATAAACATATCCTTTATTTACAAATATTTTTCGTACATTATTATTTTTTATTATAATTTACAAGGATTATCTCTCTACAGAAGGATACTTAACGTTTCCTTGTGTCGTAGAAGAGAAGGTAATTTGTACTGCAGTACTTAGAATCACAACTTATTTATTTAAACTTAATTATAATTTATTTAATTTTCTTAAAAATTTATACTAAATATTTTCCTTATTATCTAATGTTCTTTTTTTAATTATTAATTATATCTTATCTAATCTGTTATTATTTATCCCTAATTTAATGATTTTTGTTGTAGTCAGTTATCTGATAAGTTTTTGTCCGTCTTCAAGTTGTTTTTTAAGTAAATATGTCTTAATTTTATTCTTAAAAGTATTTCTTTTATCAGTCTGCTTTAAGGTCGTGAGGTAAGTCATTCCAAAGTAAAGTTGCCTGGTAATAAACCACTGTCTTTGTGCTGTTGTAGTCTTATACTGAGGAAGTCTATAAAGTTGGTTAGTCTTGTGCTCTAGTATTAATGCTATCGTGATGAATAAGTCTTAGAGAATGTTTCCGTTCGTGTATATCTCTATTAGACATTGCTGTCGAACCATATGGTGTCGGTCTTCAGAATAGTCAGTTTGTCAAATAGTGATACTGTATGTTCGTATTTTTTTTTAAATGTAATGATCCTTATAATGCTTTTTGTTGTATCAACACAGGTTTTCTTGTAGTTTCGTTAGCAGAGCCCCATGCAAGAATACCATAGCTTATAATCGAATCTACTAAACCATAATATTACTGCTCTTAGCTGTTCTGGCGAAAGGAATTGTTTTTTATTTTTATAAAAATATATCTTAATTTCCTCAATGAGGTTGTCAGTCTGTCAATATGTTTTTTTCCATGTAATAAGTTTATCTATTGTCATTCCAAGGTATTTAGTCGAGTCAACTCTTTTGAAATATTTGGACAGTTACACGGTTAGTAGTTTCATCATGAGGTGGTTATGTAGTTGTATTCGTGTCTGTGTAGGTCTTGTAGCCTGTTTCTGTCAATGAAAAGCAAATGTATACTGTTTTTTTTATATTTAACATAAGTCCGTGTCGATCAAGCCAATGTTTGACGAGTCTTATAAGTCTTGTTCTGCTACCATACATGTCTCCATGAATGTCTTGTTAGCTGTTAAGTAAAACAGTGTGTCGTCGCAAAAGCGTAAAAGCATTCCTTCAAGTTTTTTATTTCAAGTAAGTCGTTAGTGAAAATTAAATATAGCAAAACTTTCGAAGGATACTTCCTTGAGAGTATAGAAATACTCTTGTAGTGAAGCCATCTCCGGTTATATCATTTATTTTTTAACTTTGTAGACTCTTCTCTGCAGATAGCTAATGAACCACTTAAGCATTGTACCCCTTATACCTATTTTTCTTAATTTTGTAACTAATCTGTTATGAGAGAACACACTTGTCGAAGGCATTTCGCCACATCCATGAATACCGCTATCGGGTTTTTCCTTTTGTCAAGTTCATTGGTAATGAATTGACATACTTCCGTTTATCGCATCTTGATACCTTAATATCCACTTCTAAACCCAAATTGAGCAGATGATAATTTGAAGTTATTTTCTAAAATATCTACTAGCTTTATTTTTAACCACTTTTTCTATAATTTTTGCGATATTAATATATTAACATATTGGTCGGTAATTTGTCACTTCGCTGGGATCACCTGACTTATAAATAGGAGAAACAATTGTGATTTTAATGCTTCGGGAATAAACCTTTCCTAAGACTAGCTTTGACTAAATGTATATTGGTTTACGCAAAAATTCTAGGTTGTTCTTTATCATGTTCACAGTTATAAGTCATATTCCAGGTCCAGAGTTACCTCTGAGCTCGGATATGGCAGTATATATGTCTTTGTCTTCAATTGTACAATTTTCTAAGTATAGTTCGTCATCAGTATCGTTTTATGTTCCGTCGGTCGTTCTCTATATGCGCTACGTTTGCTCAGTTCTTTATTTTTTCAGTCATTTTTTTACTTACTTCAGTAAACTGTTTGGCCATATAATTAGCGGCTTCAGTTGGACTTTCCTTTACATTTATAACCTTGCCATTTTCAGTTTTTATATGTTCGATATTTTTGCTTTGTTTTTGTTTTCTTAGTGTATATTTCTTGAACTATATCCCAAACTTTTATTGATTTTATTTCTCACTGTTTTCTAGTTTCTTTTTGTGAATATTCTGTTTTTGTTTGTTGTATTAATTTGTTCAGTTTAGTCTTGTATTTTTGTAAGTAGTCTTTTAGCTTTTGTTGTTGAATGGTTGTTCTTTCATTTTTTGCTTAGTTTTTCTCTCTCTTTCTTATTAGTGAATTAATTCCGTACGTAATCCATGGTTTTAGCTTAGTATGTGTTTGGATTTTTAACGTTTCAGTTTCAGTTTGCTTACGTTGTAAGTGATTGTAATTGTCTTATTAAGTTATTAACAATATCATTTGGATCAGACATGTTTAGAATATTATCCCATTTTTCTTGTTGTAATAACGTCCTTAACATTTCCTTGTTTAAACTTTGTTTAGTTTCATATTTCTTTTTTAGGCACAGTATCCATCACTCTCGTAATTAATACTTCTATAAATTAAAATTAAAATTAGTGTAAAAGTTAGTGTTTATTATTTACCTCTAAGCTGTTTGATTAATGATTATATATAAGTTAAGAATTTAAGAGTTAATTGATTTTATAGGTATTTGGTAAATAACACAAATAATGCCTATTTTTAGCATTGAATTGGCATAGCCCAGTCAGGAGCTTTATTCATAAAAGAGAAACCCTGATCGGTCTCTGTTTGATCTGTCATTGTTTTGATCTACAATTACAGAATCTGGGAAGTGTGTCTTTTAGTAGAACTCCCACAGTTTTCTTGGCCATTGTGTGGAGTATAGGCTCCAAGAGGAGTTTTTAAGGTGCCACCGCGTCCTCCAGAAACCCAGGGTGTTTGTATCAGCGCAATATCTATAGAACCTCCCGAAAGAAGGTTGCATAGGGCTGCCGAGGCAGATTTACTATGCTGAATGTTAACCTGAACAATCCTCACCGGAGGGGTTTAGGACACTCAATGTGAGACTTTGGATCTCTAGCCTGTCCCACAGACGCACCTAAGGTGTTTTACCTCTAGGGTTAATTGCGGAGACAGAGGAAGGTTAGAAAGAGCCTGTCAACTGCCAAGAGTGACGATACGGTGGCCTGTTCAGGGACTTTGTCTGAGGGGATTATACCCCGGACTTAGTACCCTTCACAGAAGCGAGGTTATTTGTAGCTTCACTGGCTGCCACTGGATTTTTCCCGACATGATTTCAATAAAGTAGAAAATATATGAGATAAAATAAAAAAAATAGTTTGTATAGATATATATTGTATAAGAAAATAGGTGGAAATCAAGTGTCAGAGAATGTAGAACTACTGAACGTAGTAATGTTTTTTTACTTATGTATGATAATAAAGATAGACAAGGTGATTTGATATAATCTCACAAAACACCAAATAGACTGAAAATAGATAATTAATAAACAATTAAATTGAGTAAAAACGTATGCAAGTATGAATAAATAGCAAGCAAACACGAGCGGTGATTTGAACGCCGATAGAAGAGGCTTGAAAAGTGCAGTAAGCGTAATAACAGGAGAAAAGTCCGAAATTTCTTCCTGTATGGACGTCGTGATGACAACGTATGCAACTAGTATCCCTGGGATCTGCCCAGACAGACCGTTTCATAACTGAACAGTCAAGAAAACGGAATGTGCCGGGCTCCAGGACACGGCTGCATGTGATTTTTAATGATGAAGAAATTAGGAAAGTGGAACTTATACCACTGAAAATAACTATCACGAGCACGCACAGAGCACTCATTCTCCATAGCGCACATAAATCACAACCGCAAGTACACTACATCTCTACTAACAAAAAGAAATTTCGGAAGCGCCTAAGTTCGACGTGTTAACCTTAGCGCTGCCGTAACCTTCCTCCTCCTTATATTATCATTAAGTATAACTTTTTTAATTAAATTCTCTGAAATCAAATGTACATCTTCAAATTTAATTCTTACTCTCTTAGCGAATTATATCAGAAAATGACGCTTTTTAAAGGTTTAAAATTTAATTAATTGATTTTTTCTTAGAAATGTAGATAATAAGGGAAAAAAGTTTATAGTTGTTTACCGAGCGAGTGAACAATCTTAGGGCTTTTTTGCTATCTCATTATAGATATCTCTTAAAAATTGTTAATAATTATTCTTGTTTTTTTCTTATTATAGCTGGGTATCTAATCTTATAATGCACTGTAGACCATTATAAGATTAGAAAACATGCTAGGGCATTAGTTAAAATTACCAAACGACGTTGGCTACTTGCTAATTGAGCCATCATCTCATCCTCTATTGCAGTACTGCGGCCATCTTATTGCTATCAATCGTTTTGTTTTGTAGATAAGAGGATAAATATTTATAACTACAAAAATTGGGTGCGGTGTGCCTCGGAACTTTTCCTCGCGATAATAAAAAAAAATCGAGTTTTGGACTCTTGATATTAGGAAAAATAAAAAAAACAAGTCTCTTCTCACTGATGTAATCTGTGAAGAGACTAATAATATTTTTTTGATGTAGTAACGTAATTGAGCACTTATTTGGACCGTTTTTAGAATGAGAGCCAATCATTATGTTATAGGAGGTTATTTAGTACTTTTCACCTCTCCGAGGACAATAATGAATGTAAAAATAATCCTAGGACGTAAAAGTAATTCATATATTGCCGCCATTACTGTAATGTAGCGCGTTAAAAAACAATCTGTGTAAACCTTCATGAGGTTTCATTAAAAACGTTAATTTTGTTTCTGTTTTTGTTCGTAGACTAATTTTTTTTTCCGTTTTTAAAAGGTATTCTAATTGACAATTTTTGCGTGTTTATTTGTAAAGCTTTTACATTTTTGAGTAAAAGTGTGCAGCTATGGATGAATTCAATGACGACGATAATATGGAGTTAATTGGACGTTTGTTTTTTTTCAATTAAGTATATAGCGCTGTTTATTTAATGAGTGCTACCTCAAAAAGAATAGTGTATATCATCCGGCTGAGAATTTATTTATGTCTTGGCAATTTTTCCCGACTCGCATCGCTCGTCGGTAAATCTGATTGCCGTGACATAAAGACACACTTCTCAGCTTATGGCATAAATAACTATACTTTTTCCTCGCCACTCCGGACTTAAATATAATAATAGCCGAATGTACTGCAGCCTATCTTCGGACACGCTTTGCGCATCTTCAGGCTGAGAATACATTCGTTTAAAACCCAGCGATCACTCATTGAGGCACTAACCTTGCTCCATGCTGCATAACTTTTATGATCCAAAATCTTAGGTATACTCGTTTATTACATAAAGGGATGGATATACTTGTACCAAATTTCTTGGAACATATTTATTTTATTAATACAATAACGGGCAAAATTACCCCTTTTACAAAAAATAACAATTAAGAAAAAATTAAGTTATATAAAATTGCACACACAAAACAAAAAAGAAATTTTTTTATACATTATAAAAATTTAAGTACAGAAAAGAAATTAAAATTATAATATGAATAGACTAAAAAAGAAATAACAATTTTGAAAATATCTAAAGTTTAACAAGAATAAAATTGTTAATTAATAAGAAAAATAATTTTACATGAATAGGATGATAGAGTAGTAATATAAGATATAGAAATAATTGAAATTTAAAATAGTATAATAATTAGAAATAAGATAGTTATAATTAAATTAAAAAAAAGAAGAATACAAATATGTTAGTCTTTATTTATTACTACCTGCGTGCCAAATCTATAACCGAAAATGTTCTGCATTTTATGTATTTCCGAAATTACTGCTGTAATTATTGCAGTGTTTTTATAAAAATAATTTTCCGGATTGCACAACTAGACCTAAAGTTTAATTTTTGCACCAAGTCTTAACTCTGTAGTTTAAATATATTAGGAGATACGATATACCAGACATACCACACATACAATACAGACAAAAAAAATTGTCAAAAACGCCTGGAACGGATAATTCAGATGTAATCCCGGCTTAGATATTTTTGTAAACATATCTGTATTTCTACGATAGAAATAAGGAAAAGTAAAAACACTTCTAGCACTTAACTTCTGTGAGCGCCGTAGAATGATCTACAATATTAAGAACACCAACTTCGTCTTTCCACCAATAAGGCTTATTAGTGGAAAGAGGAAGTTGGTGTTGTTAATACTTCTAGCACTATTGTTAGACGTGGTAGTGGAATAATGAGAGAGAGATGATGGCTCAATTAGCTGGTAGGCGACGCTGTTGGGTCATTTTACTATTTCCTAATGTAGAAGTTAGCTTTCAATTTCTTGTTCCTGACTCTATTAGAAACAAGAAATATATATACATAATACTATATACTAAATATATATACATACTACTATGTATTAGTATTTTCCGAATAATGTGAAGAAGTTCCCTGACCACTTTCTTCTTCTACTCATAAGACAAAAGCTCCAAAACTCATTTTAAGTCAATATTATAAGCTATTATTGATGATTTAAATGTTTCTTTAAAACAAGGTTAGTTCTTATTAAAATGGGAATCTTTTCGAGTATCTGACATCACAGGCTATTTAACCACTTTATTATAGCCCCATTTTTATGTTAGAATAACAAAATTCTCTAAAGACCCGGGTCTGTATCGAACCAGTTCTGTTAATATGATAGCCTAGTATTCTAAGCGTGTCATCTTTATACATAGAGACTTTCTGAGAGTAAATTTAACGGAGGGCCTTTTGAGAGTAAATTTAACGGCGGTGGCCTTTCTGAGTGAGAGTAAATTTAACGGAGGTGGCCTTTCTGAGAGTAAATTTCTGAGGGTGGCCTTTCTGAGAGTAATTTAACGGCAGTGGCCTTTCTGAGAGTAAATTTAACGGAGGGTGGCTTTCTGGAGAGAGTAAATTTTAACGGCGGTGGCCTTTTCTGAGAATAAATTTAAAAGAGTTATTTAACCGGGCGTGGCCTTTTGAGAGTAAATTTAACGGCGGTGGCTCTGAAAATAATAATTGTTTTACTTCTGCTTATTATTTTATTTAAGTTTCAGAATTTTACTTAAACAAATTTAAATTAACAACACCCAAAAAGTGATTTGTTTACATCAAATCATTGTTATCCCAAACGATAAGACCAAATCTCTAATAATAATATATTAGATTAATTATTAATAATATTAATTTGACCTCACCGATTTTTTAGTAATTTAAGATGCATACTAGGGTATGGATTAAGATCGGTTTCACTCGTGAAAGTATAAAGACACGCATATATATATATATATTATATATTATATATATAATATATTATATATATATATATATATATATATATATATTATATATATATATATATATTATATATATATATATATATATTATATATAAACTCTTAGACCTCAGTGATCTTTTAGGTTGGAGAAGATTGTTTAGAAGGAGGAAGTTATTCCACTCTAATTACCTTACTATCCCAGTTGGTCACTGCATTAAGTAGTCATGGAGGGACCCAATGAGCCAAATAGATGGAATATTTTATTAAAAATGTCGTATACATCAATAAATAATACTAAACAATCAAATACACATTGGAATTTCTTGTGCTGTCCGAAAACCCGCAAAGCAGTGGCCGCGTAGCGGATAAGACTAAAGCCATCTGTTTGTTTACCATAAAAAAATTCTTTGAGAGACACAAAAAAACTATTTTAGAAAAGAATTTACCCTTTACATTAATAAATATGTTAAAAAAAATTAAATATACTGACCTGATTTTTAAAGAAAGAAAATTAAAATTATAGTTTTTTTGGACAATTTTTTCCTCATTAACTTTTTTCTATTCTTATTGGTTTATTAACTACGTTTTCTTTGTTTCTTTTGTTGAAAAATGAGAAAATAAAAATTAAATAAAACTTTCAAACAAAAAATTGAAAGGAGTGAAAGCTTTTTAATTGTTTAAGGAAAAAATAAGGCAAAAAAAGTTAAAAAAATCTGAACAATGGACCTGGATTTGGTAATTTAATGAAGCGTTAACAATAAAGGGGGTTTTGTTTGAAAAATTAAAGCTTATTAAAGTTTAGATTTTAATATGAAATAGATTTTTTTCTAACTAAAAAAGGTATGTTATTATATTGGATGCAAACGAAAAGTAAACCTAATGTCAAATCCTCATAGAAAATCCTGGATGTTTCTAATAAACCCTCAAAAACATAAGATTGTAAAACATAATTCTAAACAACTTTCCAAACGTCGGGTAATCTAAGAATAGTTAGAAACAATTAAAAAGTTTTTTAGGGGAAATTAGGATACTCTGAATAATATAAAATAAAAATACTCTAATTTACTCCAACCTTTCAACTTAAAACACAAATATTAACTATATTAAGATCTTTTTTTTCATTATAGCTAGTTACATAAAATTATTAAGAATAACAATAAATTAACTACATTGAATATAAAAAATTCATAAACACTTACTATAACACACATATACTCATACAAGTCCCTTGAGTTACAAGTAAGCTGTTACAAAACATTTCTTTATTATCGCCCACAGGACATTTTCAAAAGAGTTGGAAAATAAACTTCTGTAACCTATTTACTCGTACGAAAAATGCTTAAAACTATAAATTTAAAAAAGATACCTAACTATTAGAGGGTGTCTGAACTCTCACTCAGGGAAAGAATATTTGAGGTATTATAGAAACTTTCTACTTAACATTTTATAACTTTTATTGTATACAACATTTCTGAGTTCATAGATTAATTATTTATTTAATAGATTCTATAAATTGCACTTAGTTTGGTCAAGCAGTTTTTTTAGTACATGCTTTCGGGTTAGTTGTGATAAAAAGTTCATTTCTTTGACAATCCTGTTTTTTATTATTAGTTTCCTGAGTTTAAAATTTTAGTCGTTGTAGCCCAAATTTGTGTCATTTTGTACAGCAATGTTGAGCAGGGCACATGTTGTACGGTTTGGTTATTTCTGATTTTATGTCCGGAAATTCTGTTTTAAGTTTTTGTCCAGTCTGTCCAATATTAAACCTTATGGTCACAGTTCATTACACAGCTATTTTCATTAAAATAATTTTGGGAATTTTTCATTTTTAAGGGTAATGGAGTCTTTTAATATTTATGAGGGAAAGTTTTGTGAATGTAAAACAAGTTGTCTGGATTTCATTGAGATTTTTGTGAATTATTGTAGCCTGATTTATTTAAAGTTTTAGACATTGTGTTCTGATAGAACACATAGTGAACCGTAATGATTAATGATTTGATATTTAAAAAAATCGGTTTAGGCGGAGGAGGAACTAGTTTGGTTATTTAATAATTTAGTGACACTCCATACCGATATATTTTGTTAGGCGTTGACTTCTCTGCTTTGTTACAGTGTAGAATCTCTGTTAAATTATCTTATTAGGGGAAACCGTTATTTGTTGAGTATTATTTTTTTTTACTCAAATAGTGTGAGGTGTCTGTTTTTATGATATACTACTCTGAGGACACGTTTAAGTTTAGGGCAGAGTCTATGTCTCTCGCATAGCTAAGAGCTACGTTGTATTTGTTGCCGCTTTTATAATAGTGGTTCCGAATAGGGGATGAGTAATTTTAACGTATCTGTCTGATTTTTGAGGGTTTTCTCCACCAATTACATCTTGTAGCGTGCGAATGCTCACCCGGATATGCATGGATGCTAGTTAAGCATTCTCTTAAGGAAGAGGTCATTGATTTTACTACTTTCGTTTTTAGCTAGTTTCAATAGTGTGAATATTAATGTTTGTTTATTGGGCAACTATTTAAATAAATTTTCAAGTATATGAATTTTAAATAGTAAAAATAAAAATTAATAAATAAGTGAATAGATTAACATAGAAAAATTTCGTCGGATATCTAATGTTAATAAACAACTAGGTTTCCTCGCTCCGAACTCATATATAAATATCAATTCGATTTATAACTTACAGTTCGAGGAGTTTATCATGTATAACAAATAGTTTTTATAAAGTATTTTAATAATCAGTCAATAATATAAAAATATCTTCAATGAAATCCCAGAAAACTGTTACTCACAAACTTTCTCAAAATTAAAGACTCCAATTCCCAAAAATGAAAAATCCAAAATTATTTATGAGAAATACCGGTGTAATGACTGTGACAGGTTTATATTGGACAGACTGGACAAAACTTACTAAAAACAGAATTTCCGGACATAAATCAGAAATAAACCAAACCCCGTACAACAAATGGGCCCTAGCTCAACATGCTGTACAAAAATGACCACAAATTTGGCTACAAGAACGCTAAAATTTAAACTCAGGAACTAATATTAAAAAAAGATTGTTCAAAAGGAAAATGACTTTTATCACAACTAACCCGAAAGCATGTAATAAAAAGTAACTGACCATGACAACATAAGTGCTCCAATTATAGAGAAATCTATTAAATAAAATAATTTTATGACTCTAGAAATGGTTAAAATAATATAATATAATTTGGTTACAGTTATAACGATAATTATTAAAACCTCACATGATTTCTAGGCGTCAGCCCCCCTTATATGTAGTATCATGATTTGTTTGTTTTTTTTCTCTAAGTAATAATTTTATTTTGAGAAAGTCCTTTTGGATAGAACGGACATATTTTGGTAAAAAAAGCGGTTCTTGTTTCTACAGATTAAGTCGCTTTCAGAGCTTGTTTTGTAGTTGAAGTGTTGGATAGTGTTATTTTTTAAATTATTTAGTTATTTATTGTTATTATCTTATAATTTTATGTTACCTTGAAAGAGAAGAACTCTTAACTAAAGTATTAGTTGTTGAAATGACTATCGCGTATAATAATTATAGAGTTTTTATTTTTAACTTATAATAATATTAGACTCATTAGTTTCCATCACTCAATATAAAAACTGTTTTTTGTTAATTCTTTTAATCTATATGGTAGGCGTTTCTTCTTTAACTCTTGTGGTAATTAATTACGATAAAATTGGTTAATTGAGACATTTTTTCAGGTATCCTATTCTATAATCAACCCGTAGTGATATGGATTAGTGATTGTGAGAATCCATATTCTGCTATCTACATTGCATAGCGGATTTTTGAGTAAAAACAATATTCTACATACGAAACCTTTACGTTTCAACTTATAATTATAACCGTATTAGTCATACAAATACGATGATTTCCGATATAGCGCTTTATATAGCAGAATACAGAGGTCTCGAGAGACGGCTATTTTCTTAAGAACGACCAGAAGTTATCAATCTTTCCTGTCGATTAATAAATTTTAAAACAGGTCATAGACTATTGCACCAACCGTCATGAGGATTATTTAAAAATGGTTTTTCTGGGTCTGGTCCTAGTGATCGCCTCATTATTAGCCCTCAGGAGTAGTCTCGACCGTCTGTTGTTTTTAGTATTTACTAATAACCCTGCTTGGCCCAAAACCTTTGTAATCATTCCAACCAAGGTTTAGCCACCGTTGAACTATGTTCATGAAAGTTGTTAGATAATATATCTCGTTAGCTATAAATATACCAACGAAAGGTTTCTCTCGGCCTTTCCATAATCTATAATTGAATTCCAAACCTAAAAGAATTGTCATGGATTTCGAGTACTGTGCAAACTTTATTTTTCTTCCCAACCTGGAAGGTTTTCTAGAGATCCATAATGAGGATCCAATTGTATTCCCTGCATGGTAAATGACATAGACCTGATGCGTAGGGTACGGAGGAATTATAAGCAACACGGCTAGAACTATACCAAAATACGTCTCACGGCCGTATTATACATAATTTTCCTCTTATGAATGTACATTATAAATTAGATGGTACCCATTGCATTTTAGTTTGAACTTATAACCTACTAATGTGAGGAAGGCCAGACTCTATTGAGATTCGCTCTGTAAGGAATATTTTTAAAGAAGGAAACAGGCTTTCTAATCCTTATATATGAATTATATATGTATTACCTCAAGGATATATCATGATATAGTAAGATCTAGATAAATATACGCATCTACTACCAGTACAGTGTTAGGTAAGCTGGCAGACATCAAGGCGTACTTCATTTTAACACAGCCCCACACCGCTCTAGCCCTTGCCTCTGTGATCGGCTCTAACATCTTCAGCTTCTAGCTCATTTTATCCTTAAAAGAATTTTATAAACATAATAGGTGGGTATTGTTCTCTAGGCTACCTGTGTATTTTTACTTTGTTTATAAACTGTGCACCCTGATTATACAGATTTACTTCTTTGTCATCTCTCTTGAAGCTATTTAGCCATCCCCTATCTCTGTGAGCAATGAGAAATAATAGTATACGCCCTAAATTAAATATAGTTAAATTCAATATTTTATGAAGACAAGCAGTAGGTTGGTAAGAATGGTTAGATTATTTGTAAGGATCCTAACTTGCCTTCATCATTTGTGAATGTGCGTTATAGAAGAATTATTTCAGTATGCACCACCATCTCAAGCTGTTGTTGCATATTAAACCTATGTAGAGTTGTATTAAACAAATTATACTAAAGCTCTACATATCTCCTAATAATTAAAAGTATTGGCCGAAGCAAAAATATATGTGAAAAGTATAAATTAATTTATTTTAAAGAAATATGTGTCTAAATCACTATCCTGCTGATACCTAAGTGTAATATAAAAAATTTTGATAATATTTTTATAACATATTTATACTAATAACATATATATATTATAATATAATATATATATATATTATAATATTATATATTCCATTTATTATTATAATTTATTTTTTTAATATATTAAGCC
>JACMZG010001914.1:41423979-41434638 GCA_018340805.1 Microvelia longipes
ATGGAATTCCAACACAGCCAATATAAGTAATGTTCTTATTTAACTTTTTAATGTTACTAAAATTAATATAAAATTTAAATACCCTCCTCACGGTGCAAGACTCTAGTTTTTTGTGAGGAGTTCACAATTCTGTTTTTTTTTTAAAGTCTAATTTAATATTTTTAATACGTTGTATTGTAAATAAATAAATAAAAAAAAAATAAATAAATTACCATGTTTGGGTGAAAGTTATAAAAATAATAATGGTAAATTCGAACTAACGAGAATTCGACTAAAGATTCGATTTACTGAGGGTAAAGACCATTTTTAAAAGTCTAGGACCAAATTTTCCCCCTATTTTCATTGATTAATAAAACATTGTTCATGATTAACAAATTATTAATTAAATCATAATTATATAAAATCATCACAAAACAATAGTTGATGCATCTAAAATGTTCCACCCTAAATAGCTAAAGCGATAAATTTTATAAGTAAAAATAAATTTTTTAGTTTAATTTAAGGAGACTAAATTAATTTTTTATGTTTTACAACTACCCCTTTGCAAAGAACATTATTGTTTTAAACAAATATATATTATTATTATTATCTGTTAATAAGTTTAGGTAAAAACGCAGAATCATTGCGTTAATTTCACTGGCAGATAAATATGAATCTCGCTATTTAGGTCCAATACTCCGCATTATATACAGTAACATGATTAATTTCATAGTAAGAAAAAGGTATAAGGATATAATAGTCCAAAAAAAGAAATAGAAATAATATTTTCCACAGCCACTCATTGGTCTTAGACATTCAAGGACAAAAAGTCCGTTTAATTCCAGTAATGGTTTTTCTTTTTTGGTCTTTTCACACAATAATACCCCCCTTCACCAGAAAGTTTTCAATTTTCTCTCCTATTTTCGGTCGGTATGTGTGATAAAAATATAACTCTATCTCACTGAACCTATTTTATATAGATATAACTCTAAAGTGATTTCAGTAGGTGATAAAAGGAAGGGTTTTTATCACTTTTAGGTTTTAAGGTATTATTTAGGATGACCGGTATTTTTAATTAGAGCATACGTATACATATGCAATGTTTACTTAGTGTAAAATCACGCAAGGGAACAATGTAAATAATTGATTATCTTGCTTTGGTTTTTATCCGTTGACTAATATAAGGGAGGGAAAACATGCTATTGGTGTATGTTAATCCCTCCATAGGACAGGAATAGGATAAACCAATATAATCCCTTTGTAACCCATTTTTGCAGGACTGTTAACTGTCAACATTTAAGACATCAGTATCCCTGGTTTAGTGTACTTTAACTACAGATACACTCAAAGAGGCTAAAACTATTAGAGGGAGTACAGGACCAGTTTAACACAGTGATAAGAGGTCTGGAAGTGAGACAGTTTCCATAGGTGCCCTAACTGTACTTACCCCCACTATAGTCTCCCTAGAGAGAGACGAACTACTCCCCACTCCCCTACAACTTCTATCGGAGCACATATTTATACACCCTATAAGAGACTAAAACTATGACGTCACCAATTTACCGTTAGAGCACCAAGCTACCCAAGGAATGATAAGAGCTGTTGTATCCTCCCTCTAATAGTTTTAGTCTCTTTGGATACACTACACTGTCTTGTTTGTCTGTTTCTGACGTCAATTATCAGTGATTACATTGATAGATGTATGGGATTGTACTAGATATTTCATTATACATACTTTAATTAATTATAAATTGTGCGAGAGGCACCTATAAAAAATAAGCAAAATGCAATGCTATATCTGGGAACTGTTCCATTATTCGACATTCGTTATCATTGATGACTCGGAAAAGTGTCATGTCCCACTCTTTTTTGTTACATCTAACTCATCAGGACGCCATAACCTGTGTTATAATTTTTTTTTTTTTTATATAAACATATCCTTTATTTACAAAATATTTTTCGTACATTATTATTTTTTATTATAATTTACAAGGATTATCTCTCTACAGAAGGATACTTACGTTTCCTTGTGTCGTAGAAGAGAGGTATTTTGTACTGCAGTACTTAGAATCACAACTTATTTATTTTAACGTCTTATAATTATAATTATTTATTTTCTTAAAATATACTAAAATTTTCCTTATTATCTAATGTTCTTTTTTTATATTATTAATTATATCTTATCTAATCTGTTATTATTTATCCCTATTTATGTTTTGTTGTGTCAGTTATCTGATAAGTTTTTGTCCGTCTTCAAGTTGTTTTTTAAGTAAAATATGTCTAATTTTATTCTTAAAAGTATTTCTTTTATCAGTCTGCTTAATGTCGTGAGGTAAGTCATTCCAAAGTAAAGTTGCCTGGTATAACCACTGTCTTTGTGCTGTTGTAGTCTTATACTGAGGAAGTCTATAAAGTTGGTTAGTCTGTGCTCTAGTATTAATGCTATCGTGATGAATAAGTCTTAGAGAATGTTTTCCGTCGTATATTCTAATTAGACATTGCTGTCGAAACATATTGTCGGTCTTCAGAATAGTCAGTTTGTCAAATAGTGATACTGTATGTTCGTATTTTGTTTTAAATGTAATGATCCTTATTAATGCTTTTTGTTGTATCAACACAGGTTTCTTTGTAGTTTCGTTAGCAGAGCCCCATGCAAGAATACCATAGCTTATAATCGAATCTACTAAACCATAATATACTGCTCTTAGCTGTTCTGGCGAAAGGAATTGTTTTATTTTTATAAAAATATATCTTAATTTCCTCAATGAGGTTGTCAGTCTGTCAATATGTTTTTTCCATGTAATAAGTTTATCTATTGTCATTCCAAGGTATTTAGTCGAGTCAACTCTTTGAATATTTGGACAGTTACACGGGTTAGTAGTTTCATCATGGAGGTGGTTATGTAGTTGTATTCGTGTCTGTGTAGGTTGTCCTGTTTCTGTCAATGAAAAGCAAATGTATACTGTTTTTTTTATATTTAACATAAGTCCGTGTCGATCAAGCCAATGTTTGACGAGTCTTAAGTCTTGTTCTGCTACCATACATGTCTCCATGAATGTCTTGTTAGCTGTTAAGTAAACAGTGTCGTCCGCAAAAGCGTAAAGCATTCCTTCAAGTTTTATTTCAAGTAAGTCGTTAGTGAAAATTAAATATAGCAAACTTCCGAGGATACTTCCTTGAGGTATAGAATACTCTGTAGTGAAGCCATCTCCGGTTATATCATTTATTTTTACTTTGTAGACTCTTCTCTGCAGATAGCTAATGAACCACTTAAGCATTGTACCCCTTATACCTATTTTTCTTAATTTTGTAACTAATCTGTTATGAGACACACTGTCGAAGGCTTTCGCCACATCCATGAATACCGCTATCGGTTTGTTTCCTTTGTCAAGTTCATTGGTAATGAATTGACATACTTCCGTTATCGCATCTTGAGTACTTAATCCACTTCTAAACCCAAATTGAGCAGATGATAATTTGAAGTTATTTTCTAAAAATTCTACTAGCTTTATTTTAACCACTTTTTCTATAATTTTTGCGATATTAGATATTAAACATATTGGTCGGTAATTTGTCACTTCGCTGGGATCACCTGACTTATAAATAGGAGAAACAATTGTGATTTTTAATGCTTCGGGGAATAAACCTTTCCTAAGACTAGCTTTGACTAAATGTATTATTGGTTTACGCAAAAATTCTAGGTTGTTCTTTATCATGTCTACAGTTATAAAGTCATATCCAGGTCCAGAGTTACCTCTGAGCTCGGATATGGCAGTATATATGTCTTTGTCTTCAATTGTACAATTTTCTAAGTATAGTTCGTCATCAGTATCGTTTTTATGTTCCGTCGGGTCGTTCTCTATATGCGCTACGTTGCTCAGGTTCTTTATTTTTTCAGTCATTTTTTTACTTACTTCAGTAAACTGTTTGGCCATATAATTAGCGGCTTCAGTTGGACTTTCCTTTACATTTATAACCTTGCCATTTTCAGTTTTTATATGTTCGATATTTTGCTTTGTTTTTGTTTTCTTAGTGTATATTTCTTGAACTATATCCCAAACTTTATTGATTTTATTCTCACTGTTTTCTAGTTTCTTTTTGTAATATTCTGTTTTTGTTTGTTGTATTAATTTGTTCAGTTTAGTCTTGTATTTTTGTAAGTAGTCTTTTAGCTTTTTGTTGAATGGTTGTTCTTTCAGTTTTTTGCTTAGTTTTTCTCTCTTTCTTATTAGTGATTAATCCGTACGTAATCCATGGTTTTAGCTTAGTATGTTTGGATTTTTTAACGGTTTCAGTTTCAGTTGCTATCGTTGTAAGTGATTGTAATTGTCTTATTAAGTTATTAACAATATCATTTGGATCAGACATGTTTAGAATATTATCCCATTTTTCTTGTTGTAATAACGTCCTTAACATTTCCTTGTTTAACTTTTGTTTAGTTTCATATTTCTTTGGTTTAGGCACAGTATCCACACTCTCGTATTATAATTACTATAAATTAAAATTAAATTAGTTGTAAAGTTAGTGTTTATTATTTACCTTCTAAGCTGTTTGATTAATGATTATATATAAGTTAAGAATTTAAGAGTTAATTGATTTTATATGTGATTTGGTAAATAAACAAATAAATGCTATATTAGCATTGAATTGGCAATAGCCCAGTCAGGAGCTTTATTCATAAAAGAGAAACCCTGATCGGTCTCTGTTTGATCTGTCATTGTTTTGATCTACAATTACAGAATCTGGGAAGTGTGTCTTTAGTAGAACCTCCACAGTTTCTTGGCCATTGTGAGTATAGGCTCCAAGAGGAGTTTTTAAGGTGCCAACCGCGTCCTCCAGAAACCCAGGGTGTTTGTATCAGCGCAATATCTATAGAACCTCCCGAAAGAAGGTTGCATAGGGCTGCCGAGGCAGATTTACTATGCTGAATGTTAACCTGAACAATCCTCACCGAGGGGTTAGGACACTCAATGTGAGACTTTGGATCTCTAGCCTGTCCCACAGACGCACCTAAGGGTGTTTTACCCTCTGGTTTAATTGCGGAGACAGAGACAGGGTTAGAAAGAGCCCTGTCAACTGCCAAGAGTGACGATACGGTGGCCTGTTCAGGGACTTTGTCTGAGGGGATTATACCCCCGGACTTAGTACCCTTCACAGAAGCGAGGTTATTTGTAGCTTCACTGGCTGCCACTGGGATTTTTCCCGACATGATTTCAATAAAGGTAGAAAATATATGAGATAAAATAAAAAATAGTTTGTATAGATATATATGTATAAGAAAATAGGTGGAATCAAGTGTCAGAGAATGTAGAACTACTGACGTAGTAATGTTTTTTACTTATGTATGATAATAAAGATAGACAGGTGATTTGCAGATAATAATCTCACAAAACACCAAATAGACTGAAAATAGATAATTAATAAACAATTAAATTGAGTAAAAACGTATGCAAGTATGAATAAATAGCAAGCAAACACGAGCGGTGAGATTATGAACGCCGATAGAAGAGGCTGAGGTGCAACAGTGCGTAAGCGTAATAACAGGAAGAAAGTCCGAAATTCTTCCTGTATGACGTCGTGGGATGACAACGTATGCAACTAGTATCCCTGGGATCTGCCCAGACAGACCGTTTCATAACTGAACAGTCAAGAAAACGGATTGCCGGGCTCCAGGACACGGCTGCATGTGATTTTTAATGAAGAAAATTAGGAAAGTGGAACTTATACCACTGAAAATAACTATCACGAAGCACGCACAGAGCACTCATTCTCCATAGCGCACATAAATCACAACCGCAAGTACACTACATCTCTACTAACAAAAAGAAATTTACGGAGCGCCTAAGTTCGACGTGTTAACCTTAGCGCTGCCGTAACCTTCCTCCTCCTATATTATCATTAAGTATAACTTTTTTAATTAAATTCTCTGAAATCAAATGTACATCTTCAAATTTAATTCTACTCTCTTAGCGAATTATAATCAGAAAATGACGCTTTTAAAAGGTTTAAAATTTAATTAATTGATTTTTTCTTAGAAATGTAGATAATAAGGGAAAAAAGTTTATAGTTGTTTACCGAGCGAGTGAACAATCTTAGGGCTTTTTTGCTATCTCATTATAGATATCTCTTAAAAATTGTTAATAATTATTCTTGTTTTTTTCTTATTATAGCTGGGTATCTAATCTTATAATGCACTGTAGACCATTATAAGATTAGAAAACATGCTAGGGCATTAGTAAAATTACCAAACGACGTTGGCTACTTGCTAATTGAGCCATCATCTCATCCTCTATTTGCAGTACTGCGGCCATCTTATTGCTATCAATCGTTTTGTTTTGTAGATAAGAGGATAAATATTTATAACTACAAAAATTGGGTGCGGTGTGCCTCGGAACTTTTCCTCGCGATAATAAAAAAAATCGAGTTTTGGACTCTTGATATTAGGAAAAATAAAAAACAAGTCTCTTCACTGATGTAATCTGTGAAGAGACTAATAATATTTTTTTGATGTAGTACGTAATTGAGCACTTTATTGGACCGTTTTTAGAATGAGAAGCCAATCATTATTGTTATAGGAGGTTATTTAGTACTTTTCACCTCCGAGGACAATAATGAATGTAAAAATAACTCCTAGGACGTAAAAGTAATTCATATATTGCCGCCATTACTGTAATGTAGCGCGTTAAAAAACAATCTGTGTAGAACCTTCATGAGGTTTCATTAAAAACGTTAATTTTGTTTCTGTTTTTGTTCGTAGACTAATTTTTTTTTCCGTTTTTAAAAGGTATTCTAATTGACAATTTTTGCGTGTTTATTTGTAAAGCTTTTACATTTTTGAGTAAAAGTGTGCAGCTATGGATGAATTCAATGACGACGATAATATGGAGTTAATTGGACGTTTGTTTTTTTTCAATTAAGTATATAGCGCTGTTTATTTAATGAGTGCTACCTCAAAAAGAATAGTGTATATCATCCGGCTGAGAATTTATTTATGTCTTGGCAATTTTTCCCGACTCGCATCGCTCGTCGGTAAATCTGATTGCCGTGACATAAAGACACACTTCTCAGCCTTATGGCATAAATAACTATACTTTTTCCTCGCCACTCCGGACTTAAAATATAATAATAGCCGAATGTACTGCAGCCTATCTTCGGACACGCTTTGCGCATCTTCAGGCTGAGAATACATTCGTTTAAAACCCAGCGATCACTCATTGAGGCACTAACTTGCTCCATGCTGCATAACTTTTATGATCCAAAATCTTAGGTATACTCGTTTATTACATAAAGGGATGGATATACTTGTACCAAATTTCTTGGAACATATTTATTTATTAATACAATAACGGGCAAAATTACCCTTTTTACAAAAATAACAATTAAGAAAAAATTAAGTTATATAAAAATTGCACACACAAACAAAAAGAAATTTTTTTATACATTATAAAAATTTAAGTACAGAAAAGAAATTAAAATTATAATATGAATAGACTAAAAAAGAAATAACAATTTTGAAAATAATCTAAAGTTTAACAAGAATAAATTGTTAATTAATAAGAAAAATAATTTTACATGAATAGGATGATAGAGTAGTAATATAAGATATAGAAATAATTGAAATTTAAAATAGTATAATAATTAGAAATAAGATAGTTATAATTAAATTAAAAAAAGAAGAATACAAATATGTTAGTCTTATTTATTACTACCTGCGTGCCAAATCTATAACCGAAAATGTTCTGCATTTTATGTATTTCCGAAATTACTGCTGTAATTATTGCAGTGTTTTATAAAAATAATTTTCCGGATTGCACAACTAGACCTAAAGTTTAATTTTTGCACCAAGTCTTAACTCTGTAGTTTAAATATATTAGGAGATACGATAATACCAGACATAAACACATACAAATACAGACAAAAAAAATTGTCAAAAACGCCTGGAACGGATAATTCAGATGTAATCCCGGCTTAGATATTTTTGTAAACATATCTGTATTTCTACGATAGAAATAAGGAAAAGTAAAAACACTTCTAGCACTTAACTCTGTGAGCGCCGTAGAATGATCTACAATATTAAGAACACCAACTTCGTCTTTCCACCAATAAGGCTTATTAGTGGAAAGAGGAAGTTGGTGTTGTTAATACTTCTAGCACTATTGTTAGACGTGGTAGTGGAAATAATGAGAGAGAGATGATGGCTCAATTAGCTGGTAGGCGACGCTGTTGGGTCATTTTACTATTTCCCTAATGTAGAAGTTAGCTTTCAATTTCTTGTTCCTGACTCTATTAGAAACAAGAAATATACTACATAATACTATATACTAAATATATATACATACTACTATGTATTAGTATTTTCCGAATAATGTGAAGAAGTTCCCTGACCACTTTCTTCTATCACTATAAGACAAAGCTTCCAAACTCATTTTAAGTCAATATATAAGCTATTATTGATGATTCTAAATGTTTCTTTAAAACAAGGTTAGTTCTTATTAAAATGGGAATCTTTTGCGAGTATCTGACATCAACAGGCTATTATAACCACTTTATTATAGCCCCATTTATGTTAGAATAACAAAATTCTAAAGACCCGGGTCTGTATCGAACCAGTTCTGTTAATATGATAGCCTAGTATTCTAAGCGTGTCATCTTTATACATAGAGACTTTCTGAGAGTAAATTTAACGGAGGTGGCCTTCTGAGAGTAAATTTAACGGCGGCCTTTCTGAGAGAAATTTAACGGAGGTGGCCTTTCTGAGAGTAAATTTAACGGCGGTGGCCTTTCTGAGAGTAAATTTAACGGCAGTGGCCTTTCTGAGAGTAATTTAACGGAGGGCCTTTCTGAGAGTAAATTTAACGGCGGTGCCTTTCTGAGAATAAATTTAACGGCGGTGGCCTTTCTAAGAGTAAATTTAACGGCGGTGGCCTTTTGAGAGTAAATTTAACGGCGGTGGCTCTGAAAATAATAATTGTTTTACTTCTGCTTATTATTTTATTTAAGTTTCAGAATTTTACTTAAACAAATTTAAATTAACAACACCCAAAAAGTGATTTGTTTACATCAAATCATTGTTATCCCAAACGATAAGACCAAATCTAATAATATATTAGATTAATAATTAATATTAATAATATTAATTTGACCTCACCGATTTTTTAGTAATTTAAGATGCATACTAGGGTATGGATTAAGATCGGTTTCAACTCGTGAAAGTATAAAGACACGATATATATATATATTATATATATATATATATATATATATAATATATATATATATATATATATATATATATATATATATATATATATAATAATATATAAACTCTTAGACCTCAGTGATCTTTTAGGTTGGAGAAGATTGTTTAGAAGGAGGAAGTTATTCCACTCTAATTACCTTACTATCCCAGTTGGTCACTGCATTAAGTAGTCATGGAGGGACCAATGAGCCAAATAGATGGAATATTTTATTAAAATGTCGGTAATACATCAATAAATAATACTAAACAACATCAAATACACATTGGAATTCTTGTGCTGTCCGAAAACCCGCAAAGCAGTGGCCGCGTAGCGGATAAGACTAAAGCCATCTGTTTGTTTACCATAAAAAAATTCTTTGAGACACAAAAAAACTATTTTAGAAAAAGAATTAACCCTTTACATTAATAAATATGTAAAAAAATTAAATATACTGACCTATTTTTAAAAGAAAGAAAATTAAAATTATGTTTTTTGACAATTTTTTCCTCATTAACTTTTTTTCTATTCTTATTGGTTATTAACTACGTTTTCTTTGTTTCTTTTGTTGAAAAAATGAAAGAAATAAAAATTAAATAAAACTTTCAACAAAAATTGAAAGGAGTGAAAGCTTTTTAATTGTTTAAGGAAAAAATAAGGCAAAAAAGTTAAAAAAATCTGAACAATGGACCTGGATTTGGTAAATTTAATGAAGCGTTAACAATAAAGGGGGTTTTGTTTGAAAAATTAAAGCTTATTAAAGTTTAGATTTTAATATGAAATAGATTTTTTTTCTAACTAAAGGTATGTTATATTGGATGCAACGAAAAGTAAACCTAATGTCAATATCCTCATAGAAAAATCCTGATGTTTCTAAACACCTCAAAAACATAAGATTGTAAAACATAATTCTAAACAACTTTCCAAACGTCGGTAATCTAAGAATAGTTAGAAACAATTAAAAGTTTTTTAGGTGGAAATGGTCTAAATATAAATAAAACTCAATTTACCAAGCTTTCAACTATATATTAAGTCTTTTTCAAGGTACATAATTATAAGATAATAACAATAAATAACTACATAATTTAAAACATAACACTATCACCTACAAACAAGCTCTGAGACAAGAAACCGTTACAAAAAAGTCGTTATCAAGGACATTTCAAAATAAAATTATACTGAGAAAAATAAAACTAAATAAAGATCTACTATTAGAGGGGCTGACCCCTAGAAATATTTGAGGTTATAATTACTTACATTTATTAATTATTTAACATTTCTGAGTTCATAATAATTATTTATTTAATAGATTTCTATAAATTGCACTTAGTTTGTCAATGTCAGTTTTTTTATTACATGCTTTCGGGTTAGTTGTGATAAAAGTCATTTCTTTGAACAATCTTTTTTTAATATTAGTTTCCTGAGTTAAAATTTTAGCGTTCTT
>JACMZG010001914.1:41434726-41499726 GCA_018340805.1 Microvelia longipes
ACGTTGTGTCTAAAATTAGGGAAAAGTTAAAATACGTAATACAGAGGTTTTTATACTTTCCTTATCTATATACGGAATTTTGTACGTGTGTAAGAAAAGTATTGTGTTTTGCAAAAACATCCGAAACCGCGATGACACCCGGAATTATCCGTTTCAGGTCTTTTTAATACCTTCTGAATTGGTTTTTCGAAAGTCTGTGTGTATGATTGTTTTTAAGGTCTCCTGAGTGTTTTACAAAGTTGTTCTTTAATCATCGTAGCTCCCAGCGTAATTTATGCCAGAGATTGAAACTTTGTACAAAAATCACTCTATAAAATGTAGTTGTGCTATTTGGAAAAAACTTACAAGTCATGACTACTACAATAATGACCTTGGAAAAAATGAGCTATATATGTGTTCTGAACCCTGGAGGTAGTAAATTAAGATAATAAGGCGACAGTCCGTCTACCAAATGTAAAACGTAGTGATTTACAAAGCCGGCTTTGTGACTGTTAACAGCCATCATGGCAAAATAGTCAGATCATCACCAATGAGTTTTTATTATTTTTCTTTCCTTTCTCGCTTCTCTACGGCACTCATGATGGCTGTAAACAGTCGAAAGCTGGCTTTGTAAATATAGTTTTATGATTTGTGGAGAGTACGTCGCTTTATTTATTTATATTTAGCTATAGATTGTATTTTTGAGGAACTGGAAGCAGAAGGATTCTGAAGGCAGGTTGGATGCCAGAGTCCGATGATGGAGACGAAGTCCCGAATGTGATGAGGAAGAGTCCCGATGTGAATGAGGAAAGTCCGAGTGTGAGGAATGGCAATTGATGAAGAACAGCCCGATGTGATGGAGGAAGAGTCCCGAGTCCCGCTGTGATAAAGAGTCCCGATGTGATGGTGATACGGATGAGATGGGAATCCTCGATTGATGAGGAAGAGTCCTATGTACCCTGTACCCCTTTTTACTTTACAATGAACCGCAACCTGTGGTTTTAATAGGGGGGGTAGTTTGCGAAATACACGTAATAAGGCGTATTATAACAAATATCCCATTAGCAAATTTTTCCCAATGGAAATTCGCCAATAAAAGTAATAAAGAAAACATCAAATAATACAAATAAACATCATATACCCAAGGGAATTTTTCTGAGTGGGCAGAAGACTTGGAATGTAGTGGCTGCGAAGCGGCCTGGGGTCTAGTTTAACCACAGGTTGGGGTTGGAAATACACTATGTAAATTGTAAAAACCTATGTTTGACTTACCTAAACTTTTCCTCATTTTTAAACAAACCTTATAAATATGTATGTCAAGTTATAAATAAAATTAGAAGTAAATAATACGAAAATAAAATGAAATAATTATGCATAAGGAAATCAATCTTATATTATTTACACATACCTTCTAAAAATTTACATTTTAAATTTATTAATAGAATTCGCTCTAAGAAATTAATTCATATTTCGCTCTAATTCATATGCAGCGCCTTGCCTAGTAACGAGTTTTATTATTATTTAAAATGTTTTGACGTTTTGTCACTTTATGTCAAATAAAAATATTGTTCGTTCTTGTTGCGGAAAAACTTCTTTTAATCTAATATAGGATACTTGAATAAGGGAGTCAGCACAAATTGGTGACCCGCGACGCATACAACACGGAAAGAAGAAAATATTACCGGAAAAGTTACGTGAGTTATTTATTTTGAAAATATTATAACACAATGTCGTTACTGACATTAATAATGACGAAGAGCTGTACGATGCTAATAGTATAGCTAATGTTGTTGTTAAACTGCCCGACTTCTGGCGTAATAAACCTGAGCTGTGGTTTTATAACGCTGAGGCGAATTTTCAGTTGTCGAGAGTGACAGCTGACACTACTAAATATTTATACGTAGTGAAAGCGCTAGATGGAGACGCTCTCGAGTACGTTTCTGAGATTGTAGCTTAGCCGCCGGTGGAAAATAAGTACGGAGCAATAAAAAATGCACTGATTAAACGCATTCTCAGAAAGTAGTGATAAAAACTTAAACGTTTATTAAACGATCTGTCTCTAGATGATAAAAAACCGTCTGTTTTGCTACGGCAAATGAAAGATTTGTCTGCGGGACGTATCAACGACGATGTGTTACAGTCTATCTGGTTACAACGACTCCCTAGCCAAGTACAGTCAATCCTTGCTATAAGTAAGGAAGATTTAACTACGCTAGCAAACATGGCTGATAAAATAGTAGATGTTAGTGCGTGTACCAATACAGTAGAGACTCCAAGCGTTCCAGGTTCCTCAAATGAACGTCTATCAACCAACAGATTTTAAAATCAACTTGCGGCTTTGCAACTCGAGGTAGCCCAAATGCGAGGTAGAAAATATTATAGGTACAATGGTAGGCGATACAATCGAAAATCTAGAAGCAGGTCCAGTTCAAGTAAATATAAGCACCATAATGACAGATGCTATTATCATAATAGATTCGGTGAAAAGGCTATAAATTGTACACAACCATGTAATTTCAAGTCGGAAAACAAATAAGCAGGTCCTTTGCAGCGGCAGAAATGACCGGCACTCCCAACATGCCGCCTCTTATAACTGATCTGAAGTCAAAATATAAATTTTTGGTCGACAGCGGGCTGACCTGTCCGTAAATCCCACCCTATCATAACCTCGTTAAAAGATCTAGTTCTGTTCGTTTATTTGCTGCAAACGGTTCAGTAATCAAAACTTTCGGTATAACAACTCTAAATTTAGATATAGGACTTAGGCGAAATTTTAAATGGAATTTTATCGTAGCTAACGTTTCTAAACCTATTATAGGAGCTGATTTTTTAAGCAATTTCGGTATTTTAATTGACTTACAAAATTCCCAATTAACTGATAGTTTAACTAAAATTTCAACCAAAGGCACTACTACTACTCTTCCTCCTATAGCTATTCGCACAGTACAAAAATAGACAAGTACTATGAACTATTAAGGTGTTATCCTGAGTTACTTTGTGAAGAATCGACTTTCTTAGAAAAGGCTAAACATAATACAACCCACTTCTTACAAACCAAAGGACCTCCCATCTACCAGAAATTCCGACGGCTAGATCCCATCAAACTAGCCAAGGCCAAAGAAGCGTTCGACGAGATGATTGCACAAGGCATCTGTCGACCTTCTAGAAGTAGTTGGGCGAGTCCATTGCACATGGTGAAGAAGAAAAACAATGAGTGGAGACCTTGTGGAGATTTCAGACAGCTAAATGCTGCAACAATACCAGACAGGTACCCACTCCTCATATCCAGGATTGACAACAAATCTGCATGGAAAAACTATTTTTAGCACTATTGACCTCAGAAAAGCATACCATCAGATACCGATGAACAAAGAGGATATTCCCAAAACAGCCATCATAACACCGTTTGGATTGTTCGAGTTTGTGCGCATGCCCTTCGGGTTGCGCAATGCTGCTCAAACGTTTCAGCGGTTTATGAGAGAAGTGCTGGAAGGATTACCCTTCGCTGTAGCATATCTAGATGATATACTTGTTTCATCGACGTCGGAAAAAGAGCACATAGAACACTTAAAGATAATTTTTGAACGTTTAAAAAAGTTTGGTTTAGCTGTAAATGCAGAAAAATGTAAATTTGGAGAAACAGAAGTAGATTTTTTGGGTCATCTTATTTCAAAAGAGGGAGTAAAACCTTTAAAAAAGAAAATTGAAGCAATTATAAAGTTCCCTAAACCAAACACTATCCAACAACTTAGAAGGTTTATAGGCATGATTAATTTTTACCATAATTTCATCAAAGGAATTTCCACGTTACAATCACCTTTAACCAATCTGTTAAAAGATGCAAGGAAGAAAGATCAAAGACCAGTCAAATGGGACGAGAAAACTGAAGAAGCATTTGAAAAATGTAAAAACGCACTAGCTGAAGCTACATCCTTATCATTCTCTGCAACCAACAGTAAGCTATCGCTGATGACAGACGCTTCAGACGTTGCATTGGGAGGCGTACTTCAACAGAGTATTGGTGATAGTAATAGTCAGCCTATTGGTTTTTTCTAAAAAAGTTATCGACTTCTCAAAAACGCTATAGTACGTACGACAAAGAATTGCTCGCAATTTATGAATCAATAAAATACTTTAGACACCTTTTAGAAGGACGACAATTTACCGTATTTACCGATCAAAAACCTTTAACATTTGCTTTTAAACAAAAACTCGATAAATGTTCTCCTCGTCAAATTCGGCAACTAAATTTCATAGGTCAATTCACAACTGATATCCAACACGTTTCCGGAAAAGCAAACGACGTAGCCGACTGCCTTTCGCGTATCCAAACAATATTAACGAGTAATACAATAAATTATAAATCCCTAGCAAAGCTTCAGCTATCCGATCCCGAATTACAAGAGATTTTTTAAAAGAGGATTCCAAAATTAAATTGAAATTAACCCCACTTCCTGGCTTAAACGAACAAATTTACTGCACATCCGATAATAGAATATTTATACCAAAAGACCTTAGAAGACAAACATTTGACAGCATCCACAAGTTATCCCATCCTGGACACAGAGCAACTTCAAAGATGATAAGACTACGCTATTTCTGGGCAAGTATGAACAAAGACATCGCGAACTGGGTGAAAACATGTCTTGACTGCCAGAAAAACAAGATTCAACGACATACCAAATCGCTGCTGGGAGAATTTCAAGATTCACCTCGATTTAGACATGTCCACATTGATATCGTAGGACCTCTACCGCCATCAAACGGCAAAAGATATCTATTGACCTGTATAGATAGATGCACGAGATGGCTGGAGGCAATCCCTATGAGCGAGATAACAGCTGAAACCGTCGCCAAAGAGTTTTTTGCCAACTGGGTTGCGAGATTTGGATGTCCTGAAACCATAACATCCGACCAGGGTCGTCAATTTGAAGCGAAGTTGTTTAATGAGATGCTCGACATGTGTGGAATTAAGAGAATTCATACCACGGCTTACCACCCTTCCGCAAACGGTATGGTGGAATGCGTTCACCGAACGTTAAAAGCTGCTCTGAAATGTCACCCTAAAGAACAGTGGACTGATGCACTTCCTACGGTTTTATTAGGAATAAGAACAGCGCATAGAGAAACTTTAGGAGCCAGTTCAGCTGAAGCCACGTATGGAAGTGTTGTTCGACTTCCAGGTGAATTGTTTATCCCTGTTAAAGAAAGCAAGCTTCAAGAGGGATATACGGAAAAATTAAAAACGTACATGGCCAATATGCGGAATCCTACACGTCATCATGGGTCGCAGCCAGTATACATGCCTTCTGAACTCCAGAAATGCTCACACGTTTTTGTTAGAGTAGATATGGTTAAGAAACCCCTTCAAGCTCCTTACGAAGGGCCAGTTAAAGTTTTAGAAAAAGGAAATAAAGCATTTCAAGTTGAAGTCCAAGGACAGAAAAAATGGATTTCCATTGATAGGCTAAAGCCTGCATATCTCCCCACTGAGGAGAGAAAAGAGAAACGAGTATCGTTTAAGCTTTAGCCGTTGGCAAAAGCTCTCAAGGGGGGAGGTATGCAGCGCCTTGCCTAGTAACGAGTTTTATTATTATTTAAAATGTTTTGACGTTTTGTCACTTTATGTCAAATAAAAATAGTGTTCGTTCTTGTTGCGGAAAAACCTTCTTTTAATCTAATATTAGATACTTGAATAAGGAGTCAGCACCACACATATTTTATTATAGTTTATTTGATACATCTAAAATGGTTCCCGCAAGGCGATTGAAAATAAGTATTGACTTATTTCTGATGGGTTTATTAATAAAAAATATTAAATTTTTAAACTTTTCTCCGTCTAAAAAACATTTGTTTTTTTTAAAAAAAAGGTTACAAAACTATAATAATAAACATGGCTAAAATCAGTTGACTGCGTGGGAAAATAATGTGAGGGAGCCAATGAGGTTAGTCCTGGATGATAAACCTCACCTTCATTTTCAAATCAGGCCATCCATTGGTTACTCGACACTAGTTCCCCGCTGTCAAATGATTTCTGCCGTGTGTCGTTCTATAGTAGGATATAACATAAATTAAAATTATTCTAAAATGACAATCAAAAATGAAATTGGTGCCTTTTACTTAAATTAAACGCCAACAATTTCTTGATACGTTGTGTTTTACGTCATACAGCTTGAACCATCTTTGTAGCTGTATGAAAATACTTGTTAAACATACAATCAAAAGTACGTACTTATCAACCTACGTTTTTGTATGTTGAACAAGTATTTTCATATAGTCTCTAATACCTAGTATGAAAACATAGACTCACTTCTCTACTTCTTTATCTCAACGGTTTTGCACTGATGATGGCCTCTAGTTAGATTGAAAGCGCTTTGCCAATAAAGTTTTGTTTTATGGAGAGACTTCTTTTCTTTCATTTTTTACGTTTTGTAAGTTTGTTGGAATTTTATCTTTACGTAGTCTAGTCATACCTTTGTTATTTTAATTATTTCCTTATTATTTGCATTCATTGTTTCGTTTGTTGTTGTATTTGTTAAAATTTGTATCTGTTACTTATTTCTATTTATTATTTCTTTTACTGTTATCTGATTCCTTTACTTCCCCCTATCATTTATTAAAATAAAGTATAAACTTTATAACTATTGTCATAAAGTTTAATTTTGCAAATTCTCTCTTTTTTGTAAGTTTAAAAACTTTTTTTTATTCTTGTGATTTTTTTTTTTGGCAATTTTGTATATTACGCGCCTTCGTGGTTTATCTCTTTAAGGACTCGTAAAAGGTCATTTAATGAATAAATAAAATAAAAATTACTTTTTAACGTAGTCAATATTTCGAGCATGGTGCAAAATATCCATCTTTGGTTGTTCTCGTTGGGTGAACAGCTGAACTTTCCTAAAACCGGATATATATGATTTTATGTCGTATGTAGTCAAGTAAATTATTTATTGGTAGCAGAAGTCTCGGAAGTAAAAAGTTGAAAATATATTAGCCCTTAAAAAGTATAAGAAAGTTAAACCGAAATGGATATTGGTGGAAATGTTAGAAGAGCTTAGGAAAATAATTTTTATTCCAAGGAGTTTTCTTTAGGCATTTCAGTTTTCTATCTTGTATTGATACCGAGAGTTTGGTCTCAGGACTTGAATTCAAGATGAGATTGCTTTCGGTTGTGTTTCTCTCTGAGCAAGACAAATCTTTACATGTAACCAAAAACCATTGGTTAGATTGACAGGCCTAACATTCCTAAACAAACCCTTTTTTCCTACTTTCTGAAATCTAATAAGTTTTTGAGGTCTGAGGGAAAAACTTCTGGAGATAAAATTCAATACTTAGTTTAAACAGTTTGGTTTACTGCAGTAATAATAGAAAAAGTTTTTTTGTTTCTGTTCCTTTTGTAAATACAGGAAGGTGTAGTTAACTGAAAGTGTATTATTTAGTGAGAATGATTGAGTCGTAGAAATGCCCGGGAATTTAAAGTATTCTTTCGTTGACACAATATAATTGTCCGAGAGACACCTAGGAAATGTAACAAGCAAAATGCAATGCTACATCTGGGAACTGTTACATTCGTCATCATTGATGACGAATGTCGAATGATGGAACAAACTTAGTTTACAATTATTGTTTTAGACACATCTTGAAATGTGACACACAAGATATGTCAAACATCTTGAAAGCAAAATGATTAACCTGGAGTCTTATTCTCTCCACTCATTGTATAATATTATCAATTTGTAATTCAGCTAAGATTGTTTCCTTTTCCTACCGATCTTTTATTGGTATTTATTATTTCGTATCTTCTAGGATATAAATTTTATTTCCAGGGAATATCCTGGATTATTCAATGTGTGCTATTGCTACAAAAAACACAACCCATCTATATTTGTCGATTCTAACTTATCAGGACCCTGCGCAGTCAGAGCCTGAAAACTCAATCTATTCTTCCTCTTCTTTCTTTCTACAGTTTCCTACAGAATATAAGGCAATTTTCTGTAATTTTTTTTTTAATTTAAATTCCTTTATTTAATTTTTTTACAAAAAGAGTTATATAAAGTTGATACAATAAAGTACCCCCAGCTTTAGTTGAAAAAGAACTGCACTGCAGAGGGGAGATCTGCGCTTGTAATACGAACTTAAATATTAATTTACTTAAAAATGAAACATTTTTTACATTTTCAATAAATATGAAAATAGTCTAAAATAATAATAAAGAGTGAATTTAAAGAGAGTTATTGTATGATTATAAATGAATAAAATAAAAATTTAAAACAAAATGATATGGTCAAGGAGTTAGTTATTATTTAAAATGTGGTTAGTAAGTTTAGTGGGTTAGTATTTTTGTTAGTCGTTTAATAGTTATGTACATTAAAATATTAAACATTGAAGATTTTTTTGTGAGTATGAGTGTTTTGAAAATTATTCTATGCTGTCCACTAAGTATTCCTTAACTATTTTTTTAAAATAGTCAGTTTTAGTTATTTGTTTAAGTTGTGTAGGTAAGTTGTTGTGTAGTAGTGCTGCCTGATACATCCAGTGTCTCTGTCCTGCTGTCGTCTTTCTATATGACAGTCCATAAAGTCTTTGAGTTTCTGTTCTAGTTAAATGTGATAATAAGAATTTAATTCACTGTTTTTAGCTAATAAAATATCGCTAATAAGGCTGTTCTCATGACATGATTGGAATTAAGATTATGTTTTTTGTCTTGATTTAATAGGAGAACCCAACAAAATTTTATTTTATTATACTTGGGTACTAAGATGCGTAGTACCTTAATTACTTAAGTGATGATTGCTATGTTGTAAAAATAATAAATGCTTATGTTTTTACATGGTCTAAAATTTCCATCGTAATGTCGATTAATACTGCAATTTAATGTATGTGAAATACCTGACGTACGAAGTAATTTACGTTTAGTACGTAACGAAAGAGTTGCTGTACATTAAGTACGGAGAACACGAGCAAGTGAACTCCAAGAAAATAATGTACGATAAAGTGTGCGTTAAGTACGGAGAACACGAGAAAGTGAACTCCAAGAAATAATGTACGATAATGTGCGTTAGTACGGAGAACATGAGCAAGTGTACTCCAAGAAAATAATGTACGATAAAGTGTACGTTAAGTACGGAGAACACGAGCAAGTGAACTCCAAGAAAATAATGTACGATAAAGTGTGCGTTAAGTACGTAGAACACGAGCAAGTGAACTCCAAGAAAATAATGTACGATAAAGTGTGTGTTAAGTACGGAGAACACGAGCAAGTGTACTCCAAGAAAATAATGTACGATAAAGTGTGCGTTATGTACGGAGAACACGAGCAAGTGAACTCCAAGAAAATAATGTACGATAAAGTGTGTGTTAAGTTCGTAGAACACGAGCAATTGAACTCCAAGAAAATAATGTACGATGATGTGTGCGTTAAGTACGTGAACACGAGCAAGTGAACAAGAAAATAAACGATAAGTGTGCGAGAACACGAGCAAGTGAACTCCAAGAAAATAATGTACGATAAAGTGTGTGTTAAGTACGGAGAACACGAGCAAGTGTACTCCAAGAAAATAATGTACGATAAAGTGTGCGTTATGTACGGAGAACACGAGCAAGTGAACTCCAAGAAAATAATGTGCGATAAAGTGTACGATTAGTGCGTTAACGCTACTTAATATAACGTTTAAGTAAGTTTATGTTAATCTCCGTGACGTGTAAGTTACATCTACTATGTGGGGGGAATAATTTAAGGACTAACTAAGAGTAATGCCTCCTGTTTAACTTGTAGCCGCAACTTACACTTAACGTATAACTTATACGTCAGCATGGCTTGA
This sequence comes from Microvelia longipes, assembly GCA_018340805.1. Lineage (NCBI taxonomy): Eukaryota > Metazoa > Arthropoda > Insecta > Hemiptera > Veliidae > Microvelia > Microvelia longipes. Next base: position 41,444,524 of record JACMZG010001914.1, read on the forward strand.
ATTTTAATATGCCTAAAAGTCTAACTGGCAGACCTACAACTATCTGATAGAACACTTGTTCATATTATGATTTATTATTAAAATAGCATTTAAAATATATTACTAGACGAAAATGTTTTGCAAACACTTTTTGTAGTGTATTGTACCGTATATTAAAACAGCTCAATTAAGAAATCCTCTAATTTTTAATAACGCATTTTATTTAACATTTTAAAGAATGCATGAAGAAAAAATTATTAAAAAGATAAGTTACAAAAAACCACATTACCATTCGTGATGTAAAATTGCTTTTTCCTTGCTCTTCAAAAATATCCTTATTCACGCTAACAGTGTAACAGCGGGTGAAATACAAATTGGAAAAAGCGAAATAAGAAAATATTTGAAACTCTGTTGAAAATGAGAGGAAATGTGAAAAAATCTTTGGCTATGAAAGGAAATAAGAGCGCTAGATGTGGCACCAGACGAATCAGTGTGGTTAACATTTTTTTTTGTTTTCAAAAAATACATTCCTGAGGAAAGATAAAGTAAAATTTACCAAGTTTAAAAGGAATTTTTGATTTATTTTTCTGAATCGTTTTTTAATTTAAAAATTTAAGGTTCACATATTTGTGTGTTAGTAGATTGTCTGGGTTGTGATATTTGCTCGCATTCATAAGCTGTAGTAAGTACATTTTGTTATTATAAGATCCTCTTGTCTTGTCTCTTCATAAGCTGTAATAAGTACATTTTGTTATTATAAGATCCTCTTTTCTTGTCTTTTCATAAGCTGATATAGGTACATTTATTTATTACAAGATCCTCATGTTTTAACTGTGCTCTATATAATTTACTTAAATGCAATAAATCGAGCGAACTAAAATAGAAACATAATCAATTGTTTAACACATGTTTAATAAGATCTACCGAGTCCGGTACCTCAGTGGTAGACCGCTTGTTTTACTGAGCCTTCGTATGTACAAATTTAGTCTGTGAAAGTGATTGCGGTGAAACGAATAACGTAAGTAACTAGGAACAAAGTGCTCGGTAGTTCTTGTAGACAGATGTCTACTAGTGGCAATACGGGGCTTTGACTTTCAGGTCAGGGCTAAAGAATGATTATTGCCCACTGACGTTAAGGTTGCTAAACGTTTTGAGATGGGTCACGCTGAACTGGACAGAGCAGAGAGCCTAGCTAGAGGAACTGATAAAATGTGTGAGACTGGTGAAACTAAGGCTGGTAAAGTAAGACTACGCCTTTTCCACATTTATTTGAGAAGATAGAATAGAATAGAATAGAAAATTTACATTAAAATACAAAAAGTATTTGGGTAAATAGTCAAAACTAAATTCAACTCACATTACAACTAAATTTATAATAAAAAAATTAGTTAAATTAAATAATTATAAGTTAATTAATTATTAAATTAAACATGTTGTCTTATTAAATTACATAAAATTGCAACAAAAAACATTCTGGTAGAAAGGAAACAAAATTTTAACTAGGTATTATTTGAAATAAAAAGGAACAATTTAGTCATTGAAAGAAAATGGTATTAACTTTTAAAAAATACTAAAAAAAATATAAAAAAATTTATGCATCAGTTTTATTTTTATAAGAGGTTGCTTTTTCCTATTTTAAAAACTTCAACAGTGTAGTATGTATTTTCTAAAAGAAGCTTCTTAATATTTTTTAAAAAAGTATCATCATCATTCCATTTTTAAAACTATTTCAATACTGTTGTACAAAATCATACTATTGTATTACAAGTTTTTTTGTAGTGATTTGTTTTATGTTTTTAATTTTTAAATTCTTTTTATTTCTTGTTTCATAACATGACAGGCTTGAGAATTATTACAATAACCTAAATTATTTCTTGCATGCTTTACACATTCTAATTATATAGTGCAGTACTTGTCAAAATTTTTTTCTCTTTAATAATTTTTTGCAACTAGATCCTATTTTTTTCTTAAATATTATGCGTAATATTTTTTTTTGTAATCTTAAAATTTTTTTTGCAAATGGTGATTTCCCATAAGATAATCCCATAAAGTTTTGACTGAAAGAGACAAAGTAAAGATTAATTAGTTTTTTTCAGAAAGCGATCTTTTAAATGATTTAATTAAATAGATAGATTTATTAAGTTTTTTAGCAAGCGAATCTATATGTTGTTCCCAGCTAAGTTTATTATTTAAAATCATGCCTAAATATCTAACGTTTTCATTTTCTTTTAATTTTTCATGGTTTATGTTATAAGTTATATTTATGATTGATTTTTTTATTACCTTTGAAATAAATATATTTCAGTTTTGCTTGAGTTTATCTTTATTTTATTTATTAATGCCCAAATGAAAAGCTTTTTTTAGTTCAATATTTATTTTATTATTAAAAATATCTTTTTATTCTTGAAAAATTAATTAATAATATTAAATTAAGATTATTAAATATTATTAAATTAAGATATTAATTGTATTGAGAATAATGACTTGTATTTGAGAAAATATCAAATGTAAATTAGATTATCTGTTGAATTTGATAAAACAACAAATGTAGTTGAGAATAGTTAATTTTATTTGAGAAAGCATTATATAAAATTGAGAATTGTTTAATTTCATTTCAGAAAGGGTGATTTGAATTTGAGAAGTTGTCAATTGTATTTGAGAAATTATCCAATGACAATCAGCTGTGCTTGATGAACCGATTTTCATGTATGTTGGCTTTTTGGATTCGTCTATGCCCTATGTAGTGCATTCCTAGCTCAAAAAATTGATAATTTGAACTCCTAGGAGTTGATTTACTAGGAATAGAGACCATTTTCGAAGTCTAGGACCATGTTTCCCCATAATTTAAGGATTTAATGTTGGTTAAAGGAGTTTTTCCACCCTGTGTATGTTTCATTGCTCAACTCTCACCTAACAAGGTATAATTGTATTTAAGAAAAATAGTCATGTAAAAATTGGCCGAATTTTGAGTTTCTCATTATCAAATCACAAGTTCTCAAAAACATTTAATAAATTCTTAAATAGAATTCACTGCTCTCAAATTCATTTATTGCCTACTCAAATACAACTGACTGTTCTCAAATTCAATTGATGTTTTCTAAAATATATTTTTCTAATCTCAAATACAATTGATATGTTCTCAAATAAACATAACGGTTTCTCAAATAAAATTGGAAAAGGTGTAGATGAACTAGGCACTTAGGCACACTGAGAACTAGTTGCAGGCACGAGCCATAGCGTTGAGTTTAGTTAGAGTCTGGTTGGGCTAGATAAACTAGGCACACTGTGAACTAGTCATATGTGCCACCATGTACGGAGGACGTGCTTCCTAGATGATTAAGTGTGTACAAACTCTGGGGTGGATTAGTCGAGTGAGATTTGAGTCAGGGGAAACACTAATATGACCCTACGAGTTTAAGCGTAAACAATAGATCTATTAAATTAAATACTAGTCATGCCTTGTGTCATTACCTAACTAGTGCCTGAAATAGCACATTACTTGCAATTGTAATTTTGCTGAAAAGTATCATGGATTTGTACTCTACCCAAATTCTACATGTGTTGAATTCGTTTTTTTTTTTGTTTTTTTTTTTTTAAATGCCTAAAAAAAACAAGGCTACCTCTCCGCTATGAAGCTTGCACTTTGCGCTGCGGAGAGGGAGTTCCTTAACTCTGTACATAGATACTTTATAGCACTAGTAACTACTTAATCTAGACATAAACTTAACCTATGTTAGTAATTTCTAGAACTTAACCTATGTTAGTAATTTCTAGAACTTAACCTATGTTATTATAAATTTAATATAATTCAATGGTTTTTATAATAAATTTATTTATTTGTATTTTTGTATTATTTATTTGTACATAAATATATACATATGCAAACACACATACATACATACATATACACGCACACACATACATACATATACACGCACACACATATACATATATACACACACATACACATACATACATACATATACACACACATGCATACGTATCCACATATATACATATACACACATACACACACACACACGTACATATATATACATGTACTTTAAATGTAACACATGTATATATATATACATGTGTTTAAATGTACTTGGTTCAAATCTGCGTAGGAATGGGATCACGTTAATTCTAGTTATTAGCATTTAATTAAATCATAAATTTCATTAAATATTGTGTTTCAATCACATATATTATATTGGTTCTGCTATCTTGTCTTGAAATTGTTTTTTTACACAGCGTCTTCCTTCTTTTCTAGTAACCTATAGGGTTACACCATGTGATTGATGTCTAAGGTAGGGAGTAAATGTGGCAAAATTTGAACAATAATAACTCTGACTTTAAATGAATGCGAGGAATATATAAATTTGTGCTGTTTTTTGTTTTTTCTATTGCTTTTCCTTATTCATACCTTAGGTACTTACAAAAAGTCTCATTTATACCTTGGATTTCACCTGAATTATCCATTTCAGTTGTTTTTAAGACTTCCTTAAAAAAAAGTTGTTTTATGTGTTGTGTTTCTTTGTGTTAGTTGTCATCGTAACTCCCAGAGTATTTCTGCAACAAAGTTGAAACTTCAAATCAACCTTTAGAGTCTAGTTGTATGAATCCAATGTAATGAGGAAAAGTACCGAGGTACTTCGTGCCCAAGCGTTTTCAAAAATAAGCTACTCTACATTGAGATGCCAGCTAAAATCCCCACTTTTTTTGCAAGAATCCCAAAACGCTCGAGCACATGATCTCTCTGTAAAATCTCGAACATATGGATTGCAGCTTAGTTGCTCCTAATTCTTTATTTACTCTGTTATAATGTTATAAAAGTATTCAAGCTTTTGAGGAGGAATAGGTCCTAATTAATACAAAAAAACTAATTTTGCCGAGCTTTTTTTTTGACAAATTTATTTAAGAGGGTCTTGCCACAACATAGGAATTTTTAACTGTAGATCTTTGTTTAGAACTTAATTTAACTCAGCAACATTGTTACCTTTTTTGTTTTTAACGGTATTATTTGTCTGTTACTCTAGTTGTTTTCTAAACATCTAGTGTAAACCACCATGTAACTGTTTTTGTTATTATTTAATATGTTAAGCCTTGAAAAAGATTAAATTATATCGAAAGCTCGGCAAAATTAGTTTTTTTTTGTATTAATTAGGACCAATTCCTCCTCAAAAGCTTGAATATTTAAAATAGAGGTCCCTATAAAATGTTTTGTGTTACATAAGTATAATGATAAAAGTATAATGACTCCCATTAGACCTATATTCTACGTAAATTAAACAAAACAGTTGAACATCTCATGGAATGCGATTAGGCGATTCATTCATTTTGCTACAACATTTTGTATGTATGTAGCACAAATAACATAAAGTATTGTACCTGGACCTCGAAATTGAGGGCCTTATAGCAGAAAACTTAAAAAAAACTAATAAATAGAGTAATTAATCTTTAGAAAGCTCTACATTAGAAAAATAAAATATTTAGTTTCTAAAAAAAATACTAGTTATATTAATGATATAGTTATAAGTGGTACCTAGTTATATAATGTAATATTTATATATAGTATTATATAGGGATATTAATAGTTTCAACAATTAATAATTATCCCTTGACTTATTTTGATAAAGTATATGCCAAATCTTCTGTTAGTATTTTGGTTTCTATCTACATTGATACAATTGTCTTATTTTATAATATCAGTATATACACAGCGGAAAACGCTACAATGATGATAATAATTTTCAAAAACTTTGTTGGTTTGACAAATGAGATAAACCGCAATTGTATTAGCGTGGGGGGTGATTTTGTATTAGCGTGGGGGTGATTGAGGCAAATACCGAGATTTAATTCCTTTAATGTCACTGTTTGGATAAACTTTGAGCTAAACTCCTAAACAAGTGGTAATTGAGTTAACCCTGTTGGAGAAGCGGAGAACGAGAACACCACTTTAATCAATTAAACCTTTCATTCAATTTGTAACGCACTATATTACACTTTATTAATATTAGATACCTTATTTAATATTTTTTTAGTTGTATTCAACATTTAACGTTAGCAAAAAGATAATAAAAAGATGTAGACCATACTTTAAAATTTATCTTCTCAAAGGCAAGTTTCTAGTTGTTGATTCAAACTCAAAAAGGATCTGAACATTTTGATTGGCAATTAGCAGGTGTTATTTTCAATTTATTCTAAAAACAAAAACTAGGTTTAACAAGCAATGGTATTGTTACACCTCAACTTGTTAAATATTCATTGTTATGAATATTTTTATCTTATTAACTTTAAAATAGGTTTTTTACTTTTCATAATTTACACTGTAGATTTATAAGAAAAGAATGGTGTTTACAAAGAAATCCGAAACCGGGATGTCACCGGAATTACCAGTTTCAGGAGTTTTTAAAGCCCCCTAAGTAGTTTTCACAAAGTTGTCTATCTGTATGCGTGACTTTAGACTTTTTTACACCTCTACTTTTTTATAACTCTAGCTAGTTATAAAAAAGAAGGCAAAATATTGAAATTCAAGTACGTATACTTTATTATTTACTTATAAATTTGGAGCACAATTAAATCTCAATAAAAGGGGGTCATTAAGGATTCAAGTTAGTTGTTGAATTTTTTTATTACTGTACAATAACAGAATATGGTCTTTAACATTTGTATCATGTAATAAAAACAAAACAATAAATTTGTCTATAGTGAATTATAGTCTTTTGCTACTTTGTCAAATATGTGATAAAGATTTATCACATATTTGTCAAGAAAATTAATTTGTCAAGTAAGAGAAAATTATTGCCACAGAATATTAATAAATACATTCCTCAGACAAATAAATTTTGAACAAAGTTGTATCATGAGTTTCTGTTCTGTCAAACTGCAACGTGTGCGCTAAGATCCTGAATAATCTGTAGATAATCGCGAACAACAAAAACATTTTTTACATTCCTTATGGCGGCCGATTAGCTTATTTTTTTACGATTGTTAAGGCGGGAAAAATATGATAATTCCTTTAACACTCACAAATTTTTTGATCGAGTTAAAATGAAGCTTGCATGTTGTGATATATTAGTCATATACTTCGTTTAATCTTATTATCCGCATGAGTTTATTTTTTAACGAATGAAATGTTTCTAAAAAAGTGGTTAAGAATATAGTGATTGCACAATTTTTTTATTGCATTATCTTTAAGTAAGTCTTATAAAGGAACACCCTATAAAATATTAGAATGAAAAATATTATCTTTTAATGATACAGCAAAAAAACGATACATATGTTTTTCGGCGTGAAAACGGCACTACTTGTGTGACGTTAGAGGTATGAATACCGCCGTATACTACAATAGTCACTAGAGCAACACTCAGAGTGTATACTTTATACTGTCAACAAGATAATACATACAAACTTTAGACATTACGCTCCTTAGGCATTGTAATATCTGGAACAAGGAATTGTTTTTGTATTGAATTGTTGACCTTACGATATTTGTAGCAAAACTCACACACTTTTTTTTTGGAAAATTGCAAATACTCTTTGTTACCAACATATTCTAATTAAGTTGAAATTTGGTACAAGTGTGTTCTCTTATGTAATTAATAAGTATACTAAGTTTCATTTCAATACAGATCACTTATGATGGGGGAGGGAATTAAAAAGCGATGAGGAAAAGTTCCTCCCCCCAATTTACCCTATGCCCAATTTTTATTATTTGCGAACGAGCGTAATGAGTTTGAAGGCATAATGCAATATGAATTTGGCGATTTCGATATTTGGCGATTTCGATATTCTACGAGGACGAGCGAAGCGAGTCAAAAGTGGTGTGGATAAGCGTTGCGAATCCGATATAGTAAGGAAAGTTCTGAGTTACTCCACACCCTATTTCTTTTATTTTTGTCTTCTTCAAATAAATAGATCAAATAAAAGTAATATAATTTTGCAGAAAAAGAGGAAAACAAGAAAGGTTTCCTCTACATTTTGAAGATGAAACGCTCTTTAAATTAAATTTTAACCTCTCGCATATTTCGGCTCAATTTCTTTGTGAAATTTGTTGTACGGTGAGAGAGAACATATTATGAAATAATCCTGTAATTACGTTCTTTCATTTGTTTTTTTTTAGTATCATGAAAGATACATTTTACACATGAAAAGGTAATTATATAAGATTATGTGGAATTAAATTATTAATTTTTACTTTTCCTCATTTAATATCATAGGTTTATAGGAAAATTATTGTGTTTGCTCTTAAAATCTGAAACTGGGAAGTCACCTGAATTACCTGTTTTAGTTGTCTTTAAGAACTCCGGAGAATTGTTACCAAAATTTCTGTCTATATGTGTGTGTCTGTTATCAGTGTTAACTATCTATTAGTGTGTTCATGCTAGAGTTAAAATTTAATACTAAAATCAATCTTTAGGTCTGGCGGTGTTATCAGGGAAATTATTTGTATGACGTCATAAACTGGCATTAAGACTCAGAATTTGTTTTGGAAATTTATAAAACTCTGAAAATGTTTTAATTAAGCACGTATATAGCTAAATAAAAAATCAAAAATATTATCTTACTTTCAGCAATATACTAAGTACGATGTGTATCAAATTACATGTATATGTTTAAAAAAATAACAATTGAAGAATAATCCCATTGAATTAAGTTTAAATTTAGTACAAGTGTGTCGCTTTATGTAGAAAATAAATAAATTTTATCTCTATCCAGATAGTATTTCTACGGGTTTTGTTGAATTGCTGATGTTAAGCAGCAATGAGCAGCGAGGTCAATAACGGATGTTTTCCAATTCTGAGGACAAACAATGCAAGTTTGAAAATGTACTGGAGTGTGAATTCGGTTATTTGCAAATTTTGAGGACGAGGGAAGCGAGTCCAAAGTACTGAAGATGATCGTAACGAATCTGATATGATAAGACAAGGATCTGAGAAACCCTGTACCTGATTTTTTTAAATTCACTATGAGATACCTCTGTCAGGGTTTTAATCAAACATTTGCACCACAGTATATCTCCGATGAATTTTTATTAGCTATCCCTTTTTCGAAATTTTTTCTGCCTTAGTTGTACTGACGATGAGCATAGCGTATCAGATAAAGCGAGGAAACGTTTTAAAGTACTCCTTACCCGTTTTTAATAAATCGCAAGAGCGCGCTTTAATCAAAACCTCATATATGTTTTTAACCAATCAAGTGATATACTTGATGTCGCAAAGTCAGGGAACCTGTTAATTTTGTTATATAGTACGACGCACGGCTAAATACTGTTGACAGCTTGGAAAAAAATGCGAGGGAGCCAATAAGGTTATTCCTGGATGTAAAACCACGCCCTAAATTTCAAATCAAGCCAACCTTATTCGTTTCTTAACACTAATTTCCCACGCTGTCAACTGATTTTAGTCGTGTGTCGTACTATATTTTTTTCTATCAGATTTACCTGACGTGTCTATCTTAATTAAAATAAATTTCATAGCAACCACCAGCTATACTGATTTTGACAAAAAATAAGAGGTACGAGTTAAAACAAAGCTCGTCTTAACCGATTTCCGATTCCTTGGTCGGGCTACACTTTAATTAATCAATGGGACATTTCAGGTTTTGATAAATACGTATTTGTGGTTATAAAAATGTCTTCTAAACACTACGTGGGTTACCTTTGCTGCCTTACATGTCTACGTGTTACTCTTTAAGAATCAAGGAGATATAAGCCAAGTATGAAAATCAATAATAGCTCAACAATAAAAGCTCACAAAAGTTTATTTTTAACGCGATACTATCAAAATATATATTTTTTCCATAAAAATATTCCGGATAATCCTCCGATTCCTTAAGTATCTTCGTCAGAAGCAGACACTGAATATAAATTCTAAATATTTATTGACTAAAAAACTCGATAAACTATTTCTGCATTCATATCACATAGCGTAGTAAGTAGAAGCGTTTCTTATACCAAGACTTTTATATTTAAATTTGATATATAACAGATGCTTTTAAAGCCAACTATTATATAAAATTCATTCGATCCTACTAGAAAAATGTTTTTCTATGCCGATGCATTAAGTTTTTATGTAGACTGCCTTTTATGCAACTCCAGCATTAACATTAATGCTTTTTACCTGGGAAAACAGTTTTTATTTAATAAAAAGGTTAAAAAAGTGCCTTTTATTATTTTCTTCAGTTGTAAGTAGTGAAGTACCACTTATTGTCGTTTTTGAAACGTTAAACGTTATATTTTATTTTATTTTTCTTCATCAAGTATCGTAGTTAAAGTAATATATAAACCAAGTAGGGAAAAAATGTGATTTCTGTCAGACATGGCTTGTAGTTCATATTTTGTCCACCAGGGAGTTAGCTCAAATTTTCCTATGGGCGCAGCCATCTTGCTTTACCCTTGTAAATGTAAACAAACTATTTGCGGTACTCAAAAGTTTTGTTTTTATTGCATTTCATTTTACATTTTAGTATAAGATGTTAATAATTTGTGTAAGAAATATGTTTTGTCTTATTCAATAAAGGTTTAAGTGCAAATCTTTAACTTCTAGGTTTGTATAAATTAGTTAAAAACGAGCTGCCAATCAAACTTTTTTTGGTTTGCACTATTATGATCTATAATAGTCAACGCACTATTATGACCTAATAATAGTCAATTAGTCAGAGTTTAAAGTGCGTTCATGAAGTGTAGAGTTTAGTCTGGATCCATCGATTATATTTGGTTCAGATCTGTAAGCACTCAAAATTTTGTGTTGCACTAAACTCATATTATTTTCTAACGGATCCGGATGAGACTTTAAAGGGAGCCATTTAGACCTCAAAGTAGTCTAAATTAAAAGTTTTGCCAAGCCCTCTCAAGTATGTTCCTAGCTGTAAGCACTCAGAAAAATAATTTCTACGCTAATCCCCGACTGTTATTTTAGCCTGGATCAAGATCTGACATAGTTTATGGCTCCTTTTGATGTATGATTTGACTAAGTTTAAATAAAATTTTGTCCTGATACTTCAAGTAATTTTCAAGTTAGAATCAAATAAAATGATCCACTTATTATAAATATATACGTGTATATGAGTATATATATATATATATATATATGTGTGTATATATATATATAAAATGATAAATGATCCACTTATTATAAATATATACGTGCATATGAGTATATATATATATATATATATATATATATATTATATATATATATATATAGTATTATATATATATATATATATATATATATATATATATATATATATATTTATATATATATGTGTGTGTGTGTGTATATATATATATATGTTATACACATATATATATTATATATATATATATATATATATATATATATATATATATATATATATATATATATATATTTATATATATAGATTTATTATATATCAGGTTTTGATGTACGGTATAATATATTAATATAACACATATAGCAACAGTTATTCATGGTGATATTCAATTATTGATTTTTATTATATAAAAATCTAAAATCACAATTCAAATATAGTTGAGATAGGAGAAATGTAAGGATAAATTAATATTTATTTATTTTGTTGTTGATGGTTAAATACTAAATAACTTCGTCTTGTTTAAGGATCTTGCATTAATATTTTGATTACTGTTGAGGACTAAAATATCTAAGGCTTTATTTAAGGTTCTCGAGGTACTTGATTGGTTATAGTTGCATACTACATAACTAATTTTGATTTTTCTCTTTTTACAACTTTCTATTTTTCCCACTTAATTTTAATAGGTTTTTGATTGGTTATTGTTAAATATTTCATAATTTAGTCTTGATTTTAGGTTCTCACAGAAAATAATTGGTTATTCTTGAACATTAAATAACGTAATCTAGATTTTAGGTTTGTGTATTATTTTGCTGACTAATATTGACTAAATGATTGAATAATATATTCTATTATATTGAGCGTAATTAATATATTTTAAATCATTAGTTGTTTTGACGGAAATTTTGTGGTATATGTTAAACATGGTTAATATTTAATACACTTAAGTTTAAAGTTTAAAAAAAATATATGTATTATGGTTTGACGAATATGTATTTTTTTAAACTCAAGTGTATTAAATATTAACCATGTTTAATGTATTTTAAATATTTAATGTAGTGTACTTAATATTTTACTAATAATATCTGATTTTTGGCTCTCACATTAGTATTTTTTTAAAGTTTTGATTTATACTTACCGAGACTTTACGTCTCTGATATTGATATTATTAGATACTGAATACTTAAATTATTTTAACTTACATAGAGTTTAGAAATAATAGAAGATAAGTCTGGAACAAACTATAAAATTTTTAAATAAAAAAATACATTAATTTATAAGACCTTTATCTACTCGTTCTTTTATTGCTTAAAAACTTTATAAGAATTCTTTTTAAAACTTTTAGTAATAAATCTAATTTTTATTTATAACAGTTTAAAGCAATATAACCTTTATATTTATATACAATATAAAATACATTATCTTCTTTTACTGTAAACTACAGAAAATAAAAAAATAAAGTTTAAAAAAAAATCCTTTTATCTAGATGAAAAAAAAGTTTTATTTTTATTTTTTTTTTTGTGAATATTTTTCTTACTTTTTTATACAATAAGCCCCTTGAAAAATGGAAGAAATGAAAATGATTTTAAATAAACTTTTGTTTTTTTTGGGATGGAGAAAGAGGAAAATAAACGTGAAAGATGACAGGAAGATTTTTAGGTTTTTTTCTGGTATTTTAAAGAGTATTTTAAACTAAGAGAAACTTTACAATAACTAAGTTCTTAGTTTTATAAAGTTGTAACTTAAGGGTAGATATAGCCTAAAGGTGTATACTATTATTATTTAAAGTTAGACACAATATTTCCTGTAGTTCGTGGAAATTATTGTAGTTTTAAAGAAATTTTAATTATTTAGAAATTGTAAAAATAACGAGAGTTTGCAAAACGAATTTAGTAAGTTTAAATGGTGTACAAGGTTTTTTAGTCGTATTAAGCCAATTACCTTCCACAGGTGGATACTATACCATGTAATATGAAAGAAAATTCCAAGATATCGGCTGGTCAAGCGGGTCTTTTTCGTTATTCTTCCACTAATTATTTTGTTTAATTTCGATTTTTTTTTTTTCGACGTCCGAAGAATTTTTTTATTTGTAAAAGAAATAAAAAAAATCTAGTTAAAAAAATTTAATCAATGTTTATCAAAAATTTAGGTCTCCAATTATCCGAAATATGTATGCTACAACAAATATTATCTTTGCAAAAGGTTGTTATCCGTTTATATTACCTATGACACACGGCTAAAATCAGTCGACAGCGTGGGGAAACAGTGTTGGGGAACCAATAAAATTGGCCTGATTTAAAATTATGGGTGTGGTTAAACATTCAGGACTAACCTCATTGGCTCCCTTGCATTATTTGCCTACGCTGTCAACTGATTTTAACCGTGTGTCGTATTATAAATAGGATTGATCCTAATATACATAAAAATTTCAATATGTATCTATAAGTATGAAAATCTTTATTTCGGATTTTTAGGGTGATGTCACCTTGTTTATTATACTACTTTTCCTATAGAATTTAAAGGGTGTGGAGTATTAAAGAGAAAATACAACTTTAAAAAACCTTTAAATCCAATATAATTTAGGATGAAAGTATATTTTACGGGTACTCCAGTATTTCCGAGGAAAGGAGGACTAAGTGAGGTCAGTGCCTGGATGGGTGGCCGCTAAGAACAATTCCAATTTCATTACAATCTGAGGACGAGCAAAACAAATCCGAAAACTTATTGGAGTATAAATTTGTTTTTTAATATTCAGATGGCAAGCGAAGCGAGTTTGAAGTAGATAGGATGAGCGTAGGGAATCCGACGTAGTGAAAAAGTTCTTAGGTAATCTGTACCCGATTTACGTATTTCTTATGTGAGTTTCTGTTGCAGCGCATTACTAGTTAAAATAGTTCTTTATTTAACAAACTTGAATAAAACTTTGTTTTTCCTAACAAAACTTTTGAGTGCCGCAAATAGTTTATTTTTTTTTATAGATTTTTTAACTTTTTATTTGAATTTGAGGCTAGTTCTAAACTCCAATTCTATTAAAATATCTTATCGTGCTCATTATTTTATTTTTTCGAAAACTGGCATTGAATCAAAAATCATATTTATTATTGTAAAGTTAAAAGCTTTTATTACATTTTTGTGAGTACATATTGTTTAAGTACTTAAAAGAAGTTATAATTTATAATAATGTTAACAAACGTTTTTATATAATACTTTAAATTTCGGGGTTTTAAATAATAACAAAATTTCTGAAATGGTTTTTATTGTATCCGGTTTTACTTTACAATAAACTGTTCCTAATTATTGATTGACTCCAATTTTCTATTTTTTTCATCTGTGTTTTAGTATGTTAAAGTTTTAACATATTTGTAGTTTTTTCTACATGTTTAATTTGCATAAAATTTATATTATCATGTGACTAAAAAAAAGAAAAAGAAGTATGTTAAAATACAAAGCACTGATGATTCATAAACAGTCTAAAGAATTTAGAACTCTGAGATGTTGATAATTCGCTAAAATTAGGTCTAGTTCTCTCTTTGTAATTCTTTGTCTAGCTTAGCTGATTTATAATATTTCATAAAATTGCATGCGTTCTCGTTAAGAACATAAATAATTATATTTGAGCCGAAACCCTGAATAAATACATTATTTTCAATATTTTTAGAGAGGAGGATAGGTATGTAGGCATTCATCGTCAGACAGACTACTATATTTGCAATATCATTAAGCTACCGAAGTTAGATGTTCCACGAATTTATCGGTAGGATCATCAGTAGATCAGCCTGGTAATTTTAACCGTGGTTTGTATATACTATTTTTAGTGGTACAAATAGTGTTCCATGCTTCCAGTAACTTAGTGGTGTACACTGTATTTTATACAAGCAGGTTCCTGAGAGATTTTTTTAACCCTGAGGATCAGGTACGAAAACAGTAGATTAAGTATAACATGTAGGTGCATTTGATGCCTGAATTATGATAGAATACAAGTAAAAGAACTAGTAGACAAATGAAGTAGAATAAAAAATGTGTGTTCATCTAAACAAGTTAACTAAAACTAAATTAACAAGGAGAAGTTAAACAATTGAAAACTTATGTTCACAGAACAAGTAGAAGAAATGAAACAATTGAGAACCTATGTTCACAGAACAAGTAGGAGAAGTTAAACAAATTAACGTAGAAGTAGATGAATTTAAAATGTATGTTCTACTGAACAAGTAGGAGAAGTTAAACAAATTAAAACGTAGAAGTAGATGAATTTAAAATGTATGTTCTACTGAACAAGTAGGAAAGAAATAGAAAAATTAAAAGACTGTGTTTTACAGAACAAGTAGGGGAAGAAGGACTATTCTATACTATTTTTAACTTTAATTTTGTTTAATTATAAATGTGAATTTAATTCACAATATGTTAAGTAAGTAATGAATAAATGTTGCTTTGCAATTCGATCAAATTTTCACAATTGGTTACGGTGAATCATTCAGTGAGAACATTAAGTGACCTGTATTATTTTACCACAACCTGTATTGTTGGCAATGTTAAAAGCGACTTATGATAACTACATCATACGTGTAATGATTGTAACTGACTATTAATTACTCTTCTAACTGACTATTAAGTACCCTCCTAACTACTATTATTACTCCCGAACGGACTATAAATTAATATCCTGACTATCTAACTGACTATTAAGTACCCTCCTAACTGACTATTAATTACTCTCCTAACTGATTATTAATCACTCTCCTAACTGACTGTAAATACATCTCTTAACAGACTATTAATTTTTCTCCATACATAATCAGTCTAGCTAATCCAACCTGACTTTTTCCTTTCTGCAGCAGGTTTTATACTGTCCCACTTATAATATTATAAGACTGTCCCACTTCTATTCCACTTTTCTCAGGGATGTTTACAGGTTGGATCAAATCCATCCCTTAGCGATTTCAATTGGTCAAGATGATGTCAGCATTGAATTGACCATAATCGCCGTTTAAACTTAAATATTTTTTGGTATTTTCTTGAAGTTAATTATTAATATCTTATTATGTTTTTATGTATTACATTATTCATCTTTATTTAGTGGTAATTATTAATTAATTACTTAAATTATTAGTAATGATTATTTCCTAGGGTCAGTTAAAAAAGGATACATTTGTTAAAGATATCCTGCCAACATCCACACTCCAGCAAACAAAAACTATAGGTTTCCAACTGTTCAGCGTGTTTAGTACGAAGATTGGACAATTTCCCTGTTATTCATCTTAGTAATAACCACTTCCGATACATTTTAACTTGTATCATATTACGATTACAGATTTAACTGTCCAGAAAATGATAGGCAAAGTACTGCCTATTTCATATTGCTATTTTCTGTTACAGAGTTGCCTGTTGTTGGTCCTTCAATAGAAGCAGAAGGATCTCGATACGATGTAGGAGATACACTACGAGCCAACTGCACATCACCGCCTGCTAAGCCCCCTGCCACTTTAACCTTTCAGCTCAATGGAAAACCTGTAAGTTATTCCACTTTATTCACTACAAACATTGACGTTATGAGAAAACAATTACTGTCATACATTACCGCACCAACATAACTGTCTTGAAAAATGTTGTCTTGTCATCCACATCAAATACAATAGGTACAACGTGGTCCTACAATTCAATTTCCAGACAAATTGTTGTAGAGATATAAAACCAAATCAGGTACGGGGTACTACAGTACATTTTCTCCGAACTTCGGACTCGCTTCGATCGGCCTCATCAGAATGTCATGTTTTACCCAAAGCTCGAGTCAGTGTCATTTCAGTCTTGCTACGCTTGAGTTCAGATCAATAATGCAACCTGATAATCAAACGTGTGGATTTAATTTTAAGTATTGCCCCGATATTTTTTTTCCACCAATAACCTTTGAACCAAAAGGTTATTGGTGGATTTTACACTTTCTCTTTATGTGAGGAACATTAAAAAAACTGATTAAAAATTGATATTATATTGTTAAATAAAATAATAAATGAGACATAATCCGAACAAATAATTTGTTTGTCCCCCAAGAACTTATGAAACCATCTACCACTAATACCTACTGAATTATAATAATGATACTGCCCGTTTTAAGGCCTTTCAGCCCTTCAGGGTATTCGCCCTGCGGGAACCACCTCGGGTGGGTCACATCTACTATGCTCAAAGTGAAGCTAAAGTTGGCGAAAGTTATTTTTAGAACAAGTTCTATTCACAATAAACTGAGAGCATAGCCCGGGCTGTGAACCCCGGACCTCCGGTGCCGAAGTCCAGTACTAAACGACCACGGTTACGGAGGCAGATACCTACTGAATTATTACAGTTTATTTAATTGCGAGCTAAAAATTTTGATCTACCCAACAAAATGCTTATTTTCCCTTTGGAAATTCACTAAAAATGTGATAAGAAAGTAAATTGCGAAAAAATTATATTAATTTTTGATCAAGTTACAAAAACGTTGTATAATTTTGTCAAAATTTGTCTGAATATGAAGAAACGTGACTTGATAATTTTATTTTTGAACATTTTTCCTATATTAAATTTGTTATTTAAAAACTTTATTTCATGCAGTCTATAAAAGTCGAATATGTTCTTCTTTAAACAGGGAAAGTTTTTTACTTCGTCATTTTATTAAATTCATACTAAACATAGTATAAGGAAATAATTTCCATTTATTAAATTTTTCCCACTTATTGCTATGTCAACCCAAGAAGTACGTGTTAATTTGATCATTTTAAAGAAAGTAATTTTAATTTTTTTGATTACATATTTAATTTGTTGTTATTGCTTCTCTATCTGCCTCCGTGGCCGTGATCGTAAAGGCGTTCGATTTCGGCACCGGAGGTCCGGGGTTCGCAGCCCGGGCTATTATCTAAGATTTTATGAATAGTATTTGTATTAAAATGATTTCGCCAACTGAAGTAGATGCAACCCACCTTAGGTGGTTCCCGCAGGGTGAATACCCTGATGGGCCGAAAGGCCCTAAAACGGGCATTTTATTTTATTTTTATTGCTTCTCTACCTTTTTAACGGAAAAAACTTTTTACATCTTGGGTGTAATCCAACTCTGTGTAACAGAATGGCATCATACTTTAAACTTTAAAAAATTGAAAAAAGTTTGCTATACAGTGTTGGTAATATATTAAAGTTTTCAGAGTACAATTAAATCTCAACCACCTGTGGCTATCACAGTTTTCGAGGTATACATACGCATGTTGTTTAGTTGTATATACACATTAATTGTTGCCCCTTCAATTTGCCTGATCCAATTTCAAATCAACGCTAATGAGAGAAAGAAATTATTATATTTTGGAGTTAATTCAAGACGGCGCATCTAATATCGAAAGTAAATTAATTGTTCGATATTATATCTCCCATGATTGGAGGTAGACAATTCTTTTCCCAAGATTAGCAGCTTATTTGTATTCCATAAAAATATTTATAATGAAACGAGCATCTCTTTTATGTAGTTTGGGAGGGAGGACTTACTGATCAAGCATGTATAAATATATAAACATATATTCGTGCTAAAATTTTATACATATGTTCTTATATGTATGGATAATACATGTATGGAGATTAAAAGTTATAATCAGTATTAGTTCCGGTTTTATCGATTACTTACATAAATAACATAATGATTACAGACATATATAACATAATGATTACAGACATATATAATAATGATTACAGACATATATAACAAATGATTACAGACATATATACATATTATGACCTATATAACATAATGATTACACCCATATATAACATAACGATTTCTGACATATATAACATAATGATTACATACATATAAACATAGTGTATAAAAATCACATTTTTTGACTAATAAATTTGAAAATCACTTGTATCGTGGTAGGAAGCCACTTATATAAACTAGTAATAAAACAAACAATATAGGACAACAACTAAATAGCCGCTTCGAGGCACATGGAGGCCCTGGGATTGCGAAGCCTCGACACTGCGTAGCATTTGAAAGGCCTTCAGCCTCTTGAATCGTTTTTGTACTTGAATACTTTTAGAACAATGCTAGCTGGAGATATGGTTGGTTCTAGAATGTCTAGTGTTATACTAATTTAATTTAAAGCCAGTTTTTAACATCTTACACTTGTGTAAAGAGTAATATTGCAAAAAAGAAATATATTTTTCTATTCTGTTTTAAATTTAGAAATTTTATTGTTGATACTTTTTACTCTTTATTTTTGATTTTATAAATTATCTCTTTGTTTTCTTTTACTCTTAATAAATGTATTAGCGGTTTTTAAACATAAGAGTTTTATATCTAAAACAACCATATCTAAAACAATATTTTTTAATAAATGTGTTATAGTGGTAATTGATATGCATAAATAAATGGTTTTAGAACATTTTAACAAATATAACATTTCAAAAGGAATTAAAAAGGCTAAATATAAATATAAAAACTACTTTAAAGAAAATAAATAAAAGAAAAGTAAGAATTAACAATCCACATAAAAAGGTCAAGTGCAATAACGTTAAATTGAAGTTATTAAACCAAAAACTTGAAAAAAAATTTTTTTTTGCTAACGGAAAGAAATAAAAGAGTAAAACAAAATCTAGCGGGAGGGTCTGCAAGCCAGGCGAATTTCTTTAAGAGGCGTGTTCTCTTGCATGTACCGGAAATTTTAGCAAGGAATGGATTAATGACCATTCCTTGCTTATGTTTCCGGTATATGATTAACCTGACCATGTTACAACTTGAAAATGTTACAACTTGTTGTAACATTACTGGTTACAACAACTATTGGTTGCAAAAACAACTTGTTGTAAAACTTCGAATTTTTCAAAGAAAATGCGCTAAATGTTAGCTTAAACCGAGCTTCAAATGAGTGTAAATAATGCTATGCCATGTAGTGAATAATCTGTAGAATAAAAATGCGCATTTTCTTTGAAAAATTAAGTAACAAGTCGTTCCGCCAAAATGTAAAACAATATTAACCTCTCATAAAATTTAACTCAAAAGATAGATATGGATTGAAAAAAAGAAAATTTTAAAATTCAAAGTTATAATTAATTTTTTGGTGATAATGAAGAGTCTTTATGTTTTTGCTGTCATTCCAATCATTTATAAATAAAATTTAATTTAGCAAGTGAATGCCAAAAGCAAAAATAATTTTACGTAGGCACAATTTTAATAAACATATTTTGCAATAAGTGGGCTTTTTGTGTGTTTATACGAGAATATAAATGAATTATTAACATTATTTAGTTCTCAGTACTTAGATACTTAATTCTAATTTTAATTACAAGCCAAAAAATAATTTTACGATTATAATTAAGTAGCTAAATTTCTTATGAGAGTATAATTTTAAAACAGAGACTGTCCTTAAAACATATTAATAAAGATAATATATTCATAAAAATAATTTTGTAGAATAAGGGACATTATAAAATATATTTTGCATTTCAAGAGAGCTTGTCTCTTTACCAAGAGCCTTTTCTGAATTTATGAACTCGAAATTATTTATAAACATAACTTCTCCAAAAGCTGATTTACATTTTTCTTTTAGAATGTAAATATTCATTAAGTCCATTTTTTTATGTGTTCCGGAAATCTCCTATTAAATATTTTACTAAAAATGTTGAGGGAAATTTTTGTAAGCATTTTCTTGTGTAGTTTTTGATATCTAAATTTGCTGAAGGATCTTTTTTTAATTAAATCTTTCTTTCAAGTATTTTTATGAATGTAAATATTTATTTTCTTATGAAATTTATTTTTAGGGGGATTATCATTCCTTACTTTTTTTTCCTTGTCGTAAAGGTCTCTATGCGATAAGTATTATGTTTACTCTTAGATTTCGAGTTTTAGATATTTCCATGACCTGACGCTTGATTTTTTATCATGCTACCTATTTTTTGTGTGGTTATGAACATTTTTGTTGTTAATATCTTTATGAATAAGTTTGTCTTATAAATATAATATAATAATATAATATATATATATATATATATATATATATATATATATATATATATATATTAACTTAAGATATACAAAATATTTATGAACACAGAGACGTACAAGATACAATGATCAGCTTCCAATAAGTATTTGAAAACACAGTTTGTAAAGACTATGAAAGCTTTTAATGCGATGCTGCAGTCGGTGGCAAAAGTTAGTCTCTGACTTAAGGACTTGTGACCAGCGAGAAGTGTAAAGAGATCCATCTATCCAGGTTGTAAATTATCCTTGCTTTTGAGTGGCTAACACTCACCTTGTTAGCTTCGAGGCCTGGAGCTCTGAATTTAGAATATCTTTCACGGTTAACCCTTGAGCAACCCTGAAGAGGACTTACTATTATAGAAAAAAGTCAGGCGTATTTTGAAATACTTGATTAAAGCAAAACTTATTGGTTGCAGTTGTAAAAGAGTAGGATGATAACTCACACAAGAATACAGATGATAAAAAAGATTAAAGAAAATTAAAGGGGCAAAGAGGAAAAAATGATTTTAATAAATACAAACAGATTTAACACGAAAAAAAATGAAAAAGCTCACTGTTTTTGACTTTTTCAAAGGCTAACCTCAAAAGCCTCTTCAAAATACAACAATTTAAGATTTGACCCGCTTGTAGCTTTGTATAAGTCTAACATATGTGCCAAGTTTCATTTCACTATCAGCAGTAACTCAATACTTATCGAATAACTTATAAACGTTACTTTGTAAAAAAAAACCAGAAAATAATTTAATTGATTTAAAATTTGAAATTTTAGTTTTATAATCGGCAGTTAGTTTTTTAATATTTAATGTATTTATTGACAAAGAACTCATTTTATTATTACTGCAGATCGAATCGTTGGTATTAAACAACAATTCAAAGAGACTTATTTAATAATTATTTTATTATCAAGTCCATTTTTGAAATTGATGAAGTAAACTGGTCCAATTGTTTTATCTGGTTTGGGTGACGTCACTTGGCAGACAGACAACTTGGTTCTTTGCCAACTAACCATCATATAACTCAAACCGGATACCAAACCCGTACTTGGTCTCAGCGTCTTATCTATTTTCTTTACCTTTACCGTCCAGCAATAAATAATTGTACTGAATGCCTATGGTTACTTGTTTCTACTTCTCTATCTACTTTAAAAAACGAAGTCCCAAGTTTTTGTACCAAAAGACTATGTTTCAGCACACAAATATCCTAATAATTATTAAATGTTGGTATTGTTTTAAATTGTTTGTATGTCTGGACGTTAATGTTCTAGACATGGAATAATAACCAAATAAATTTGTTTTATAACCACTATTAGCGAATTTCCTTTTTTATCGCTCTATAAATCAGCTTATATTTCTTTTAATATTAGGATTAATCGATATGTCTAGTAAAAGGTTTTAATTTAAATGCTAGTTTTAGAGTGTCGTAAACTTGTGAGTATAATGGAAAAAATACTTCGACTAAATAAATTTTAAGTTTAATAAATTTTGGCACAGAGGACCAGACGCTAGGCAAATTTCCTTAGAAATGTGTGCTTCCGCGTTTAACAATCCATGTTTGCTTAAGTTTCCGGTTTAAGCATTATTAGATGAGCCATACCACTACTACGCGTTATTTTCAAAGGAAATGCGCATATTTATCCAATTGGTTTACAAAAACTATTCACATCATTATTTGCACAAAATTAAAACTCAGTTAATTAATACTTATTACTAAAAGGTTTTAGCTGGTTTTCTGTGAAAAATATCCTGAAATCATTGAGTAACGAGTAGTAATCCTTATCATGAAGTTATAAAGGATAAACCGGGAACTTAAGAAATGGTTAAGCACAGCAGCAAGCATTTCGACCTCTTTGGCAGAATTGATTAATAACTCGTAACCAAGGAATATAAAAGTTATAGAATGTCAAGAGGTATACAAAAGCGTCAAACGAAAGTACGAGTGAAGTCAGTGCTGACATCTTGCGGCAGCTCTGAAACTAGCTCTTCTTAACATAACATTCTTCCCATTTTTCTAAGTTAATATTATGAAATCATTTCATTTTCATTATTCTCATCTCATCAATAATTACCATTTCAAAGGCAGAAATATCTAAAGTGGTCATCATATACACACCAAATAGTTGGATTAATCAGTTTAGTGCCAGAAGTAGTTAGCTGAAAACAGGAAGACAGTGGCGTATTCTTTTAATTGGCTTGGTGAAACTATCAAATTACATATTAACGCTCCTGTTAACTGATTATGGAACTAAATGTTTCATGTCCAAAATAATAAATGTCAGGACAATGTTTCTTTATCTAAATATGCTTTGCTCGTAACTTTATTTTCCCTAATTAATATTAAAATCATTTAAAATATAATTTTTTTCCAAAAAAAATTATCGACCCAACTTGGATTTGAACAAGTTACCTCAAGTATACAAATCTAACGCTTTTGTCACTGTGCCGCCACGTCTGTCTCTTCAGTGTTTCCCTTTAATCAAATAAATACAGCTACCATTTTTCAACTTCAAAATAAACTATTGCTTTTATAGATTTTCTGTTTATTTTGGGTTTTAATGTTTTCATAAACTGGGTTTGGTCTTAAAATCATTCTGAATATTCGTGTCTTTTGTTTGCGATCATAACTGTGTATCATATTGTTGTCTTTCTCGAAGCAACCTCCGTTTATTTTAATACCAACGAAACTTTAATACAAAGATAATGATCTAGTAAATAAAGGGATAGGAAGGTTTTCTACCTAACTAGGCGTCGCAAATTCCCATTTGCCTTATGACTATAAACAAGAATCTAGATAAACTGCAATCTTTTCCGATCAATATGATCCCAGGCAACAATAGCAGCAAAGTTTAGACGTATATACACCAAGCACAAGCTACAGGTTAGCCCAGAACAGGAATAAGACATTTTCCTAGATTGTTTCTCCCATTTTCTTCTATGAAATATAGTCAAGTCCTGCTCCAAATTGTCTCCATATTTTATCTGCAACACTCGGCCTTACATGTAAGTTTATTTTCTCCTTTTTACTTCTTCTTATTTATATCCTTAGTATATAGTAAAAGTATTGTGTTTGTATAAGAATTGGAAACCGAGATGTCACCGGAATTATGGTGATGTCCGTTTCAGGTGTTTCATGACCTCCAAACTATTTTGCACAAAGTTGTTTGTCTGTATGTGTGCACCCAGGGTGTTTTTCCTTTAAAATTGAAACTTTGTACAAAAATCAGTCTATAGCTGTAGTTGTGCTATCGAAAATAGTTTTTATGACGTCATTATCCCACAATAATAACTTAGCAAAACTTTCAAAAAATCATAAAATGCGGAAAAAATGTTGCCATAAATTTGAGATTTGGCACGCTATGTTGTCTAACATATTTGCCAAGCTTCATTTCATTATCAGCAGTTGTTCAATTTTATCGAATGACATAAACGTTTTTTAAAATTTTTTTGAAATATTCTAATTTAGTTTGAATTTGGTACAGTATTCTTTGTTATGTTTGCAAGTTAACCATTTAATAAAGAAATATGTTATATTCTTGGCAAAGGGTATATTATTGTATTTATAACCACCTCTAACCACCTGGACAAGAGATTCTCCTGCAGGCAAGAGAATTATGTATAATAGCGTTTACAAGACAAAATATTACAATAGTTATTTAGATAAGAAGAGAGGAAATAAGTTTTCATACTAAAAGTAAGGTATTCTCGGTAAAAGAAACATCAGATACCAAGGCCGCCAGGCCGAGGAATTTAAATAATTAAGCTCCTGATGTTTGCTGAGGGAGCAAACTACGGTTTTGGCTGCCAGGGTAAAGCCGAGGAGCCGAAATAATTCGAGATTTTAAATCTTCCTTTCTTATTAGTACGTAATAACTTTATCTAATAATCATATTTAAATGACTACAACTTATATTTACTTTTAAATGGCTACAACCTATATTGAAATGGCTACCTTGAATGGCACAACTTAGTCATATTTAAATGGCTACAACTTATTTATATTTATGGCTACAACTATATTTAAATACAATTATATTTATATTTGAATGGCTACAACTATGAATATTGAATGGCTACAACTTATATTTATATTGAAATGGCTACACTATAGTTAAATGGTTGAAATGGCTACATACATTTATATTTATATTTGAATGGCTACAACTTATAGTTATAGTTAAATGGCTACAACTTATATTTATATTTGAATGCTACAACTATAGTTGAATGGTACACGCTACAACTTATTAGTTATATTTGATTGGCTACAACTTATATTTATATTTAAATGGCTACAACTTATATTTAAATTTACTAATATTTAAAATGACAATTTAAATCACTATTCAATTTACAAAAAAATAATATACACATCATAATCAATGGAAGGCTTCAAAAATAATTTAAAATAATATTGGTGTTTTATTAAAAATTATGAAGCAATTGTTTCGACATAAATGACTTTTTTTGAGGTTCCTCAAATGTCCACTAGGTGGCAACTAGTAGTTTACTACAAGGTTATAATATTACATTCCTTGTTTTTCTTTTGTTTATCAAATAAATAATCGAACGTTTTTGTTTATTTTCGGTAAGTGAGTTATTAATTATTTAATATAAATTATTTATAATCAATTATTGTTACGTTTTGTGTAAATTTGTCCCTTGTTTTGTTTACCTTGTTTTTGTCTTCCTTTTCCGTTGTCATTGTTTTTCACGTCACTACACTTCACCATGTTATTTCTAACCACTTTTTTTCATGATTTAATAGCTAAATTATTATCTTTCACCTGTTAATTTTAAGTACTTTTGTTTATTTTCGCCATTCCGTCCGTATTTGTTGACGTCGTAACCTGACATAACCTGACATCGAGAACCTTTTCAAAACATGGCCACTCGGCAGTGTAGGCAATTAATATCAATCTGCTCCGTTTCATCATCTACCATCCTTACAGTACGAAATTTACCTGTTTTTAGATCAGCTGTTTGGCAGCGTCTTGCCGTTTTTTCACCTGTTGCTGTTACCTGTGGTTCAAATGTGCCGGCCTTGCCAATTTGAGTTCTTTTATAGTGCTATTTCCACATTTTTCTAACTACTGTGCTGCCTACTTGGACTATTTGTACTGTGAAATTAGTTTGGACTATAACTGTACTGTTTTTATGCCAAGAGAACAGTTGTTTGCTGATATCACATACCTACGTTGAACAGGTCAGACCGTTATTATTTATTCTCATCAAAGAAGACGAATACTGAATAATTTGCTTCAGACTTCGCAAATTATTGAAACTGAGTCAGGTTACGTGTTTTACTTGGATTTCGGTATATTTCGCGTATATTAAACGTCAATCGCGAGTGACCCGTTTGTCACTAAATATTTGGATGCTAGGTTATTTTGCACCAAGAGCCTTCCAGAGAAAAACGTTTGTTCTCATTTTTGCATTCGTATGGATGCAGACGATGCTTAATTAAGCGCTGCTTCCATAGTTTCCATAGTGTCTGTTAAGAATTATTTTGTTGCTCGGTTGAGAAAGACTGATCGTTTCTCTAAAGGGCTCTTGAAGCTTTTCTTTTCTTCTCTGATATTTATTACTTTTAAAGTTAAATAATTAATATATATTAAGCATTACTATGTTTAACCATATTATTATAATATACAATTCTGTTTATTAAGTTGAAATTGAGGGTATTGAGTTTTTTGCCTTCTAGTTTTAAGTCTGTTTTTCTTAGGTCTCATACTTGCCAAAGAGCTTAATCCAATAAAGTGTGAGACGTTTCTTAACAATTATTATTATCTAGTATATTAACACTTCTTGTTGAGTCACTAATGTTAAGCAGCATCTAGCAAGGTCAGTTCTTGTATAGGTCACTGCTAAGAATTGAACATGTGTTCTTAATCTCTGAGGACGAGCAAAGCGAGTCCGAAGTGGAGAAGATAAGCTTAGCAAATTTAATAAGGCGAAGAGAAGTTCCGAGATATCCCGTACCCGATTTTGTTTTTTAATATAAATTATTTAGTAGACGTTTTTATATAACTTATTATATTCTAAGACCTAATATTATAAAAAGTTAATCATTTAAGTTTATTTATTTAATATAATTGAGTTTTCTTTAATCTGTAGAACTTTTATTTTATTTGTATTTTTTCATGGTTACTTAACTTAAAACAAGTTTTTATTTATTTTTTTTATTATTTTTAATTTATCTTATTTAAATTTAAATAAATAAAAAAGTTTTAACAAATTTTAATCATAATATTGTTGTTGTAGATGGTGCTACAACATTTCCATAATTTGGAAAAAAGTTAGCTGCCGAAATGCCAATAAAATTATCTGTCATGCTTACAATTGGCTTTATGATTATAACCTTACTGACTGTTTTCACGATTATTGGAATAGTATTATAACCTTACTGAGTTTTGTCACTAATAAGTATAAAATTGAGTAAGGACTCAGTTTAATAATTATTAGTGACAAAACATTTAAAAATAATAAACAATAACGAATAAATAATAACCAATAACAAATAAATAATAATCAATAACGAATTAAGATCAACCAATAACGAACAAAGAATAACCAATAACGAATATATA
The DNA here is from genome assembly GCA_018340805.1 of Microvelia longipes. Taxonomy (NCBI): domain Eukaryota; kingdom Metazoa; phylum Arthropoda; class Insecta; order Hemiptera; family Veliidae; genus Microvelia; species Microvelia longipes. Next base: position 41,472,159 of record JACMZG010001914.1, read on the forward strand.
ATAATCAATAACGAATTAAGAATAACGAATAAAGAATAACCAATAACGAATAAATAATAACCCTTAACGAAGAAATAATAACCAATAACGAATAAATAATAACCAATAACGAATAAATAATAATCAATAACGAATTAAGATCAACCAATAACGAATCAAGAATAGCCAATTACATATATATATATATATATATATATATATATATATATATATATATATATATATATATATATATATATATATATATATATTATATATATATATATATATATATATATATATATAATCAATAACGAATTAAATATACGAATAATAATATAACGAATAAATAATCCAATAACGAATAAATAATAACCATAACGAAGAAATAAAACCAATAACGGATAAATATATAACGAATAAATATAATCAATAACAATTAAGATCAACCAATAACGATATATAATAATCAATAACGAATTAAGAATAACCAATAACGAATAAGGAATAACGAATAAATAATAACCATACGAATAATAATACCAATAACGATAAATATAACAATAACGAATAAATAATAACCAATAACGAATAATAATAACCAATAACGAATAATAAAAATATAACGAATATAATAACCATAACGAATAATGAATACCAATAACGAATTAAGAATAACCAATAACGAATAAATAATAACCCAATAACGAATAATAATAACCAATAACGATAATAATAACCAATAACGAATAACTAATAATCAATAACGAATAAATAATAATCAATAACAAATTAAGATCAACAATAACGAATATATAATAATCATACGAATTAAGAATAACAATAACGAATAAAATAACCAATAACGAATAAATAATAACCATAACGAAGAAATAATAACCAATAACGAATAAATAATAACCATTAACGAATAAATAATAATCAATAACGAAGTAAGATCAACCAATAACGAATCAAGAATAGCCAATTACGAATATATTATATATATATATATATATATATATATATATTATATATAATATATATATATATATATATATATATATATATATAATCATAACGAATTAAGAAATAACCAATAACGAATAAATAATAACCCATAACGAATAAATAATAACCAATAACGAATAAAAAATAACCCATAACGAAGAAATAATAACCAATAACGGATAAATAATAACCAATAACGAATAAATAATAATCAATAACGAATTAAGATCAACCAATAACGAATATAATAATCAATAACGAATTAAGAATAACCAACAACGAATAAGGAATAACGAATAAATAATAACCTATAACGAATAAATAATAACCAATAACGAATAAATAATAATCAATAACGAATAAAGAATAACAATAACGAATAAATAATACCATAACGAATAAATATAACCAATAACGATATTAAAGAATATATATAATCAATAACGATTAAGAATAACCATAACGAATAATGAATAACCAATAACGAATAATGAATAACCCATAACGAATAAATAATAACCAAAAACGAATAAATAATAACCAATAACGAATAAAGAATAACCAATAACGAATAAATAATAACCAATAACGAATAAATAATAATCAATAACGAATAAAAATAATCAATAACGAATTAAGATCAACCAATAACGAATATATAATAATCAATAACGAATTAAGAATAACCAATAACGAATAAAGAATAACCAATAACGAATAAATAATAACAATAACGAATAAAATAACGAATAAAGAATAACCAATAACGAATAAAGAATAACAAATTATGAATTAAAAATAAACGAAAAATAACCAATAAATATTGGTTATTTTTCCTTTTGTTATTGCTAAAATAATAGTGCACTAATAACAGCACATTAGTGAATAAAATGGAACTAGGATGCGAGTTAGGGTTTGCTGGCCGAGCGAGTTGAGAGTTGCAAATCCACAGAGCAATGCTCGTTTGGTGTTAATGCTTGCGTAAAACAACATGTAAGATAAATAACACCATCAACCATGTCTCTCCATGGAGAGACGTGGTTGTTGGTGTTATTTATTGTAAAGTACTCCACGGCGCTTTTAAAAGTCGTCATAACATGTAAGATGTTTTACTCACATGTTAAGTACCTTACTTTATTTAAAACTGTTAGGTTTTAAAAGGTTATTGTAAGTATAAGATTTTTCCTTAAATGTTGCCAGCATTTTGCGTTTTCGGCTTGTGGCGTTTTCTTCATAAAAACTGACACTGTCACTTACATTTAACTAGTTATTTATACTTTAAAATGAATTAACTGAGTGAATTCTGTAAATCACTGGAACTTAAACTGGTTATATGTACTAATAAAAAATAACTAACTCACTCATAAGGAAGAATTCTTATTACAATTAAAAAGGTTGTATTTACCGCAAGTTGATGAAGCAATCGAAGAATCAGCTACCGTCGATACTTGCTGTTGGATATGAATATCCCTGATGATCCAGGGATATTCATATCCAACAGCAAGTATCGACGGTAGCTGATTCTTCGATTAATTCTTCTTACTTTCGGCAATAGTGCAGGAAGTGAGAAAAATTCTTGTACAACAATGTAAAAGCGTATTTTTGATGCTTGCTGATATACATTACTTAGAATATTACGTATCAATCGTAGATAGTGATATACATTACTTAGAATATTACGTATCAATCGTAGATAGTGATATACATTACTAAGAATATTACGTTCAATCGTAGATAGTGATATACATTACTTAGAATATTACGTATCAATCGTAGATAGTGATATACATTACTTAGAATGTTACGTATCAATCGTAGATAGTGATATACATTACTTAGCATATACGTACAATAGTAGATAGTAGATATACATTAACTTAGAATATTACGTATCAATCGTAGATAGGTGATATACATTACTTAGAATATTACGTATCAATCGTAGATAGTGGATATACATACTTAGAATTTTTACGTATCAATCGTAGATAGTGATATACATTACTTAGAATATTACGTATCAAATCGTAGATAGTGATTATACATGTACTTAGAATATTACGTATCAATCGTAGTAGTGATATACATTACTTAGAATATACGTAATCTATACATTATAGAATATTACGTATCAATCGTAGATCGTGATATACATTACTTAGGTATAATCGTAGATAGTGATATACATTACTTAGAATATTACGTATCAATCGTAGATAGGTGATATACACTTACTATAGAATGTTACGTATCAATCGTAGATAGTGATATAACATTACTTAGAATATTACGTATCAATCGTAATAGTGATACATTACTTAGAATATTACGTATCAATCGTAGATAGTGATATACATTACTTAGAATATTACGTATCAATCGTAGATAGTGATATACATTACTTAGAATATTACGTATCAATCGTAGATAGTGATATACATTACTTTATATTACGTATACTAGTGAATACATTACTTAATATTACGTACAATCGTAGATAGTGATATACATTACTTAGAATATTACGTATCAATCGTAGATAGTGAAAATTTAAAATTTGAAGTAAGATCACTTTGTACGTGAAGTTTGTTACAACGTATTTGGCTATTATTTTACCTGCTTACTATATTAATACTATTCTGATTAGAAATATATGCTAATGAATGCATAACTGTGTTATGTTACGCCGAACTTTTAATAGCGTATTTATTTAGAATTTTTGAACCTCTATTAATAAACCTTTATTTAAACAGAGGCCTAACTTAGTTGCAGTGCCTGTTAATTTGTTAATTTTTTTGCGGGTTTTTGAGTATTTTTCGGTAAATAATTGTGTTCTATTTGATACGTTTACACAAATCTTATAGATCTGAATTTGAGCATACTATAAAATCTATTACCTTCATTTCTTCAAATATCAAAGAACTTTTATTTTTTAAACCCTCCTTGAAGGTAAAAAAATAATTTAGAGAAAAAGTTTGGATTTATGAAACAAGAAGAAATAAAACAAAACAATTACTTCGAAAACACAGCGTATTTAACAGATTATTGTATTCCATACGCATTTAATATGATCCCGCCAAAACATCGTGTCTTTTATGGTAAAGGTTCACTTTTGGTTATGAGGAAGTTTAAAAAAAATAGATTTAATTAAATTGTAATTTTTTTGCATAATAATACATTTACACTAAAAAAATAATATTCCAAAAGTTATTTGATGAAAAATGGTAATATTTAAGTGAAATAAAAGTTCGACGAGAAGGTTATCCGGTAAACACGATCGCCTCTGAAGGTATATACAGCGTATCGAGAATCCGTTTACATTATATCCCCCTAGTTCTAGCGTATACGATTGGATTCCATCCGTATGGTTTATACCAGAGACTATAGAGCTATAAATTACAGGTTCATACAGCTAATATTATCGTATTCAGATATCGTACTGTATACGATCCGTGGATTTAGAAGTTTGTGTGAACAATGTGAATAATGATCTCTTTTTAGTGCCTTACTGTAGTAGTAATTTATTGTATAATAGACCTATTTATAGGATGATGAGACTTTTTTAATAATTATTTATCTCAAAAATAAAAATGTTGACCTTGACTTGTTCAATGTAAATTTCTAAGCTTCTTAATTTTTTAAAAATTTGTCCAGCAAACTTAGGTGTTTAAATTTCTTGTTTCTTTTTAATTTTTCACTTCATTGTTAATTCCTCATTTAAACTCCTTTTGTTTTCATTATTTACTCATTACATTTTATTTTCTTCTTAAATGATTTGTTCTTTACTTGACTATTAAGTATCTCAATTCTCAGCTTATGCTTGTGATTATTTTTATTTATTTATTTATTTTTTATTATTATTATCATTATTATTATTATTTTTTTAAGATTTATATTATTATTTAATTCAACTTATCTTTCTGAATAATTATTATCTCCTCACATATATCTTTTATCATGTATATATTAACATCTTAAATGCCTAAATAATAGTATTTTATTTTGATTAATATATCTAATGTCTCTATTTATCATTATCATATCACATTATTATGTCTTCAAGATTTTATTAATTTTTTTATTTTAAAACTTTTCTTTTAATTACTCATATCATTTACTACAAGCTTTCACCTCTTCTTTTTTGTCTTTTTAACGATTAAAATATGTCTTTTTTTTGTAATTCCTTTTATATTTTTAATTATTTTGTGCAATTTTATTTTAATTTTATGTGTAATCTTTTGTATTTTTTGTAAATTGGGCTCAGCCCGTAATAAACGTCTTATTGTCTTATTGTCTTATTGAACCTACTAATTATGATTAAGTTCCACGAAGTTTTTAACTGTCAAGAAATTCTAAAAGTTAAAATCAGAGGGTGTAAATTACGCCATCAAATAATATTTGATGCAATTTCACTTAAATTCTGTTTTTCGAACTTTGGGGGTAGGGTATAATAAAATGACTATAAGAAGCCTTTATCTCTTATGATCCTTGTGTGAATCGGTGCCCTACATTTTTTAAATAATCACATAATTGAAATTGTGCAGTATTTCCCACAATCATGTATATTTCCGTCAAATAATTTAGTTTACAAAGTTAAGAAGCCAAAAAAATATAAAAATTCCTACTAGACTTAAAATGACTAAATAATCAAGTTTACTACTAACTTGGTCAAGACGGGTTTTTTCATAATTAGTTCATTTAATTAAAATGCTTCTTTAATTACTTAAAAAAAATAAATTAAAAGTAAAATTATAAAAATATAAACGACTATCATCAAAGCGAGCACTTAAAACACAAAAAAGTTTTATTTATTTTTATATTTTTAAAACTTTAAAGAAATATTATAAAAAGACTTCTCTTTAAACTTAAGTGATTCTTGACATTTAGGTTTTAAACGTGTGTGAAGTTTGTAATTTTTTACTTTTCTTTTTTTTTTACTTTGGGTAAAATAAAAAGTTCGCTGTAGAGATTTTATTAGGTATTTGAGCTGACATACTCTGTTACTTACAGCACTAAGAGGTTTAATTTTTTTTCATTTTACTGGTTTGCAAATCAACGGGAAAATAGCTTCGAATGTGGATAAAACTATTAAATAAGTTTAATACGGTGGCTCCTGGAAGGTGTATAGAGTAGAGGTTTACTCTATGCACTTTAAAAGTGGTATCGTGCAGAGATTTACCTGATACACCTTTCGCTCCTGGGAAGTTTATTGAGCACATCTTTGTCTTTACATCTCCCTCTTCTGGATATTACAGTACTGAGTTTAACTCTATGCACTTGTGCTTCTGGAAGTGTATTGCGCAGAGTTTTACTCTATACACCTTGTGCTTCTGGAAGGTGTAATTGCGCAGAGGTTTTACTCTATACACCTTGTGCTTCTGGAAGGTGTATTGCGCAGAGTTTTACTCTATACACCTTGTGCTTCTGGAAGGTGTATTGCGCAGACTTCTATTCTTGGGCTTCTAGGACGTGTTTTGAGTACAGCTTTACTCTTATACATCATGGGCTCCTGGGACCTTTATTTTAATATTTATTTTTAATTAAATTTAAAACCAGTAGACTAACCTAATAAATCAATTTAAAATTGGTTTTGAAATGGGAAGTAGCTAAAAGTGTTAAATAAGTTTTGAAAGTGGATTGTGTGTATTTCCACACGAGGAAAGTTTTTTCAATTAAAATAGCTGTATCAGAGATAGTTGCATTGGCTAATAAAAACAGTTTTTTCCAAATTAATTCAACTTATTTACTTATTCCTGTTTTTAAAGCTTTGTAAGTCTACTTGTCAGATAGCTGTACATTCAAAAAGATTCGTATTTTTTTTTTACAAAACTGTATATTTTATTGTGTTCACTGCTTACAATATTCATGCAAGTTCAAACTGAGTTTTTAAGTTTTTATTTTCTATCTCTAACGCCTTTCAGTACATATATCTCTAGGAAAATTCTGTTGGGAGTCTTTATCGTGCACATGGGAAATAAAAAAAAAAAAACTTCTGAATTTCATCTTCTAGTCCTTCCCCGCTCCGTGTTTCAACGTACCTTCAACACACATCTTTCCCGCGTATTTTTCCCGCTTTTTTTTGCATATTTTTATTTTTTCTCCCTTTTGTTTATATTTTTAACCAGTCTCATGTTTTGCATATAGAGAGTGGATTGTGATAAATAGGTTGACAAAAAATGTTACGACTTTAGTAAATGTATAATTTGAAACTTAGTATAAGAAAGACGATGAGCTATTTTCTAAAACACGTTTTATAAATAAATAGTAATAATATATATATATATATATATATATATATATATATATATATATATATATATATATATATATATATATATATATTATATTATATTGTTTATATTTTGGACTGAAGTCCACTTAACAATTTATTCATATTTTCATGAACCCAGTATTTCCTACCGCCGAGCTGTGGACTAGATATATAATATATATTAATAAATTATATTTAAATGTTAATTTCATATTATTATACGTTAATATTATAATTAATGTGTTAACGTTTTATTTATTTTTTTATGTTGTTCTAGTCACACATACAAAACATGACACACAACACACACACACACACACACTACATACATATATATATATATATATATATATATATATATATATATATAATATATATATAATATATATATATATATATACAGGGTGTTTCATATAAAGTGGTCCACCAGAAAGGAGGTGAATTAGTACTCCTCAAAAGGAACAAAAATGTCCCATAATATAAACCCCGATCTCCAACCGTTTTCCCACAAGTCAAATTTTATATTTCAAAAAAATATTTGACTCACTCATAAAATTGTTAATGGGATTTTAACTATTCAAGCTAGAAAGGCGAAATCAGTATCATTAGAAAGCTGAGTAAATTTCCTAAGGACAACTACTAACTATGTCCAATATTTTTGAACTACTGCCCAAACTGTTGCATGTAACATGGTTTTTTTAAAAAACATGAATTTTATGGAATTTTTGTAGTAGGGCATTAGAGGAAGTAAGATGAGCAAAGTTCAGCCAAGAACGGAAAAAACTTCTCTTATGACTGACCTTTAAGAAAATGAAATATTTTCATACATTCAATAGTCAAAAATGTAAGCTATTGTTGCTGGAAGTTGCCAAAAACTGATCATTTTTGTCGTATAAAAGTGAAAATAATGTGTTATTTTAATAAAATATTTTATTTTCGAAAATAAATTTAATAATACGATTTTTAGACTCTAGAAGGTAAAATAAACCTATTTCATTCCTAATACATTTTTCTCAAACCACTCTTTTCCCTTGCTTTTGAGATTTTTAATTATTTTATGTACCATGTAATTAACATTGTAGACATATGCAAAAATGCCAAAAAAAATATCAGTTTTTGCAACTTCTAGAAGAATGGCTTAAAATTTGACTATTGAATGTATAAAATTATTTAATTTTTCCTTAAAGGGAATTTTTTCCGTTCTTGGCTGAATTTTGCTCATCTCTTATTCCTATAATGCCCTACTACCAAAAATACCATAAAATTCAATTTTTTTAAAAAAAATCATGTTAATGCAACAGTTTGGGCAGTAGTTCCAAAATTTGACATAGTTAGTAGTTTGTCCTTTAGGAATTTACTCAGCTTTCTAATGATACTGATTTCGCCCTTTCTAGCTTGAATAGTTAAATCCCTATTATAACAATTTTAGATGTAAGGTCAAATATTTTTTTTTGAAATAATAAATTTGACTTTGTGGGAAAACGGTTGGAGATCGGGTTTATATATATGGGACATTTTTTGTTCCTTGTAGGAGTACTATCACCTCCTTTTTGGTGGACACTTTATATGAAACACCCTATATAATATATATATAAATATATATATATATATATAATATATATATATATATATATATATATATATAAATATATTATATATATATAAATATAATATATATATATATATATATATATATATATATATATATATATAATATATATATATAATATATATATATATATATATATATTATATATATATATATATATATATATATATATATATATATATATATATATATATAATATATATATATATACTTTTATTCCTTTTATTTATTATTACTTATTTGTTATTCATCTATTCTTATTATTTTTATATCATATTTATGTTCCTCAAATCAGCTGTGGTTACAAGTAAGTAAAGTATATAAGTAAGTGATGGTATATAAGTAAATAGATATAAAATGACAAGAATAAATTATATAACATAGATAAATGTTATTTATAATTAGCTGTAGTATAAAGCATATTGACCTATGCTTGATTTTGCTGGGTTTTTTGCTCGAACGTCAGGATTCTCGTCTCAACTCTAGAATCCTGGTAGTTATGTTGCTTGGAAAGCGTTGATTAAGTTATTCACTGATAACTTTATTGGTTGAGATCTCGATTGTTGCCCCACCTGCTAATAATGGTGTTATGGACGATTCCTTATGTTTTAATTTGAAGAATAACACTTAACTATCTTGTTACAGCAGGTTATTAATAGTTATTTATGCAACAAGGGATGAAGTAAGTTTTACAGCTCAAGTTAAAAGTTTCGTCCTAAGGCAGCGCCATAGGAGGAAACTTTATTAGCTCACGGAGGCCGGTAGGCTGAGGAGATAAACAGTTAGCTCACGAGCTTGCCGAGGGAGTTAACTAACATTTTGGCTCCCGAGGCTTGACGAGGGAGATAATACGAGAGCTGAAAACTTTCATCCCTTGTTGCATATTAAATTTTTATCTACGACTAGAAGAACTAATACTAACAACTATTAATATATTCTTCAGCTTCTTTATTGTTATTGTGTTAGTTTAGTTTATTCTTACCATGTCAATTACTCTGATGAAGAGAGAATAAAGCCACTATCTTCACATTATTTTATTGTAAGCTGTCAATAGAATAAATGTGTAATACTATATTTGTATTTAAACATTAGCGTGTGTATATTCTACCCGTAGTACTAACATAACACCGAAAAAAATCCAAAAAATTTGCTAAAATTCCTAAAAATTTTACTAAAAAATTCTGTCAAGTTAGCAACACTTTCACTTTTCCTCCTTAGGGAGTAAAAGTACATTTACAGTATGAGATAACAAGACTATGTGTAAAACTTACAATGCAAGGAGTAGATAAAAACTATTTTTTACTTAATATTGAACTCCGGCATGTAAATCATAGGAACTAAAACTTATTTCTGAACTCATATTATGCTTTATTGTGTCAATAAAACATAGATCTCTTAAAATAACAAGCTCTGAATTTATGCGACGCAAATGCTGGATCTGGATTTATTTATAAATACATATCCATATGATATGGATTAATAATCTGTGATAAAAATAAATAAACTGAGGATAAAATAAAGAAATAAATTGAAATAGAAATAAAATAAACTGCATTTTCTTACAAACTCAATTATTAATAAATTAAAACAATTTTATTCGGGCTGTCTTGGAACTTTTCCTCGCCATATTGGATGCCGTCCTTACTACTTCGAACTCGCTTCGCTCGTCCTAAGAATATAAAAATCACTTATTTTATATTGCAATTCGTCTTTACTCATTTCGCTCGTCCTCATTCAATAAAAAAAATTGTCTCCTAGCGGTTACCCATTCAAGTACTTCACTCGATGCTAATTAACATTATTGATCCAAACAAATTCTAAATACACAAGCCATATTGAAATCAATCCTCGTATGCTTGTATGTTACATAAATAATACGTTTTTACCAAATTTCAACTCTTTTGGATTATGTTTTGATTTTTAATAATTTTTTGAAAAACATATACATGCTATTCGGTAAAAATTGAGCAAATGTTGATAATGTGATGATACATAGCACATTTGTTGGTGTTATAAATGGCTACGCGCGAGCTAAATTTCAAATTGATCCAAACATTTTTTTTTGCATTTTTTGAATTTATTAATTTATTAATTACTAGGTAATAACGCAATAAAAAATTAGTAAATAGTTAGCACAAGTCGACCCAATAATTGAATTTTTTATCAAGTTTCATTTATAGCTTAAACACACTGGGAGCTACGATGATACACACAGTAACAACAACAATACGTACACGAACAACTTGTTAAAAACTTCTCAGGAGGGCTTAGACACCTGGAACGGATATTTCAGGTGAAATTCTATCTCGAATTTTACTTCTTTGTAATAAACCTTCTAAATGTCACATAATAAAGAAACATAATAAACGTTCCTAAATGTCTATCAGATGGCTTTGTTTTGTTTTTTGTATAGAACATATTTTTCGAAGAAAAAGAGAGCTAAAAGTTTAAATTAAATAATATTACATTCTACAAAATGAAGTATTGCAGAAGTAGTATTTTTCACATTAATACTTTGGCAAAATATTGCATTTTTAAACAAATTTATAATTTCTTTTTAAAATATTGCTCTTGTGGAGTATAATAGTTTTGTGACCTAACACTAGTGGTAACTGCTACAAGAGCTGGCTCTTGTAGCAATTTACTTCATGCTCGTTTCTGGCTCAGCTTTTGTTCGAGAGCCCAGCCCAGACTCCTGCTTCTTGCACTTGTTACCAAAAGCAATTAGCTCATATTTCTCTCTAGTTGCCCTGGAGTCCTTTAAAACAAGACGGCAATGCTCTATTTGAAAAAATAACAATTATTTCATAAATGTCTTATAAATTTTAAAAGTTTCTTTTTTGTGGACTTATAAAAAAATAAATAAAAACAGATTAATTACCCAAAAGTCCTATATTTTTTTTATATATAATTATCAACTAACCTTTCGACTAAAATCTAGTCATCATCAGAGTTTAACAATATAAAATAAAAAATTTTACAAACTTTATCATATTGCACCTTTGGTATGGTTTGGTATGCTATGTTTAAATAGCTATGCTTACCAAACCATACCAATGGTGCAATATGATGTCGTTTGTAAAATTATGTTTTTATTTTATATTGTTAAACTCTGATGACGACTAATTTTTAATCGAAAGCTTAGTTAATAATTGTATATTAAAAATATTGGACTTTTGTGTAATAATCTGTTTTTATTTAAATTTCTTATTATTTGTATGTTCTTAATATTCTTCTTTTAACGATTTCCTCTCTGTGTGAGATATGTGAAGAAATTAGATATGTGAGATAGATGTGTGAGATATGTGACACACTATTTCCTATAATGTGTGAGATAAGTGAAGAAATTAGTGAACAGCATTTGTTGACTTATTTAAAATATTTTGTTTATTTTTGTTTCATGTAATTTTAAGTAAACTTTCACTGTCTTGGTTGTTTTTTGGCGCTGATAATGACCTTTTTCAAGGGCGATATCACTCTCCTTTACAGTAAATAAAAAACCGATAAGAGACGTCTTTCAGTCTAAGATTTTTTTTTTCTTTAAGTATCATGATTAAAGATTATAGGCATATATTTTTTGCAATGTAATGATGTGTTGGATCTAAAGTTTTTATTTACACTGGAGATATATATCTATATAGCTTTATAAATGGTTTAGTTGTAAAGATTACCTTATTTTAGACCCTATAAAATTTACTTCAGATAAGAGAAGGAATGATGTCCAAGTTAAAAAGGGATTTTTCGTCGCTATCTTAGGAGAAAATTTGGTCTTAAACTCCCAACTTGAGAAGCTTTAAAGTTTTTTCTCGCTAGAACTCACTAAAAAGGTTATAAAACATAATGAACACCTAGGAAAACCTGCTCAATAGGGTTTTACGACTCTCAGCGACAGGACAATTCTTATAAATCTCTTAACATCATCAACTAACTTCTATTAAAAGCAATGTTTAAAGATTTAGCTTTCAACAAGCACCAATGATGCGACAGACAGTAAATATTTACGATGCAATATAACCTGAAATAGAACGATAGATATAACCAATCTAACTTAAAAATGTTCATTGAATTGTAAAAATGTCATAAAACGTTTCGCTCGTTTCAAAATTATATGGTTTAAAAAGCTTAAAGTTGTATTTCTATGGTCTCACTACGTTTGACTCTTAATTATTATGTCTTATAATCATCTTCCAATGTCTTGGGTGTTGCAATTGGTTAATTAAAGCTTGAATAACTAATACATTTAATAAATAACAGCTTAGCACAGCCCCAACTTCTGTAGCTTCATTTCATTTATAAGTGTTCAACTTCTTTTCCATTAAAATTTTAAAAACAGTAAAAAAATGCTGTATTGCGAAGAAAAAAAAATGTGTATTTAATTTAGAAAATTGAATTCCATTTGGCAAAATATCCCAGTATCTAATTTTAAAAAAATAAAAGAAGTGTTTTTAAACTTAAACTAAATTGAAAATATTAAAGTAGTAGAGTATTGACGGCTAAATTTTAAATTCACTTGTTTTACTCTTCTTATTTCCTTATAGAAGATAACAAAATGGAAATATAATTTAAAATAATGTTTAATAATGCTCTTGTTCACTTTTCTTTATTTTCTCTTAATATACATAAAAAGTTTTCAAAACTTGAAAAGTTAGTTTCATCTCTAGATATAATTTCTAAGAAAAAGATCTTAGCTTTGTATTTGCCATTTTTTATTTTGTTTCTCATTGTTATGTGTTAAATTACTTTAGGCTTAGGCTGTTTAGGCTTTAAGGCTCACGCACTTTAAGTTGGGGGGTGAATTTGTTAAAATTTGAATCTTTAGTCCTGAGCAAAATATAGAAAATGTAAGGCGACATTTCTCTTTAAATTTCAGTTCTGCTGTTTATGCCAGAACTTATATTGGAGTAGGTAAAACTTTGTATAGGTGTTAAAGTAAGACCTCAATTTGTGTTTTCGTAAGCTTAAAATATAAACCACAATAAACCACAACAAAATATATATATATATATATATATATATATATATATATATATATATATATATATATATATATATATATATATATATTCTAATAAGTGAATCTCTAAAATAACCTGAAGTAACCTGTAGGCTACCTCATGGGGAGGTTTTCTGAACATCCTATCTTTTACAATTGAACATTAGTGCTGTCCCAAAGTGCCTTAACAGATCGGGTCGGACTTCTACGGTACTAGTTATAGTAATTTGTTTGAGTTAGTTGATCTGAAATTGTTGAGCTTTTTAATATATTATAGTATATTAAGTATTATTGTTTTAAAAGGTTTGGTTTGTCTAGACATTGTTTAGTCAGGACAATAAGAATATTAAAGAAGCAATCATCACCTGAAAGATAAACATTAAACATATATCATAAAAATCACCTGAAAGATAAACATTTAACATTAAAAGAAAATCAACTAAAAGATAAACATATAACATTAAAAGGAAATCAACTAAAAGATAAACATATAACATTAAAAGGAAATCAACTAAAAGATAAACATATAACGTTAAAAGGAAATCAACTAAAAGATAAACATATAACATTAAAAGTTTTAATGGTAAAAAAATGTCAATATTAGTTTTACTAACAACGACATTTTTTTTAATAGTATAAAGAGAAAAGTCATACATTTTCCTTTTTACATTTTATGAGTAAAAACTTGTATGTAATTACACCAGACTACATTTACAGAGAGATTTAAAGTATAAATAGAAAATAATACCAGGGATTCCCTGGAGGTGATTAAAACACAATGGATTGGTTTCGCTGACCTTTGATATGCATTAGGTTGAGCGAAACAAAAAAGCCATACTAACAACTTTTACATTACTACCTAAATATAGTATAGAGTTCCCATTCCATAAAACCTATTATTTCTATTCCGAATAAAACTCGGTTTTTATATGTTTTGAAACGTTTTAAATATAAGTTTTTAAAGACGATAAAATATGAAGTTTTAAAATCACTGTAATTTAGAACTTGTTTATGTCCCGAATATTGTTATTATTAATTAGCTTTCACTAATTGAACTAATGTTTTACATGATGTACTCTTGATCTGTTAATTAGAATAATTATAAACAAACATTAACAATAATAAGCATCTTTATTTTCAACATTTGTTTTTAGAAAAGCATAATTTAATCATGCTCTGTATAGTTCATGTTAGCAAGATCTGCCACTGGGCAGACACCTTGTTTCATGTCAAGTTTCAAGTCAAAATTATATCCAATTATCTTAATTACTTATAACAATGTAAATGTAGTTGTAATTACCAATAAAGACAAAAAAAAAATATTTACAATTTTATACAGTATACAATTTTTGCTACCACAAACCCTTTCCTATGTACCTACGGTATAAATGACGAAAATTCTTAAAAATACTTTCTTGACTATGAATCAGTCAGTTATAATTATACTTGGCAAATAGACATTCCGAATAATAAAATTTACAGAAAAAACAGTTATTTATGCCATAAGGTTGAGAAGTGTGTCTTTATGTCACGGCAATTAGATTTACCGACGAGCGAAGCGAGTCGGTAAAAATTGCCAAGACATAAAGACATTCTCAGCCGGATGGCGTACACTATTTTTTTGAGGTAGCACTCATTAAATAAACTGCGCTATAAACTTAATTGAAAAAAAAAAACAAACGTCCAATTAACTCCATATTATCGTCGTCATTGAATTCATCCATAGCTTCACACTTCACTCAAAAATGTAAAAGCTTTACAAATAAACACACAAAATTAGAACACCTTTTAAAAACGAAAAAAAATTATAGTCTACAAACAAAAACAGAAACAAAATGAACGTTTTTAAAGAAGCCTCATGAAGGTTTTACACAGATTGTTTTTTTGAACACGCTACATTACAGTAATGGCGGCAATATATGAATTACTTTTACGTCCTAGGAGTTTTTTTTTACATTCATTATTGTCCTCGGAGGTGAAAAGTACTAAATAACCTCCTATAACAATAATGATTGGCTTCTCATCCTAAAAACGGTCGAATAAAGTGCTCAATTACGTACTACCTCAAAAAAAGTAAATTATGCTTCAGCGTCACAATAAGTATTTATCAACTTGCCGGATTGATGTCGCCAGATTAAGACGTTGTTTTTGCACGAGATGATAGAAATTAATAAAATGATTCAATTCAATGTAAACATACAAAACGCATTCGGAGGTTATAACCTGACTTTTTTATGAATGACTTGTGACGTCATTGCAGGAATCGGTATAGGCGGTCAACATTGAAAATTTACTCTTTATTCCTGGAATCACGTCAATTTGTACTATAACCTAACTTGTAATAACATTTGATTTTATTAATAAAAAAACCTCTAATTGAATTAATTACCTTATTAATTCTAGCTTGGTTAGAACAAACAATTTTTCTATGATATATCTCTAGGTAGTGCTAAAAGATAAGAATTTAATTAAAATGAAGCTACCTAATTTTTTATTGTTTCGCACCATCCCAATTCCGTCACCGGACTTATAGAACCATAGAAAACTATAATTATATCATTATTCTTTTTGGAACTATTTAGTTGTAGAAAATTCATCGGAATGTTTTTAATAAAAAGAATTCGTAAAATTTTTGAGTAAAAATAAGCTTGTAGAGCTTTCGGATTATATTCTCACCCTAAATTTTATCTATTGTAGAGAGGAAAAAAAATGAAGAAGAGGTTAAAGAAAACCTTAGGAAAAAGGTTGAGATAAAGCCACAAGGACTTGTAGTATATAATACCACCAGCCGTTGGTTATTGCATTCCTTTAGCTTATATAAATGGCTTTAGTTTTTATGTCCTTCTGACTCCCTTCATCTATTTTTACTTAAACGACCCTCTTTGGTCTTGTTTGCCTTATAAATTTTTGAAATCAAAAATTGTTCTAAGTTTAGAAGTACTATACTAACTGCTAAAATTTGTTAAACCAACAATCTTTATTTAACTATTTATAATGATTTTTGGGTTGTATAAAGTGCGTGTTTAGAACCTTTCGGGTTATAATGGATTTCTACTGCCAAAACCAATTTCAGTCCCAAGGTAGCTGATTCTTGTGATCAAGTAAGAACTAGATTTGGCGATAATATTTTATTTTGTATTGCCATTGTTTCGTATCTTATTTTGTATATAATTATATCTCATTTTATAATACCATTGTCTTGTATCTTATTTTGTATTACCATTGTTTCTACTTATTTGTATATAATTATATCTCATTTTATATTACTATTATTTCGTATCTTTTTTTTGTATATAATTATATCTTATTTTGTATTACCATTGTCTTCTACTTATTTTGTATATAATTATATCTCATTTTATATTACCATTATTTCGTATCTTTTTTTTTTGTATATAATTATATCTTATTTTGTATTACCATTGTCTTCTACTTATTTTGTATATAATTATATCTCATTTTATATTACCATTATTTCGTATCTTTTTTTTGTATATAATTATATCTTATTTTGTACTACCATTGTCTTCTACTTATTTTTTATTTGTTATAAACGTATAGCTCTTACCTGATTGCAATCCCTAGACATCAGCAACAAAGACAACACATGCTTTTGGAATAAAGGGACTAATCAATTATTTTCTGAATAAGTTAGCTTTATAGCTTTCAAATCCTATCCGAGATGTTGTATATTGGAAATTGTTCGTTCTCCTAAAGTGATTTCTGTTAAGGCTTAATTTACATTAATTTGAACATTACTTTTTTAAGTTACACTTAAAAATCTTACTTAATCTTCTTTTATAACTAAAAAAGATGGTATTCATCGAGTTTCTTTAATTCTGTTATGTAGATTTTGATTTCATCATTATCTTTTTTTACAAGTGTATATCTCGAACCAGGTGTATACCATTGCGTTATATATGAGTATACCGTACGTTTCAATACGACAAGTATACGTCAAGCAGCGTCGAGCTTAATTAGTGCCTGGATGGGTGACCGCTAGAAACGAAACGGATATACTTACTATTTGAGGACGAGCGAAGCGAATCTAAAGACGTGTTGTAGTAAAAATTGAACGAAGAGTATATTCTGAGGACTATAGTAGCGATTCCAAAGTAAGGTGGATGAGCGAAGCTAATCCGATGTGATGAGGATAGGTTCTCCGAGGTACCCCGTACCCGATGTTTCATATTATTATCAATACATTTTTGTTCTTATCTTTCCTTCCTTTGTTCTTTGCGTTCTTATATTTGTTCTTTTAATTCTATGTTTATTATTGTATTATTAAGCAAACGTTTCTTTATAAAAATCCTATATTGTTTATTTTTATTAAAAGATGTTTATTGTCACATTCTGGTGGTTGTTCAAATAGGTTCCTCACAAATGCAGCGTATAAAGCATTCGTATACATAATGTGTAAAACTCGTATGGCGAAAGGTCAGCTCCAGAAACCAACTAAACCTCAAAATAGCCTTTCCATAACCTTATCTTAGTTTATAATAAATTTTGTCTAACCTTACTGACCCACAGAACCAATATACCTTTTTCACCTCTAGCATCTATGGAAGGTTTAACCAACTAAAGGAAATGACTCTATTCTCAAATTACTCTGGGATATCCCCCAGATGTGAAATCACCAGGGGAGACATTAATCTCTATCGATAAAATCGAAACCTAGACTGCCTGACTATGTAAAGAGAGGTTTTTTCGGATAGTATACCACAGGCTATCCATTTGAATTGTCTATTGGCCTTTGGTCATTTACATTTTAAAACTAATTTCTTTTGAGAAGCTTTATTGTCTGTGTATTGTGAGTGTAAAACTTGTATTTTACTGTATACGTAATACGTATGTACTAGTAAGAGCATCGATTTCGTCGCCTTTTACACCAATAGGACATCTCAGGAATATTTATCTAATTAGGACCTTAGATATGACCTTTTAGTTTATGTATGTTTAAGTTTTATTTATCTACCTTTGCATTGATTTAAACAGTCCAACAAGGAGTTCTAAGTGTGTTAAGTCTGAACAGAAAAGAATAATCCTGAACTAGATAAATCTTTTTACTGAACCTGTTGTAGAATTTGATAGACATCAAATGCTGATTTTAGAAGCAGATGGGTTAACTTAAATGAGGATAAGTTTAGATTCGATTATCGTAAGCTACTAGAAATCAACGCTGCAAAGGAGCGGTGCGACAACTCATGAACTAACCGCGGTAGCTTTCCAATGAACACCAATTGTATTTTAAAATTTACATTTATGTAAACCATGACAAGTAAAATGGTTCACAGTTGTCACGTTCTCTTTAGAATAATTCAGAAACTATTATTAAAAAAAGTTGTTTAAACTTCGCCTGATGGCAGGTAAGTTTAAATTTCATTCAATTAATTGATTAATTAAATCGATTTAATCACGTAATTACGCTTAATCCATTGTAATTAAAAAACGTTTTTAAATTAACTGTTTGCATTTAATGCCAAAATCTATCTTGTTGCGCCTTATTGAACCAATTAAATTAGTAAGTGTGAAGTGTAAACATACCTGCCATCAGAAGCGTTCTGTGTAAGTTAAAAGACGACGACGGCCGTGCGAAACGCTTATGCTAGTTAGAAGTGTGAATGTAGAAAGTATGATAAGTTAACTTCAAACTGAATGTGGGCCAATAACTGAAAATTAACCCTCGCCCACACAGTTAAAAGGTAGGTCCGCCGCCGCGCTAGCATCGAGCTGAATACAATTTTGTTTGCCATTGAGTCGACAATCTTACTGATTAAGTGTCTGTAGTCTATGGTAAGAAGGCGTGTTAATGTTTTATTTATTCACCTTAGCATGTAATTGACACTTGACAGTATCAAGTGTAGAAGTGCTTCTGTGTAGAAATCACTGAAGCCAATTACACTTATCGGCCACTACACTTATCTTCACGGCTTCGGACTCGCTTCGTTTGTCCTCAGAATATAGAAATTTCCCATTGTACTACGTCTTTGAACTCGCTTCACTCGTCCTCAGATAGTAAAAGCATCCGTTGTATTCTCAATGCTCACCCATCAATTAACACAGTAGAAGCTCAAACAACTTTAGAAAAAATAAAATAAAATAAAAAATATGTTGAACAAAATAAGCGAATATATTAAGTCATTATTTTAGTGACTTAAATAATTTTTTGAATAGTCTGTTATATGGTAGAAAATTATTTCAAACTTGTTTTGTACATTTCATTTTTACTTAAGATTTTATTATTTTGTTGTTGTTGTGATGAGGTATATAAATTAAGGATAAATAAATATATAACTATGGGTTGCTATGTAAGTTTTATTTAAGTTGTGTTTTCTAGAAGAATATTAAAAAGAATTTACTAAACTCCTTATCTATTGGACAGCATGGCTTCTTTTATTTTACTATTTGTATTAAGAATATTTGAGGAATAAATAAGTTTCGCTTTTGGAAGTAATAATTTAATGCGGCGTGGAAATTTTTAATTGTGACGATTCGGAATGATTTAAGTTCAGATTTAATGTATAAAATTAAGTTACTTTTCTACGTTAGAAATAATAAAAATTACAGAACTGGGCAGAAAAGAAAAACATTTCTTATTAATCGATCTTTGCTTTGGCTTTGAAGGCAATTAATTCTCGTAAGAGGTCATTTTGCCCTCCTCTGTTTCGTCACTAATTAAGAAGACATTTTAACAAATTCGTGTACACTTCATTCTGATTATTATGGGGTTGGTGTCAATAGGACATCATATTTTCTCTCCAATCAGAGGTACAGTCCTTTTAATTAGTCGAGGTTTAAACAATCCTTTTCCCTGGAGAAGGTCCAAGATTCTCTTAACCACTGATCTATTGGTTGAGCCAAACTTAGTACGAGTGCTGCTACAAAAATTGGAGAACCTTTTAAAGGTTAGAGCTTCACGTCTTAGAATTATGCGAGTGGGATTTGATTCAAAAATGCCTACATACTTGGTTATCATTTAAAGAAATCAGTAGTATTCAGGTAACAGTGACCTGAATAGGATCTCAGAACTACAGTTCTGAGATCCTTTCTGCTTAGACTGAGGATTTTCTCGCTGGTCCTTTTAACATAAGTTTGCTGTGCTTATGTCAGAAAAATTTCTTTAGTGGTGAAAGTTATTGCCGAATCTTTCACTGAAGACTTACCGATAGTTTTAGGCTCTGGGCCAACTTGAGTAACGTCAGACCCCTTTTTTGCAAGAGTGTCTGCTTCTTCAATGCCTTCAATCCACTTATGGCCAGGCGTTCATTAAATTGTAAATTCAATTCAACGCGGCGTATTAAATTGCCGTCACAATAAACTTATAAAGAAAGGCATACAAATTGTAATAAAAAACAAATTTGTTTAATTAAATGTGTTTCTATTAATGTTTTACAGTTTTCTGAGTTTAATGAGACATCAAACTTATCTATGGCTAGCACTGTATTTAGTTTTGTTTTTCTGTTAGAAATTTTGTTATACCATGTTAATGTTTTTTTTACTGCAGGTAAAATTTATTTAATTCGTTATACAATATATGCTCCTATAATTGCTATGCCTATAACCAGGGAAGCCTCGTTGTATGATAGGCAGGATGTTTTAAATATGCCTTCATCAGTTTGCATATAAACGTTGTTCATGTAGCCGAGCGAGTTCACCAATTAGATTAATTAAAACTACCATTATCCTTGTTATTTAGCAATATTTCCTTGTTTGTTTCAGGTGGCAGGTCCAGGAAGCACAATAATGGCCCCAGATAAAGTTTTACAATGGAGCTTCTTACCATTAGAATTGGAATTAGAGCCATTCCATTTTACTAAGGGTCAACTCATATTAAAATGCACAGCTTTGGTTTCTACATTGTACAAAGAAACTTCAGAAATCAATCTTGGACCTTCTAGAAGGACAAGTGAACCTGTTCCTGAAAGAGGTATGTCTTCGTAACTTTCTTTTAAAACTTTTTTGACGTGTAAAGACTCCCCTCCCCCTCTACACTAAATTTTACTTCAACTTGTGACGATTTGTTGTTAGTTGTATTAATGACTAATAGTAATCGGTAAATCATATAGATGTTGTGATTAAAGAACACACATGACACAGAGGATTTTTATGCTAGGGATGGGGGTCGTTTTATACGGCGCCCTTCGAAAGAGAATTGAAGCCAGTTCTTCTGAGCCTTTGCAATGTCAGGTACTTCTAAAAGACCTATGACTATTAATGAATCAGGGTTTAGGGTCAATAGTAGCTTTTATAAATATATATAAATATGTTACTGCTTTATGGTTTCAATATCAGAAGAGTAGTCTTACAATGGACAATGTGTTCATTGCGGCTAAAACTATTAAAACTTATACTAAGTCACAGCTTTTCAGTATATTAGACCTAAAATGCCTGCCTGCACTTGTACTTATTTCGTAGAACATTATTTTGTGCCGGTATAAAAAAATTAGTATACAGCTGAGACTGGTGTTATTCGGTTTAGAATGCCAGCAAACGTAAAATGTACTCCTGTTTGTAATGTCATCAAGATTTAAATTTTGATGACATTACATTTTTACAAACAGTAGCAGCCAAATTTTGTTTTGATATATGTATATGTATATATATATATATATATATATATATATATATATATTATATATATATATATATATATATATATATATATATATATATATATATATATATATATATATATATATATATATATATATTTATATTTGTATGTATGAGTTTGTGTGTCTTTTTTTTTGTCTGTCTGTGTTTACACAATATTTATATTTTTAGAATCTGTAGTCCTAACGTAATCCGTTTCCTAATCCTAATTTCCCTCTTTATTTTCGTCATTTGTACAACTGTCATTTTCTGATGAAATTTTTCTAAAATAAATTTTATGGAACAAATTTATAAAACAATGAAAAGAACAAGGAAACAATCTTCTATTCCAAAAATATTTAGGGTATGAGTTAGCGACAACAAAAGTCAAAATGTAAAGGGATTCTTCTTCTTTTATAGTTACTGGACAAAGACAGTATGAAACAGCGTCACAAATGTTAGGAAAACTGGCTGTCCAAAAAATGCTTTGTTGGAACAACTGCATAAAAGAAGACAGCTAAAAGCACTTAATCTTACTGCCATAGACAGGATTCTTAAGTGAAGACAATGCATTCAGTCTTATTGTCTTGTATTGATATTTATCACGAGTTTCCCTACTGCTATGGGGTTACAATGTGAAGAGAAAATTAATAAACCACGTGTTATTTCCTTAGGCATTGTCAGGCGATTTTTTTCTTAACTTAGGGTGTGTGATATTGAACAGTAATGTGAATTAGGGTGAATTAGTGGGTTGTTTTTGTTTGAACCTACGTCATTTTAAGACTTATTGTGGGCGTTTTAATGGTAATTAGTTACTTTAAGTGAAGTGTTGTATTGTTAAGCCACAACGTATAAAGTTGCGGCTTGAACTTGAGAATTTAACTGTCAATTAAGAATTTTTTGAACTCTCACAATTCGTTTTTACTTTTCCTCATTTATACAGCAGGTATATAGGAAAGGTATTAAGTTTGGAAAAAATCCGCTCAAAGTGAATTCTTAAGATGGCGATAATTTATCTAAACAATAATCTTCTATAAACTTAGAGCGCAACCTGGGATGCGAACCCCAGACCTCCATGGGTGAATATAAAAGGTCAGTGTAAAGACTAACGCCTTAACGACCTCGGCCACGGAGGTGGTTGTTATAATTGTATATCCTAGTGTATTTATGCTAGAGAATTGAAACTTTTTTGACGTCATTAACCCTCAATAATTTCTCAACAAAAATTTTGAAATTCATAAAAAGCGGAAAAATTCTTCGGTGTGAGATTTGGCACTTTTGTGGACCAAATATATAACGTATATAAAGACCAATATATTTGCCAAGTGTCTTCTCATTGTCAGCATTTATTCAATTTTGTCGAATTTGTTTTATGCGTTTTTTAAAAAATTAGACAATATTTCGATTGGGTTGAAATTCGGTACAACTGTATAATAAATAGGTTACTACGCTTCGTTTGAAAACGGCAAATGCATCTACGGTTTTCGTTGGACCGCTGGGAATAAAACGAATTTATTTAATGTCTAAGGATGAAAAAAGCAAGACCGAAGACGTGTCGCAAAATAAATTTTGTGATTGCTGTGCCCTATAGACGAGCGAAGCGAGTCCGAAGTTGTGAGGATGAGCGTTGCGAATATGGTTATTTTTTTTAATGGCTTAGCATCAAAATCCTTTTAAAGTTATTAACGTCCAAAAAAATAATCATAAGGTAAGAAAATAACTATTTATAAAGTAAATTTAAGTTTCTATTTCTAAGCTAAATCAATCTGTCAAGAGTCAGCATTTTGCGTCCTACTATTCTTACCTTTATTCTAAGACCACACCACATGTTTATCTACCTTAGAAGAGTAAGTGTCTACTTCCCCTATGGAAAAAGAAAGAATTTGAAAGGAAATAATTGAAATAGATAGCCATTCGAACACGTAAATTTGTTAATCTTTAGTTAATTTTTGTATTTATTCACGGAAAAATGTTATTTTTGTGAAGATAAGTACGCATTAACACATACGTATATTTTTTAAACTTTAAGTTAAATAGTCTTATACTACTTATTAATGTTTTGCACGTTCTAACAATATTTTCTTGTGTGAACTCATTAGGAGTTATGCGTGACACAGTCACGCATTCACTGAGACCAACTGACACCATGATGGAAACTACTTAGAACGTCTGAAAACTCCTAAAATGGATAAGTATGACGTAATCTCAGTTTTAGATTTTTAGGGTGAACAGAATTCTATTTTTTATCTACGGTGGTAGACGAGGGAAAGTTTAAAAATTGTTTGATGCTGTAAGAAAACTATTCTTTGGAGGAAAAAATGATGTGCCCGGGTATTTTTTTTGTATTATAGGTTAAAAGAATTGGTTAGGAGCAAAAAATAAAATATTTTTTAGGGTCGTTCTTAATCACCCTTAAAAAGACTCAACCCGAGCTGAAATAAGCTAATTAAAAATCCAATCAGATGATATTTACTTGAGTCCCGCATTTTACTTCAGTCCCAAATATCTTAAAATGTAAGGATTACCCGTGTAGTTCTCTTTATTTACAGTCATATATCTTATTGTCAACTCATCTCTCATTGTCAAATATCTTTATTGTTCTACGATGATTAAGAAGGCGATTTCGGTCGTAAAAATATGTTTCGAGTACTGTATTGTTCTCTATGTTTTCCTTTTTGTTGGGTGGCGCGAATTTGAATTAACTAGTCTGGTGTCAATATTCCCACTTTATTTGACAAAAAAGTAAAAAAAAATATAGTTAAATAAAGGAAATTTGTATATATGGAATTTGTATATATTTGTATACATAATAGTAGTAAATTTGTATATATTTGTATGTATATAACAATATATCAACATCTATTGTTTACCTACTATATTTAATTTTTTTTAGTACAGTGTCGATCAGAGTACTCCAAGTACTTTTTCTTAAGTACCTGAGTTCGAGTTTTTTCAAGATTGTTTACCATTATATTTTCACTGTTGTAAGTTTATAATAACAAGATAATTCTGGCGTAGGGGTACGAATGCCAAGCGAATTTCCTTTGTAACGCTTGCATTCTTACCAACAATCTGGTTCTTGCTTAGGTTTTTGGTTTAAGCATCATAGACGATCAGTAACACTTTTAATCGTTTTTCAATTTGTTTTCGCCAAAAACTATGCTCGGCCTTGCTTAATCAGTTTTACTCCACATTTTGGGCGGTCTTACAAAGCTCAGCTTCTGGAAATCTTCATAACCTTTTTTTGCTCATTTGCTTTAATAAATTTAGGTAACAATTTTCAAATAAGTAGAAGTTTTTATTTTCCCATTCTAGTGCATAAATTATTATCTTTATTGTATGTATATCCTAAGGTAATTTAGTACAGATAGAAAAAGAAGGAGAATTTTTATATCAATAAAAAACCGAAACCTGAGCAAGAGCTGGATTGGTTTGCAAGAATACAAGCCTTCAAAAGGAAATTCACCCGGCTTGCTGACATCCACGCCAGAAATTTGCTTATATAGCACATTTCCCGACATAATGAGCTGTTGTTTCTATTAGATCGTAAAGGTTTAACTTGCCCAGAATTCGTTGTTACAATATAAATTTTACTACATAGGCTGTAAAAGGAATGATTTAAGATAAATAATAAATATTTCATCGTCTTTAGTCATAAAATTTTAAATTCACATAGATTTTACAGCTGTCTTAAAATATCTCTTATTCCTATGTTTAATAATAGCAGAGTTTATAAAGCACTGCGTTGCAATAGTATATTGTTAATAGCCCTACACTTTTTAATGTCCTTTATAGCAAATAATGAGCAAATATTTTTCTTGTAATATCATCACATAAAGTAGTTTTTTTCTCGAAATTGTTTTCTTGTGTAAAAATAAGTTGTTCTTTTGTTTTTATAGTTATGAGATCTTTCTAAAGCCAGAAAAATGTATAACTGGTTATGTATCTCTCCGAGGGAAAAACAAAAACCCATAAAAACCACGGAAATGGGTCGTTTTCGGGATGAAAATCCTAGACCGCACTAGCAAATAGCGATAGTGGTAAGATAACCACAATAACGATAACTGTGCCTTACTCATATACCCATTTTCTACACACTATAAACGGCCATATTTTATATAAAATACAAAAATACATCTGAAAAGTCATCTACGGCGTATACAGAAACTAGATTAACTAGAGAAACAATTTTGTTGAGATTAAAATAGCCTTTTCAGAGATAGTATTGAGAGATCATTTGATCTCTCCAAACGTATATGTTACACGTTCCGTATACATTCCTTCATTCATTGAATGTAGCGAATTTTCAAATAAAAATGAGCTTAAATAAAATAAAATATCGGAAATATTATTATTGAGTTGAAAATATATGCCATAACGTAATAAATAAGTAAACCTAGTTTCGTTTCAATATGACAAGTATATCTATGCTTTTTGTTAGATCATAAAAGTTAAGCAGAATCGAGCATGTTCAGTGCCTGGATGGGTGACCGCTGAGAATGAAACGTTTGTATTTACTATACGAGTGAAGCGAGTCTGAAGAGGTTTTACAGTATACATTTGAAGAATTGTATATTCTGAGGACAAGCGAAACGGGTCTGAAGTAGAGATGATGAGCCTACACACTAGTAAGTGTGTAGGCACACTTTCCTGACACTAGTAAGATGATCTAGATGGGAGGGTACTAAAACGTGAGAAGTACCTAAGCATGCCAAAGCTTGAAGAAAGGTCTCTCACAGATTAATGACAAATCATTGTTATATTTGTCTAATTTTTATTTATTACATTTTGTTTTATTAGCTCTACCTAGCCAAACCAAGCTTAAACCTAATGTTTAAGCTCTTTTGACGATAAGACCATAAAAGCATCCTTTTAAAATTTCATTTTTCAAAATGTTAATCTCAGTTTTCTCATTGCTAAATCCTTAGTAAGCTAATGGTTCTTCAGAAGTAAATCTTTTGTTACTCGAATACTTTTAAATTTTTTTTCCGAATTATATCTTTTGTAAACTCTGATTTTTTAGTATCAAACTCTTCTTAAGCCAATGTTTCATCAGAATTATATCCTTTATAAACTTATTATTTATTAATACGTATTTTATAAGCATAGGCGT
>JACMZG010001914.1:41504726-41611654 GCA_018340805.1 Microvelia longipes
AGCTACCGTTGATACTTGCTTTTTATAACAGCAAGTATCTACGGTAGCTGATTCTTCAATTGTTAAACAGAAGCTATTGAAGGTAACTGATTCTTTGCATCAGTGCAAAGATTTAAGGAAATGCTCAAAATGCCAATATTTTTTCAAAGAAATTCGCTGAGTTTGCATAAATTATCAATTTTTTGGTGTTTTGAAAGAGCCATAACTTTGGCTATAGCCATCTAATTTTGTTGATTAATCACACTCATTTTATAGACAATTTAAACAGCATTAGTTTTATTTTGAATTGGTCAATCGTGTGAAAATCGATACAAATAAAATAATCACCAAATTTGTTAAAGCATGGCACGAGTGTATCCCTTTAATTCTTAATTAATTAATTAGAGTTATGAGGAGTGCTTGATAATTGAGTAACTGCTCAAGTCATAAAGCATAAACCGGATCCTTAAGCAAGAAATGGATTGTTAAGCACGGAAACACGCATTCCAAAGTAAATTCACCCGACATGCGGACCACCGCGCCAGAATTTTTTGCATTATGGTACCATGACTTAAACAGGAGCATTACACCTTGTTACTCAATTTTCTTTAGGTCTAAATTTTTTAAAGGAAATGCCTGGAAACTTTTCAAACAAGAGAATTAACTGAGCACTAAGCTTTAAATGATTAGTGCAAATGTGTGCACTGCCAATTCTAAAACGGTAAACATAATTTTGCACGGGATGAACATGCTTATTTACTTTGAAAAATGTAGAAAACTTTGAGTAAGGCGTCGCAATGTTTCTGCTGATTTATAATACATGTACCGATAACACAGGAAAAAATAAACTCTTATGCATGGAAGCTTACCCTTCAAAAGAAATTCGCTCGTCTTACAGATCTCTGTCCCACAATTATTAAGAAATCGAACATCTCAATGTATCCCAACTTTCAATAAAACTATTTTTACGTGATTTATAAAATCAATTTCAAAATCATATATATTTTACCAAACGACTGGATGGGACGTTTTTCGGGACGCTATTTTTACCAAGTTGGAAAATTGTTTTATACGAAGGTTATTTCAGACGAACTTGCTCCTGAAACTTTTAAATGATTAAAAATCAATTTAAGGGTCAAAATGGAACTATTCTGAATTTTTACTTTATCATCGATATGCCTTGAAAGTGAAAATGTAAAATTTTACTGAAATTGAGTTTGAATTATTTGGTATAATTAGTCAAAGTTTTGATTTGGTTGGTTTCGTGATGTAGTTGCAATAAATTTGATTCCTTTCAGTTTCAGTTTTTATGTTGTGGGTAACAATTAATATAGAACATAATATGCCATTTTATGACTTAATAGCCACTTTCATTAATTAAAAATCGACTAAGAACTAAAAAAATGTCTTTAAAATTTTGCCGTAATACTACTAATTTTTGTAAATGACATAACGCTACAATATTAACTAATCTCCATATTTATTAGTAGTAAAATGCGATTTGTTTAATGCTAAATTATAGTTATGTCAAACAATAAAATCGTAACTAATCCTGACTATGATATTTAACTTTGTCAATGTGTTACATTCACAAAATATATTCTTGTTGAGTAAGTCTCCCCTTTTAAGAAAATTCTCCTCCTCCCTATCTCATTTCTTAATATTTCTTAAGAACTTTGCTAAATCAAATCGCTTCTAATACCCCACCAAAGAAATAGTTCTAAATAATACTGAGGACATTGTCAAATATACTAGAATTGAGTGAATTGAATCTTGTTAGAATTCAGTTAGGTAATATAAATATAATGCATGTTTTCTATATGGGCGAGCGTGAATTACGTACATCGTAATATACACTTGTAGCACGCAATGTTCTTTTGTCTAAAGGGTATCTTGTCCGATTCCTCGGTGCTCTAGCTCGTCTCTTGTCCGTGATAAGCTTGTGTGTTTCGCTCGGTAGTTTTAAAGAATTGCTGCATCGTTTTAAGTTTCATTCAATAGTTGAGTCCCAGATTTACATTTGTATTGAATCAGTAAATAGTTGTAATATCTACAACTATCACTGTTTTTAGTGGTATGGTTAGATCAAGTTTCTGTTCAAGTGAAGTCTGAAAGCTGGTTCAGTTAATATATGAGTTTATTAGTTTAGATGAGCAGTCTGTCTGGTCAGGAGAACTAGGAAAAAATAATGTAGGAGATCTGGTAATCGGTTAGTGAATTAGGTTGTATTCACTGAAAGAGTGATCTTAGAAGTTTATGAAGGAAATGACGTCATGTAAAATTATGCTCTACATCCACACGTTATTTGTTTTGCATTGTAATCCCCTCCAGCGATGACTATTGATGGACTTAATCTTATCCAAAGGATTAGATTAAGATAATAAAATCTTGATTGCAAACTTTTTGAGTGAAATGGACGTACACTGAATTGCTCCCATACAAGTTGAGGGAATGATATAGTGGGATAGTATATGACACTTCGTATTAGGATCGCACTGCCTCCTAATTATAACAGATACCTAGATGATCTGTTCTGTAGGTAGTGTAGTTAGCAATGTTAATGGCAACTGTTTAAACCCATATTATGACCAACTGTAAATGCTCTTAAAGTAGGTAACGCGGCATGATAGGAAAAAACCTAACCTAATAACCTAACCTAACCTAAAAAACCTATAAGTTATAAACCTCTATATATATTTGACTTCCCACCGGTTAACTTCTGTCACGTAAATTTAGTTAGGTCTACTAATTAACATAGTGCAAAATAAGATTTCTATAGCTTTTGGAAATTTTACTCTTAATAGTTTCCCACAACACTCTAATACCTTTTCCAGGGAACTAGTTATTTTCTAATGGAATGCCTCTTATTTAATCTACCCCTAACTTTACCGCCCCTAATCCTTTAAAAAGTTTTATTAAATTGATATTACTTTAAATTCTAAACTTATTTTAAGCTGACCTTAACAAATCTGATATTAACGTAAGTTAAAAATTACCATATTATTATAATCTTAATCTAATCTGGGAAAATATGCTTGGACCATTTTCAAAAACAGATTTTGAATTTTCAGCAAATGACAGAGGAAAACGTTTTTAAGGGCTATCTTATAGAAAATATCTGTAATAAGAGGTTCCCTTTTTTAACCTTTTATATGGATATGTTCTAGACAGAACATATGGTTTTTCTTTTTTGCTATCTAATTTTGTAAAGCTTAGCATGTCGAGTATTAGGCTAACCCTTGTATATTATGCACAAGGCCTTTTTTACTTTTTCCCCAAAAGCCCTTTAAATACATTTCTTTTTGAGGGTGTTCTTTACTTAAATTTAAATAAATTTTGCTCTTGGGGGTCGCTTTAACAACCATGTTTTTTATTAATGAAAATTAAGGATAATTTTGAAGTACGGTGTCTAGTGGTGTTATTTTAGATTATCATGCATTTAAAATTAACGATATGAGCCTAACTTGTCCCGTTTATTCTCATTTTTAAGTGCAATTTATTTTATTCTTTTGATAGCTACTCTGCTCATTTTGTGACATATCCTAATATTAATAATTACAAGGTCAGCATTACCACTTTATAATTTTACAAGTCACACTCTATACGAGGATTAGGTCCCCTAGGGGTCAGATAGTTTTTTGCTGCATTGCGAGTTTTTATTTCTATGTAAAGATCAAAATTGCTATTTTTTGTATCATTGTAAGAGTTAAAATAAGTTTAAAACAAACTAAGTACTATTTTATTTAGGCGATTTGTGATTAGTCAGTCAGGAATGATAAAATAGGTTACCTGGCTTCAGCGCACTGTCAGTGTCGTGTCATACTACCATAGGGAGATAAATGATTATACAAGCGTTTCTCATCTCCTTAAAATCCTAATTAAAAATTTTCCTAGACTCTGATAGAATAAGTTTGGAGTGAGTGAACTATCACACTTTGTAAAGACTATATAAATTCTATTAAGAGTATATAAACTTCATAGATTTTATGAAGTTTTATCATTAATTAATGTAAAAATGATAAGAATAAATTATTTATTTATTTCATAACATAAATATTGAGTACAGATTTTTTTAAATAAACAATAATTTACCCAAAGCACTAGTTATCCACTAGTGGTCACTAGTTACTTTATAGTTAAAATAAGTAAACACTTTGTATAACAATTTCGAACAGTGAGTATACAATAAATTAACACGTTTTATAGCAGTAAAACAAGTTGTTAATAGTAATAAAGCAAGTGGTGTGGTGTTCATAAAGCAAATGGTTAGCAAGAGGTACGGTGGTTAGTAAAGCATTATTAATAAAGCAAGTGTCATGTTTAATGGTTAATGCAAGTGGTTAGCAAGGCAAGTGTTATTAATGCATTAGCTAAGGCAAGTGGTGTTATGGATAATGCAAGTAGTTAGCATTAATTAATAGTAATAAGGCAAGTGTCATGTTTATGGTTAATGCAAGTGGTTAGCATTAATTAATAGTAATAAGGCAAGTGGTGTTTATGGATAATGCAAGTAGTTAGCATTAATTAATAGTAATAAGGCAAGTGTCATGTTTAATGGTTAATGCAAGTGGTTAGCATTAATTAATAGTAATAAGGCAAGTGGTGTTATGGATAATGCAAGTAGTTAGCATTAATTAATAGTAATAAGGCAAGTGTCATGTTTAATGGTTAATGCAAGTGGTTAGCATTAATTAATAGTAATAAGGCAAGTGGTGTTATGGATAATGCAAGTAGTTAGCATTAATTAATAGTAATAAGGCAAGTGTGTCATGTTTAATGGGTTAATGCAAGTGGTTAGCATTAATTAAAATAATAAGGCAAGTGGTGTTGGGGATAATGCAAGTAGTTAGCATTAATTAATAGTAATAAGGCAAGTGGTGTTAGGGATAATGCAAGTAGTTTTATTTAAATTTTTTTTATTAAAAAATTTTTTTTAGTATCAATTATTATACGAATACTAATCTTTAGTCTATTCACTGAAATTTAGATGTTTTTATAAATTATAAATTATTTTTTGGCTTTTTCACTAATATAAGGTTAACCTGATAGGATAAAGCTTGTAAAACTTTTTTCGAAATAAAGAATTATTATTATTATAGTTAGCATTAATTAATAGTAATAAGGCAAGTGGTGTTGGGGATAATGCAAGTAGTTAGCACTAGATAATAGTAAAAAAGTAAACGGTGTAGTGGTTAAAAAGAACAAGAGGTGCGGTGATTATAGAGCAAGTGGTTTGGTGGATATAAATCAGGTGGTTAGTGAGTAGTGTGGTGGTTATAGCATTAGATGATAGTAAAAAAGCAAGAGGTGTAGTGGTTAATGCAAGTGGTTAGCAATTAATAAAGGTGGTTAGCATTTAATAAGCAAGTGGTTAGCATTTAATAAAGCAAGTGGTTAGCTTTTAATAAAGCAAGTGGTTAGCATTTAATAAAGCAAGTTAGCATTTAATGGTTAGCAATTAATAAAGCAAGTGGTTAGCAGCAAGTGGTTAGCATTTAATAAAGCAGTGGTTAGCTTTTAATAAAGCAAGTGGTTAGCTTTTAATAAAGCAAGTGGTTAGCATTTAATAAAGCAAGTGGTTAGCATTTAATAAGGCAGATGTTAGCATTTAATAAAGCGCATTTAATAAAGCAAGTGGTTTAGCTTTAATAAAGCAAGGGTTAGCATTTAATAAAGCAAGTGGTTAGCATTTAATAAAGCAAGTGGTTAGCATTTAATAAAGGTGGTTAGATTTAATAAAGCAAGTGGTTAGCATTTAATAAAGCAAGTGGTTAGCATTTAATAAAGCAAGTGGTTAGCATTTAATAAAGCAAGTGGTTAGCATTAATAAAGCAAGTGGTTAGCTTAATAAAGCAAGTGGTTAGCATTTAATAAAGCAAGTGGTTAGCATTTAATAAAGCAAGTGGTTAGCATTTAATAAAGCAAGTAAGCAAGTGGTTAGCATTTAATAAAGCAAGTGGTTAGCATATTATAAAGCAAGTGGTTAGCATTTAATAAAGCAGTTGGTTAGCATTATTTAAGTGTGATAAAGCAAGTGGTGAGGTAGTCAATGTAAAAGATTAGCACTAATTAATAGTAATAAAACAAGTGTTGTTGTTAATAATCCAAGTCGTTAGCACTAGATATTAGTAAAAAAGTAAGTGGTTACTACAAGTTAATAGTTATAAGGCAAGTGGTCAGAAAATGGTGCATAATACAAGAGCCATTATGCTTTAGTTAATAGTAATGAGGCAAGCGATGAGGCTCTAACTATTTAGTTACTATTACTTAACACTTATATACACTATTACTACTTGTTTCACTCATTACATTTAATTTATGTCCTGTTACACGAATAACGTATTCTCTGTTACACCGATAACTTATCCCCTGTTACAGTGATATCTTATCCTCTGTTACACCGATAACTTATCTTCTGTTATACCGTTAACTTATCCTCTGTTACAGTGATATCTTATCCTCTGTTACACCGATAACATATTCCCTTTTACACGAATAACTTATTCCTCGCTGATACACTCACACTGGTTCACATAATGAATGCACAGGGTAACAAACAGGATTAATGTGGATCAATATAAAAGAAACGTTCAACAGTTTTAGATTTTGTAATATTCAACTAAAAGTGTGTGTAGTTCATATTAATTACAGTCTGCCAAACATTATATTAACTTATATCATAAAATGTTATATTATAACAATCTTTAATTATACTATAAACTTTTTTGTCACTATTTCAATTATTTTTTTAAGCACGCTTAAGAGAATATGATAATGGATATACTTTTCATTTATTAAAAACAAAAGCTAATTGTTAAATATAATGTTTATAAACATGTACTAATTTATTTTGTTTTTTATTTTTTTTAAAAAGGATTATATGAAAAATAAAATACCTCTATTGTTTTAATTTATCACAATTTTTGTTTATCCGTTGCCTTTTACGTTTTTTGTGCTGCAATATAATAATATTTTTAAAGTGAATTTTTAATGGCCTTTTACACTTCCATTATAGTGAGGCAAAAAACGAGGACCTATTTCTAAAAAAAAATACAAAGAGAAAAAAAATTAAAAGAATAACGTTGAAGGGCGTTCCCGCTGCGGGAAGCCTTAAGGGAAGCTGGAGGGGGGGACGAACCCAATAATTGGATCTTGGAAAGCTCTACTGTAATTTGTTGAGGGGCACTGGAAAAATTGCCTCTTTACCACAAGTATGATAAAACTTAATTGAGTGTTTTCACGAAGATTTCTTATGCCTTGATTTTTATGAACTGTTAATAAATTGTTTTAAAAACTAAAAATTGTTAAATTGTGTCTGTTTCTAATTCAAGATCCTTTTATTTTTCATTTTTATTTTTTCATTACAAAAATTATAAAACTACACTATCTTAGAGTAGATGAGACCAATGTATTTTGAATACAATTCAACCAAGAACAAGTGACAACCTCTATAGTTTTGTGCTTGGCCTTTTAGATAGCAAGTTTAGTACGAAGATGGTTTGATCTAGCACCAATCTATTAACTCACTAATCTAGCTCTTAAGCTATGTCTACTAACACATGTTCAGTGTGACTTAAGTTTAAGTTACGGTCGTTATAAGGTAAGAATCATGAAAAGAGGGTATGAGACTTGTTTATTTAATCAGAGGTGTTGTCGTAAGATATATTTATCTTAAACTAACTTGTATATCAGGACATGGCTCCAATGCTTGTCTTACGTAAAGTTGCTTGGCCATGTAAAAAATCAAATATTCGACCTAATACTACCTTTTGATTTTGACATGTCATAAAAATGTAACTGCTAAATTTTGCCGATATCAACAATTTTTAGAAAATTAGGCCTCTGCTATTACGCTACAGGTGGTCTATCGGTTACATTTTGAAACATCGAATAGGTAGGTACCTTGAACCCTCATCAATAATATAATCAAATAAACAGACAAAATTTCAGTAACTTTATACATATAGAATTTCCATTATATTAAACAAAAAAAATGTGGGAAAACCCGACAGCTATTGATTTATTATAACCTTAGCACATAATTGTAGTAGGTTAAAAAGAGGTTAAACAGAGCCCCAAAGAGGTGTATCAAGCCTCTCAATGTATTGAGATAGGGTATGTCCTGTCTAGTCATTTACCTTTACGGCTATAAATAAGTACACTGCAGAAAGCCTTAATACTTGTTGTTTTGAAGAATCAGCTACCGTAGATACTTGCTGTTGGATATAAATATCCATGAACACGTTTCGGCTTAACACCATCATCACCGGGTAGCGAACACTCGATTTCTCAACTTTGTATACGTGGGTGATGATCCACATATACATGATCCTGACTCAGGTACTCACTTCCTATATAAACCCTCTCCTGCTCCATTCCTTATCTTCAGAGGGCTTGTCGTGCTCATTGAGACAAGAAGTTATTCTAGTTGCCCCACCTGTTGATGATGGCGTTAAGCTAAAACCAGTCCAGGGTTGTTCATATCCAACATCAAGCATCGACGGTAGCTGATACTTTTAATGCTTCTTACAGTAAATATAACCTCTTTAATTTTAACTTGTTTTTTGTTTCAGTTCGAAGTTGGAGCGGAGGAGTAACGCCTCAACCAGTGTGGGGTCTAGGATGTTTAGTATTGTCTGTACTATTTACAATATCTGCGAGATAGTCCAACTTAATCCATTAAACATCTTGACAACACGACTCAATACTTAGATTGTAAATGTATACGTTTTTGTTACGGTAACAATTTTTTTTGTTTTTTTTTTTTTTGTTCGACATTTTTCGGTACACTAAAGATTATGTTTAAAAACATGACTTAAGATTGACGAAATGTTCTTTTTGTGTAATAACATAGGAATAAATCTCTTATTTATAAACATAGATATAAGTCTTACTCATGTCACAGAAATAAGTAATACGCAATCTTAAGTTATGATCTAAAAACTCTATCTAAAGTTTTTGTACGGTTGTGTAATAATCCATGTTTTGCAATTCTATTTTTGTTTTTGCAAGTCAAAAATAATAATCCGAGTGAAATCATAATACCCAATTTAACCAAAAAAATCCATTAGCATAGTAGTGGAACGTCAATGATAATCATCATGGAGGATCGACATCATAATATTATAGTGATCCTCAAGTGTTTAGTATTGCCAACTATAGCCTGACAAAAGCTTGAATAAGGCCAGACAAAAGTCTGAACTTTAGCCTCATGAGGGGGAATAATAGATTCCTAAGTCTCTGTCTTCAAATTATATTTGTCTACAAATCTGTGGAATCAAATGGTATACCTAAACTGTATAATACCAAACACTTATATTTTCTCGTCAATAACCAAATTACAACAGCATTAAAATACACTCTCTATACCCTAGAAGCATAATCCAATATTTAAAGTTTCGCGGATTCATTTAAAAAATTTCATGTATAAAATATATTTGATTTGAGGCGTATCCCTATCAAATCCTAACACTTATCATAAAAGCAAATCCAAAATAATATAAATATTTATATAACCCAACCGCAGAAACTACGTTGGGTGAAACTTGAAACCAAAATACAAGAAATATTGCCTCCAGGGAGTTCGTATCCCACAAAAATTATAGATGTATTAAATAAAATAGGAGGTAAAACAATATTAATAGAAACAATATTTGAAATATTTTCAATATTTATGTATACTTTCGATTTTCTTGTTTTTGGCATTCTATTAACAAAATATTTCACCTTAGTTGTAAATTTAGTTCGGGGTATTTTACAGCAGTGAAGTTATGTGTTAAGACTTTGTTATAAAATAGTTGAATGAAATCGTTTATCATATTTTATTTTTCCGTTTGGGTGGAGTCAAGTTGTAATGCAGTTCGAAAATATCTAAACCGTGTGTTTGCTCTTGTGGGAATATTTAGTCTACATTTTGTGCTCTCATCGCGCAAAAAAACGATCAAAATAAACCTTTGTAAAAAAAACTTCTTGCTCTACCTCGTTAGAAAATAATCAGAAATGTATGGCTCTTGTTTTCTTACACAATACATCAATCATGCTGAATTTGTCTATTTTTAGACGTCTTGAAATAGTAATTTGAAGAACAAATCTCTTGAAAAGAAATATAAAGGAAAAGCTACAATCAGCTTATCAAGGTCATTGTTGAAACTCAAGTCAAAATCGATCATGGTTTGCTGATTTGTTTTAGCTTTGGTTTCTAAATGATCTATAGGTTAAGTATGCGCTATTCAGCATACATCTGTGATACACCGGGTGGAACATTTCAAATGCGCCAAAATAGAATCCTTAAAAATAAGAGGAACATAGTTCTAAAAAAACGCTGTTTCTGCCCCCAGCACTATGAACTTTGAATCTTGTGAGTTCAAATTTAAAATTTTTTTGTTATATTTTTTTGCCCGGATTAACCGCTTCGGCAGCTTGGTCCTTAGCGGTAATCACTCTATCCGGCCGCTATCTCTAATTCGAGTAAGTCCTCCAACTAACCCTGTTAAAGGCACTTCTTTTAATAGTACATATCTTTGTTTTTATTTATTAAAAATAAACTGTTTCTAATTTATTTTTATTTTTTAATTTATTATTCTCTCCCCCCCCCCGGATTATTCACCCTTTTATCCTAAATCATTACTCCTTGTGTATCCTAGTGATTTATGAGACCGCGCCGCATATATTTATTTTACTTATATAACTTTATTTTACTTTATTCATTTATTTCAATTTACTTATTTATTTATTCTTTTGTTTTATTTTACATATTTAATATTATTACTTCTCCTTATAATTACTTTATTTATTCAATTTTTTACTTATTAATTTTATTGCAATTTATTTAGTACCCTTTAATATGTAAATAAATACTTTTCATGTGCTGTCAAAGGAACTGTGCTGTTCTGGCGTTTTATTTTACTCGTTTGATCAATGGAACGTGTTCATGGTGTTCTATTCATGTACTGCTGCGTGTTTTTGTTACGATACCATTTTCATATCTTCTCACTTCTAGGCTGAAGGGTGTGTATTAATATTTTTTATAGTACCTTTGAAGTTATGCTGACACCAGAGTACATCAGATGTTTGGAGCTACACTCTGTTGTACAGGTAGTTTTGTTTCCACTTTAGTAACGTTGAACTTTTTAATTAGGGCATACCGTAATATTGCATATCTTAAAAATTGTCTATTAATATCACCATATACCGTTATTTTTTCGTTATGCTATTGCTTGACACACAAGCACACCCATACATATATATATATATATATATATATATAATATATATATATATATATATATATATATATATATATATATATATATATATATATATATATATATATGTATATTAATCAAAACAAGAAGCTAAAATAATTTTGATTAAATATCTTTGATATATGTTACACCATACATCAATGGTGTGATGTATACAACCATGGCAAAAAATTACCGAAATATGTTCTTATTGGACTAACATTTCTTAGGATTTAATGTTTTTTCTAAAATAGGCATTGTTGCGTTATGCTCTAATTAAACGTTTTTAAGTAATTAAAAGTGGTAACAAAATTTGTTTAATTAAAGCCTCAAGGGCCTAAAAACACGATTTTCAAAAGACTATTTTTCCCCTTTATTTTTATGGATTTTTCGGTGCAAGGTTTGTGGATGTTGTAGGTTAGTGAATTAGTAATTTTCCACCCGGTATGTGATAAATATGATGAGAGATTATATTCTTTTATCTTTAATTAATTAAATTTAACAGTTTTAGCAATAATTATATTTTTTAAATTTGCATAAAAATACCAATATTTTAAATCCATTTTAAGCCAGATATGAAATTTATAAATTGTGTATTAAAACGTCTGTATTTTCTGATTGTTTCAAAGCCGATAGGTTATTAAAGTTATCTGCCATAAGTCCTCTGCTGATTAGACCATTAGCTTGTGACCTCACAAAGGGCAATGTATCCTTATTTTTGAATTTCCTCATTTATACGGTAGGTATATAGGAAAAATATTGTTGGCAGAAAAATCTGAAACCGTGATTTCACCTGAATTAACCGTATTAGGTGTTTTAAGACCTTCTGAGTGGTTTTTACAAAGTGTCTGTTTTTATCGCGTTTCTGCTATCTTTTTTGCGCTAGAAAGTTATAACTTGTTACAAAAATTAATATTTAGGTCTTGTTGTGCTATCCAGGAAATAAATTTTATATGACGTCATTAACCAAAAATATCGACTATATTTTTAAGCGATTAGTCAGTCAGGAATGATAAGGATTAAACAAATGATTATTTTACTATAGGAATTAAACGCATAGCCTACTGTGGATAATGTAAATAGATAAGTGTAAAATATACGGTTAAGTGAAACCTGCACGTACAGAAATATGCTCAGGTTTCAATTAGCGTCTCTTAACTTTGTTAAGTACTTCTTTTTATCGTATACTATTTCTCTAAACCAAAGTGTTGCAGTTAATTGCAGTTAAAGCTTTTTCTAAAACGAACAGATACTATTTAGTTATCTCAGTTAGTTTAGATAAAAGTTTAGTGGCCCCTATCTAAAGTTTTATCAACCAAACGTTGAATTGTTTTGTAAAGTTTTCTTCCAAATCAAAATGATCTAAACTAGTTTTGGATAAAAGTTTCTCTCTTTGCCCTTAGAGCACTTTTACTTGTCAAATTTAAATTTTCCTTGTAAAACTTACTTTAAATGGAAGAATTTTAGTTTGGAAATAATTTAAAGAGTTGTTTATTTAATTCTATTTATATTGGTTTGGTTAAAGTCATAAATTTGTCAGGATTTATATTTGCATTTTATTTGTTATTTTCATTACCTTAGCTATTAGTTCTTTTAAATAGTTAATCTAGTTTTTTGTTGGTAATTTTACCTCAAAAAGTCTGGTAAAAAAAGAGCTTAGTTACCAAGGCATTAATTAATTGACTCTGAGCTTCAAAGCCAAGATCTGTTCTCTCGGTTTTTATACATCTATGGTTACCGCTGTAAAAAATAACCTTCTCATAGAATAGTGTCTTCTTCAGAAATTCAGGATACCCTCTTTAGTAAAACATCTTATATATTATAATTTCTTCTGCTTGAGATCTTTGAGGCAACTACGCAAGGTGCAGTGACTTATTTTCATTAAGGCTCGCTTTAATGAACTAGGTATGGCAATAATTTGGAATTCTAACTAGATGTAACTAGAATGTATACAAATAAAGTCTCGCATATTAGAAATTATCATGTATAGTCCTTACGATTTAATCAAATAATTAATAGACAAGTAGATTATTTAATGATCTTATTAGTTTTATCTAGGTTCATTCACAATACTCTGGTTGTGATGCGTGCGGTGACAGCTCAAATTCTAACCCGTTTCATCGTTATTACATTTCACATTAAATTGTGCATTAAATCATATGCGACGATTTAAAACAGCTTGTAGTAGCTTTACAGAAATTTTTACAAGTAGACTAAACCCGCACAAATATATCAGTAATTAGAATTCATTTGTTTGAGGAACACCTTAGAGCCCTGACGCAAAAGAAATCTTTCCGTTTTTAAAGTTTCTGAATTTGTTTTACCCCTCTTCCGATTTAGTGATGAATATTTTTGTTTGTGCTGTTTTTTAGCTATTTATTTTATTTTTTAATTTTAATTAGTTTAATGTGGATTTGCTATATTTATTTTTTTATGTCAGTTACAAGAATAATATTTTTCATTCGTTCTAACAACGCTTAAATTGAAAAATAACTTAAATTATTTGTGTATGTATCATCTAAATGGTTTTTTAAGAAATGAAGAAAAATTATTTGAAGAAAATTGTTTTATTAATGAATTAAAAGAAAGAAAACTTATTTTGTGAAAAATGGTCAGTGAAGTTTTTTAATCCTATCGACACTTAAGAAGTCTTCCCAACGATTGTATTATTTATAAATTTACATTTTTAACTGAATTTAAATTCTCTATGAAAAATTAGTGAACCAATTTGCTTGTAATCAGAGAATTACTATGACTTTATTTTATAACTAATAATAATATGTTGGTTTAAAACATCATTATTATGACAATGATAATATATTTGTTGACGTCTATTTTAAATAGCTACAAGTAATAACCGAAGGAGCCAGTCTATTTAATTAATTGTTAGTTTAAATGAGATAGCACTAAGAGTATAGACGAGAGATGTTAGTGTAGAGAGTACATTTGCCATTTGACAATGGGGTGTCATTTCGATTGACAAAGGAATATCGATCCCTTGACTAAGGAATATATTTATCCTTTGACTAAGCAATATGATTTACTAAGAAATTGACAAAGAAATGTCATTATTGTTTGACAAAGGAACGTCTTATCGTTCAACAAAGGAATTATGTATCGCTCGACTATGGAATGTCTTTATTTTATTGACTGACAAAGAAATGTCTTTATGATTAAAAGCAATGTCTTTATTGTATTGACTGACAAAAAAATGTCTTTATTGATTAAGAGAGCAATGTCTTTATTGTATTGACTGACAAAGAAATGTCTTTATTATGTCTATTGACTGACAAAGAAATGTATTGCAATTGTATTGGAGAGATGTCTTTAAACTGAAATGTCTTTATTGATTAAGAGAGCAATGTCTTTATTGTATTGACTGACAAAGAAATGTCTTTATTGATTAAGAGAGCAATGTCTTTATTGTATTGACTGACAAAGAAATGTCTTTATTGATTAAGAGAGCAATGTCTTTATTGTATTGACTGACAAAGAAATGTCTTTATTGATTAAGAGAGCAATGTCTTTATTGTATTGACCTGACAAAGAAATGTCTTTATTGATTAAGAGAGCAATGTCTTTATTGTATTGACTCAAATGTCTTATTGATTAAGAGAGCAATGTCTTTAATTGAGAGCAATGTCTTTATTGATTATTGTATTGACTGTTATTGATTAAGAGAGCAATGTCTTATTGTATTGACTGACAAAGAAATGTCTTTATTGATTAAGAGAGCAATGTCTTTATTGTATTGACTGACAAAAATGTCTTTATTGATTAAGAGAGCAATGTCTTTATGTATTGACTGACAAGAAATGTCTTTATTGATTAATGTCTTTATTGATTTAATGTCAGCAATGTCTTATTGTATTGACTGACAAAGAAATGTCTTTATGTAAGAAGCAATGTCACTGACAAAGAATGGATTAAGAGAGCAATGTCTTTATTGTATTGATTCACAAAGGAATGTCTTTATTAATTAAAAAAAAGAATACCTTAATCGTTTGACCACAGGTTGTCTGAATCAAGTGATTAGAATACACTTTTGTCAATACTCTTATTAGTCAATAAGTTTTCGAGAAATCCACTGGACCTCATTGATTAATTTTTGCCCAATTTATAATCATCGCCGTTTATTTATTAATTTAAAAATAAAAAAAATCATTTATCATCATCCCTTTCAATCTGGAATTATAAAGCATCTTTTGCTTTGTGGGATGGAGATATTTATAGTATTAAAAATATGTGGGATGAATTTAGTTCAATTAAAAGTAATAACTTTACAAAGACTCTTTTAACACCCATATTAAATTAAGATAAATAAATAAACATAATTACTAAATAGCTGTTCATTATAAAAAATATTTAATAACTTATTATTGATTTTGAACTTATCATTGGTGCAATATAATTAAATAAATCAAAAACAAAATTATCCAATTAAATAAATTAATTTTATTTGATTAGACAAATTAAATAAATTTTGTTGTTTTAATAAATATTGACTAATAATTTCAAAATTAAGCTGTTTTTCAATTTCATTATTTTTGTTGATTTTACACAAATATTTTCGTAAGGACTAAAAAACTCAAGTGGAAAAACTTATAAATTAGAAAAACAATGTTATATAGTTTACCTTTTTTTATAGTTTTTTTTAGTTCTGTAGTTTTCCTTGTTCTCCTTCGTCATTATCCCCTAAAATGATTTAAAATTTGTGTAAAAACTGTTTATAAATTAAATTAAGTGTCCGTTTAAAACTTACATGAAAATAATTTAAATTTTGTATATAATAATTCCTAAAAAATATATGTTTGTTAAAGGTTATGTTAACTATAAGTAAATAATTAATTATAAAAAAAATTAAATTGTAAGAATTAATATAAATTATTTAAATTAGAATTACATTGTATTTAAATTATTGTAAAACAATACTAATAAAAATATATGCCAGTAATATTTGTTAAATTTGTATTGTATTATATTTTTTTTATTTTAAAAAAATGATGAAAAAATAAATGTTTTTTTCAATATATTTATTTTATTATATTAAAATGTATTTACTTGCAGTTAGGGCCTACATGAGTTTTCACAAATTGTCTTTCATTTTTCATACTAAATA
This sequence comes from Microvelia longipes, assembly GCA_018340805.1. NCBI lineage: Eukaryota > Metazoa > Arthropoda > Insecta > Hemiptera > Veliidae > Microvelia > Microvelia longipes. Next base: position 41,521,068 of record JACMZG010001914.1, read on the forward strand.
AGATTAAGGTGGGTCATTAATCACTAAATTTTCACTTACGCAGTTCTTTGGAGAAAGGAACGGAGGAATTTCTTAGCGGGGAAGTTTTGGTTGAAGTGACGTATAAACCTCGAAATTAATGACGTTTCTCATCACGCTATTTTTTTAACTTGTTTTTTCTGAGATGGTTTCATGATTTTTCTTATATTTCCAAAGCCTAGTTTTGTGCTTGGTTAACGTGGTTATTTGGAAAGAAACTTATTTTTGATAATTTTTTATTTAATTAAGTCGGCTAGTTCAGGTGTCTGATTTGAAAGTACATGTAAAAAATAGCAGGCTGAGAAATCGTTTTGCTCGGTCAGTTGTAACCGAATAAGAACCTGTCAATTTTCCTTTTTAGCAAATTTTGACTATCTTTTAAATTTTTCTATTTATCTTACCTTTCAATTTTCTAACCTTTAAATAAATAATATGTGAAAACAGACTATTATTATATTTTATTTTAATTCTAAGTAGACCAATGTTTAAAAATAAATACAACTTATATATATATATATATATATATAATATATATATATATATATATATATATATATATATAATAAAGTTTCGCAAAACGTATTTTTTCGTCATTAGGAACCTCTGAAACGGATTTGTGTCGTGGTCCTAGGTTCGAATTCCGCCATGACGCTTATCCCATTAGGCGAATTTCCAAAGGAAATTCGCTAAAAACTGACTTAGTTAATACTTATTTACCTAAGGGTTCATTGTTTTACACATAAGTGCAAGTATGTTATTGTATTACGCATAAGCGTAAGTGTTTTACAGTGTTACATATTAGTGCAAGTGTCGATTACACATTCTGAGAGAGTTTTATGTTTCATAAATAGTACTGTATTAGTATTTGTTGATTTAGTGCAGTTGATTTGTGCACGTAAAACAATATTTCTTGTATTGTTTAATATGAGATAGTACGATGATCAAATGGTCTTGCTGACATTTGATCAGGCAAGATCTAAATTCCGAGTCAAAATTATATTCTTTCTTTGATTTCCACTTTCACTTCTTTGGCTGTTTATGATTCTTAATTTTGCTGATTCGCCGTTATAAAATTGAGTTTAAAGAAATCATTCTTTCCTAAGAATAATTTCTTAGGATTAAAAAAATTAAATTAAAGAAATGCGTTTATCCTAAATAGAAGCATAAGGGTAGCACGATAAAAAGTATTCAGTATCAATTAGGTTCACTTGTATTTTTTTTATCTAGGTCTATTATTAGAAAAAAGTCAGACAGTGGCTTATTACTGAAAAATTTCGTTAGCCTTTGAAAAAATTTGAAAAAGTAGTCTAATGATAATAAATCAAACTAGGATTCTTTTTTCTGACCCTAAAAAAAATAAAGTCTTAGATATGAAAGGTCGAAGAAGATTTAAGGATGAAATGTAAAGTCGAAAGGGTGTAAGGACGAATAGATTTAGAAGCGAAGGGACTTAAGGGCGAATAAATCTTTCTTTGATCTTAAGCGAATTCTCCTGAGGTCTCTTTTGTAAAAAAAATACTTTCGGAAAAAAGGAAGTCTTTAGAATTCAAAGTAAATCTTTACTCAGGGAATATTAATGAATATCAATAAAATCAATAGGGAACCTTACCAACTTGAAAATTTCCACCCATATATCAGCATAATTGACTCAATAAAAAAGGAACGATAATTTAAAAACATTCCCCACTTTTAAAAAAATATGAGGTGCGCTTTCGACCTAACAAGACCTCATCATCAGCGTCTTATGCAAAGAATAAAAAAAATATATAAATACAATTTATTTATTATTTTTAGTTATTAATTATTTATTTTAAGTAATAAGGGCCTGATGTTCCCTTAGCCTATAATATTATTAAGTATATAAAGTTATATTTATACTTAATATATATTAAGTTATACTCGTTACTATTATTTGAGTTTATATGATATATTATAAAAAAAAAAATTACAATTAAAACAATTAAAAATATGCAAATAAAATAAATGAATAAATAATAATAATAATAATATATGTATATAAAAATTGAAAAAAATACCTAAAAATATATAATAAAATAATAAATAAAATATATAATTCAGTATTGTCTGGTGGTTTTTTTAATCTTCATATTAGGTGAAAAAGTTGGAACTAATATAATCAGGTAGCGTATTAAAAAAAATATGGCCCCTCTTAAAAACCTGGCGATGTAACAGTAATATGTTTTATCTACTCCATGCATTGTAAGTTCTACTTACAGTCTTGTTACCTCACACTGTAAATGTACTTTTACTCCCTAGGGAGGAAAAGTGAAAGTGTTGCCAACTTGACAGAATTTTTTAATAAATTTTTTAGGATTTTTTTCGGTGTTATGTTGGTACTACGGGTAGAATATACAATATACACACGCTAATGTTTAAATTACAAATATAGTATTACACATTATTCTATTGACATCTTACAATAAAATAATGTGAAGATAGTGGGTTCATTCTCTCTTCATCAGAGTAATTGACATGGTAAGAATAAACTAAACTAACACAATAACAATTAAGAAGCTGAAGAATATATTAATAGTTGTTAGTATTAGTTCTCTAGTCGTAGATAAAATGTAATATGCAACAAGGAATAAAAATTTTCAGCTCTCGTATTATCTCCCTCGTCAAGCCTCGGGAGCCAAAATGTTAGTTAACTCCCTCGGCAAGCCTCGGGAGCTAACTAGTTTATCTCCCTCGGCCTACCGGCCTCGTGAGCTAATGAAGTTTCCTCCTTCGGCGCTGTCTTAGGACGAAACTTTAACTTGAGCTGTAAAACTTACTTCATCCCTTGTTGCATAAATAACTATATTTAACTGTCTTCAATGTTGTATTTGTTTTATTTCTCGTGTTGCGATCGTGATTATTACCCAAATATTGGATATGACTGACTCAATAATCATGCGCATGAAACATGCCAAATTTTCTGTTGCATGATCAATTATTCGACATTTTTTTATTTTTATGGCTTGAAATAATAATATCCTATCTCTTTTATTTAATCTAATTCTTACAACTTCTTACTGGCACCATTAATTTCGTAGAATTCCATTTTGATCTCGACTTTAAAGTATGCTTTAATTCTACAAGATATAATAAAGACTTTACTTTTTAATAATTAATTATAATCGTATTTGTGATGATCTTCATGAAATCTTTAACATAAAAAGCAAACTTACTAATAACTAAGAGATATATAAGAACCAGATTAAATTTACCTCAGACTCATTATCAGGCCGTATACATTTACAAAATACATATACCCTTTCAAAATTGGAATCTTTTAGACAGTACATGCATTAAAAGATTTGTTACATTTAGGTAGTTGTATTTGTTATATTTTTGCAAATTCTTATCTGAAAAATTAAAGAGTAAAGTAATGAGAGGGGGGCTCAAATTCCTTCCTTCTTAATCCAAAAAAAATATATCTCGGCAAAATTATTATAATATATAAGCACGATGACTCTCGAAGGCTTTCTCAAATAGAAACTTGGCATATGGCGAGATATTGGAGAGGATTAAAATTAAATTTGTCAAAGAAATGTCGAAATGTCAAGAAAAATAATATATGAACAAAAAATACAAAACAAAGTACGAATATACAAAAGACTACTTCTAATCGGACCATAAGCCCGCAAAGCAGTAGACTCTAAGCGGCTACGTTGTGTAGCGGTCAAGGGTTTTATAAGTGGCATGGGGCCCTGTGTTATATGTAATGTTTCAAAATATAAAAATAACCATAAATTGTAATTTGTGTTTGAAAAAAATTGGGTTGTAATAAAATTTAAGATTAAAATTCTATAGAATGTGTAAAATAAATAATAATAAATGCTATGTAAATATTTTTTTATTTACTCTAAGTTTATGCTAGAGCTAAAGTATACAAAATGTATTAAACTAACCTACTATAGTAAAGTAAATAAGATTAAAATGTACTTTGTAAATAAAATTTGTAATTAATTTTATCATTCTTATTCAGTTTACTCATTTTGTAATATAATTATAATGAATTAATATTATATATGGTCACATATTAGTGTATTTATGTTAATTAATAAAAAAATTAAATTATTATTTGATTTTTTATAAACTTATTTTCTGATAATAATTATTTTTAAGAAGCATATGAAATAAAGGTATGTCCAAAAAAGTTGTTGGGTACAAAATAAATAGATACGTATTTTGTTAAAAAGGGATAAATAATGTACAAATTTTAATATTAAATTGTAGAGCACAAAAAATATAACAGGTATAGATTGTCAGGTATGCAAGTGCATCAAGCAGAAGGTAGGGGTAAACATGGTGCTGGTCTCTAGCGGCAGCTCTGGAACTAACCTACCATAACATTTTCTCTACCTTTTGAAGTTATTATTATAAAACCATCTCGTTCTTTATTACCATTATAACGGCACGAGTATATACTTGAAATTGTCCTTAAAATTATTTGGATAAATCGGTAAATATGGATGAAATGGCTGAAGACATTTACAAAAAAAGGGGTAAACATAGTGCTGGTCTCTAGCGGCAGCTCTGGAACTAACCTACCATAACATTTTCTCTACCTTTTGTTATTATTATAAAACCATCTCGTTCTTTATTACCATTATAACGGCACGAGTATATACTTGAAATTTGTCCTTAGAAAATTATTTGGATAAATCGGTAATATTTGGATGAAATGGCTGAAGACATTAACAAAAAAAATACGACAGGAGCGCTATCTCGTAGTGGACATAGTAAAACTCCCATATTAAATACTAGCGCTCCTGTTACTTGGCTACGATACTAACCTTTCTTGTCCAAATCCCAGGATCATCTATCTTTATCTAAATTTTCTTTGTTGTAGAATATATGTAGTACTATTCTTTGTTGTCCGGTATATAGTCCTTTACTGCTTCTAACTTGATAATATGCCCTATACCGCTTAGGAGTATAAATATGTAAAGCTGTCTTTAACAAAACGTCATCAGTACTTAGCTGTTGACGAGGAATAATCAGATAGGTGTAAGAGGGTGTAAACTACAGGTAAGACCTCGATTTGTTGTAGTACAGAGACTATAGATATGTAGGGACTTAAGCATCGGCGGGTTTTTGAATTTTAAATTTCTATATTTTTTATTTTATTATTTTGACAAATTATGTCTAATGTTTTAAAAGAAAATATTTTTTTCATAGTGTATCTAATAGTTGTTCTACTATATTAGAGATCTATCGCTAATTTGGTGACTCACGTGATGAACAATTATCAGTATCTTATAATATTACAATTTTATTTATTTTGTAACTTCAATTAAATATGACAATTGAAGAAACGCTGCCTCAAAACAACGGCGCTAATCTAACTCCTGCAACAGCAACCACTACCAGTTCTACTTCAAACCAACAAACTGCAGTAGTGTCAATTAATAGAGTTGCAGTAAGAGTCCCACCCTTCTGGAAAAGTAGACCTGCATTATGGTTCAATCAGGTCGAATCCCAGTTTGTCACCGCAGTATAACAGATGAAAAAACCAAGTTTCATACTGTAGGCGCATTGGAAATGGATGTTATGATTCAAATAGCTGACATTTTAACTTCACCACCACTGTTAAATCCGTATCAAACTATTAAACAAAGAATAATAAATGAATTCTCTGATTCAGAAGAAAGGCAAATAAAACAGTTTGACAAGTGTTGAATTAGGAATAAAAAACCGAGCCATCTCTTACGACAAATGAGAGAACTAGGAGGGTCGAAGGTAGGTGAAGAGCTGTTAAAAACTTTGTCATGCAGAGAATGCCAACTCAAGTCCAAACTGTTCTTCAGTCACGAAGAACCAGATCTAACTAAGCTTTCCTTGCTTGCTGACAAAATAATCGAAGTGACAACAAACCAAGTAATGGCAATTGAGACAACAAATAAAGAAGGCACATTAGCAAGTCAAGTAACAGAATTGAGTAAACAGATGGCTGAACTGGCAGCGATAGTGAAAGAACAACAGGAGGAGGGCAGAAATTATGACCGATACAGATGCAGAAGTTGCTCACGAAGTAGATCGTCATCAAGACCAAGTACGAGCAGGGCAGCTTCACAATATAAAGATATTTGTTATTACCACTCAAAATTTGGAGAAAAGGCTTATAAATGCACAAACCATACATTTCATCAAAAAACGAGAAGGCCCTTCACTTGCGGCAGTGAACGGAGAGGCCAACCAGTTTTAGCCGCTTATGTGTAGCAGATAGGTCGACTGATGGAAGTACCCTAGTAGATACAGGAGCAGATTTGTCGGTGATACCCGTGAATCGGTTTAAAAAGCGATCGCCGGACCCTGCTTTCAGAATATTCGCGGCAAACGGCACGGGCATTCGAACTTTCGGGGAAATTGGACTTACAATTAACCTTGGGTTACGCAGAAACTTCAACTGGAAACTTCCTGTGGCAGACGTTCCACAACCAATTTAGGAGCGGATTTCTGAGCCACTATGGCCTCATAATAGATCTTAAAAAACGGGCGTTATAACAGATGGCCTTACACTAGTATCATCCAAAGTAGCTGTCACAGAAGGCAAACCTGTCATCATTAGGGCTATGAAAGAAGACAGTATATTCTACGAGCTACTGAGAACAAAATATCCTGTTATAATGAAGGACTTTCTCCCCCGCAGAAGTATTACATAAATACTACTCATCACATCCAACGAACGGCCACCAGTTTTGTAAGGCACGCCGGCTAGACTCTAAAAAATTGCAAGATGCTAAAAAAGGAGTTTGACTCCATGATAGCTCAGGGCATTTGCAGGCCATCGGATAGCAATTGGGCTAGCCCCTACATATGGTGAAAAAGAAAACGGCGACTGGCGACCTTGCGGAGATTATCGAGCGCTCAACAACATAACAGTCCCAGACAGGTATCCATTGCCACACATTCACGATTTGACTAACGGTCTAAACGGGAAATACATTTTTTCAACTCTTGATCTTACAAAGGCATACCACCAAATACCAATAGAGACTGCAGATATTCCTAAAACTGCTGTTATTACTCCGTTTGGCTTATTTGAGTTTGTGAGAATGCCTTTTGGCCTCCGAAACGCTAGCCAGACGTTTCAAAGATTTATTCATAACGTTCTGAGAGGGCTCGATTTTGTATTTGTGTACTTGGATGACGTATTAATAAGTTCTAGGACAATAGAAGAGCACGTCGAGCACGTAAAACAAGTATTCGAAAGGCTCCAGCAGTTCGGGATAGCTTTGATGCAGCTAAATGCGTGTTCGGAAAAGAAAGTGTAACATTTTTAGGATACCAGTTATCAAAACATGGATTGGCACCACTTCCTCACCGTGTACAAGCCATACAGGACTTTAAAAGGCCGGAAACAGTTCAAGAGATTAGAAGATTTTTAGCTTTAATTAACTACTACCACAGGTTTATACCGCACATTTCGGAGCTGCAAGCCCCTATTAGCGATTTAATAAAAGGTTCAAAAAAGAAAAAAGGATAACACCAAAGTCATTTGGAAACAGGACACAGAGAGAGCTTTTAAAGCATGTAAATCAGAACTCGCCAATGCTACCGTTTTAACATTCCCTAAACCTGATGGAAAACTGTTCCTTGTGACAGACGCTTCAGATAGGTCTTTAGGAGCAGTCCTTCGTCAAATCGAGAACAACAGTCATAGACCACTAGGATTTTTTTCAACAAAGCTTAATAACGCACAACAAAACTACAGCGCATACGACAGGGAGTTATTAGCAGTGTACTCGGCTATAAAATATTTCCGACACTTATTGGAAGGACGCGATTTCAGCGTGTACACTGATCACAAACCACTTTCGTTTGCATTTAAGCAAAAGGCCGATAAATGTTCCCCTCGCCAGCTTCGATACTTAGATTTTATCGGACAGTTTACCACAGATATCTAAAGGTGACCAAAATATTGTTGCCGATGCGCTCTCAAGAGTAAACAGTATATTGAGTCCTTCACCAATAGACTATGCAGAAATTGCGGAAAACCAGATGGATGAAGACCTAAAGAATCTATTACAAGATAAAACAACAAACCTTAAACTAGTATTAACGTATATCCCGAATACTGACCAACGATTGTTCTGCGATGTTAGTAAAAATGTCAGACCATACATTCCAGCAAGGTTCAGGAAACACGTTTTTCAATCAATCCACAACTTAGCACACCCAGGAGGAAAAGCAACAACTAAACTAGTTAAACAAAGGTTTGTTTGGCCAGGAATAGAAAGAGATTGCCGGGAATGGACAAAACATTGTTTAGCTTGCCAACGCTCTAAAATCAGTAGGCACACCAAGGCTCCATTAGCATCATTCCCACCAGATAAAGATAGATTTGCTACTGTGCATATAGACTTAGTAGGACCACTACCACCCGTGCGCAAATTTTAAGTATCTTCTCACGTGTATTGACAGGTACACACGTTGGGTTGAAGCCATACCGCTAGAAGAAATAACTGCCGAAGTGGTGGCAAACGCATTTTATGCTAACTGGGTTTCGCGATTTGGTGTACCTCAAGTAATTGTATCAGACCAAGGAAAGCAGTTCGAGTCTCAACTTTTAAATCATTAAGTACCCTTAGGAATAAAAAAGTAAGGACCACAGCCTACCACCGGAGACAAACGGCATGGTAGAAAGAGTGCACAGGCAAATTAAAGCCGCATTAAAGTGCCACGAAAAACTAAGATGGCTTGATGCATTGCCATCAGTACTGTTAGGAATGCGAGCTGCGGTGAAAGGAGACCTTCAAGCGAGTTCAGCAGAGCTGGTGTACGGAAAAGTTTTGTGTCTGCCAGGGGAAATGATTTGCACCTACAAGAATTATGTTCCTCCGGACGAGTTTGGTAAAAAACTTAAAAGCATAATGGAAAACATTAAACCAGTCGAAGCATCAAGACATTCTGGAAAACGAAATTGTTTCGTTCACAAAGACCTAGCAACTTGTTCCCATGTCTTCATCAGAGAAGATGCAGTCCGCAGACCGCTACAGCAACCGTATTCAGGGCCTTATGAAGTCAAAGAAAGAGGACAAAAGACTTATAAGCTAATTATCAAAGGTGTTGAAAAAACAGTTTCAATCGATAGAATCAAACCTGCCTATACGGAAAGCGATACCGATGCATTACGTTCCTACAAAAAATCCACAAAGAAAGTCAAATTTAAATACTAGTCTCAGGCTTTCGACTCAAAGAGGAGGGGGATTCCTGTAGGGACTTAAGCATCGGCGGGTTTTTGAATTTTAAATTTCTATATTTTTTATTTTATTATTTTGACAAATTATGTCTAATGTTTTTAAAAAGAAAATAAATTTTTTTCATAGTGTATCTAATAGTTGGTTCTACTATATTAGAGGATCTATCGCTATAGATACTTAAACAGTAAGACTACTTAAGAGTACTCAATGGTTAAGAGTACTCAAATCCAAAATGGTACTCAATTTGGATTCCTGTCGACAGCGACGGTAGACCTAACTTTCAACTGATCGGGCGTGGCTTAGTTTCCCGTTTTTTGCCCACATTCAGTTTTCAGTTCGCTATATTAATTTTTCATACTTTAAATAGTCATACTTCTAACTAGCTGAAGGCTTCACACAGCCTTTATTGCCATCTATAAACTTACACAGAATTTGTATTGTATTTCATTCAATACATTTATTTAGCTAATCGATTTAATCAGGTAATTATGAACTAGTGGATAATTCTACTTACCAAAAGAGATATTTTAACATTTAATGCAGGCGGAAACATTTTATTTAAAATATTCTTTTAATTACCTGATTAAATCAATTCAATTTATAGATTAATTGAATGAAATATAAGTTTATCTGCCATCTGTAGCGTTCTGTGGAAGTTAAAAAACTTATTTTATTATTAATTTCTGAATTTTTGCAATACTTCTGTATTGCATGTGTACCATATTCTCATGGTAACGGCAAATCATTTTTATTAGATTAAAATAAAAATATTCGAAGAAAACAATAATTTTATTATAACAATAAATGTAGCTGTTATAACCAATAGTTGACATGGTGTACATAAATTTAAATTTAAAAATATAATCGGTTATTTTTGGAAAGCTACCGAGGTCAGAGCTACTCATAAACTCAATTCATGAGTTGTCCTCACATGTCCGCCGCAGCGCTGACTTCTAGTAGCGTGCAATAATCGAATCCAAACTTAAGTCCCCCCCCCCCCCAGCACTAGGTGTAGGGCAGAGACTATTGATACTTAAACAGTAGACTGTCGACTCAATGGTGGGAAAATTTGGAATCCGATCGACGCTAGCGCCGCGGCAGACCTACTTTTCAACTTAGTGGGTGTGGCTTAATTTTCCGCTTTTTGTCTAAATTCAATTTGAAATCAACATTTTTCACTATCTAGTCATACTTGTAACAAGCCCAAGCGCTTTGCGCGGTGTTCGTCGTCTTTAAACTTCCATGGAACCCTTTTGATAACAATCAATAAGTTTACATTTTATTCAATTTATATAATCGATTTAATTTGGCACTAATGAACATTAGTATTAGTATTTAATGCAGCCTGAAATAATTTAAAAAACGATTTGACGTTTTTAAATTTAGACGGGCACATGTGATTACCTGGATTATATCGATGAAATTATTGAATAATTGAATGAAATGTAAACTTAACAGCCATCAGTAGCGTTATATTGAAGTTTGAAAAACTTTTTTTAAGATTAGTTCTGGATTTTTGTAATACAGAACATGACAATGGTGAACCATTTTTATTAGGTTAAAATAATAAGAAATGAAAAAAAATATTATTACAATAAATGCAGCTGTCATAACAGTAGAGATTGCAGAGATTGCAGTAGAGATGCAGACCCTAGCATTGCACTGCTCTACTATCGAGCAACAATTCGATCTGTGATAGATTTTGGTTCTATATTCTATGGACAAGCCAGTGAAATCAAACTAAAACCTTTACAAAAAGTCCAAAATATGTGTCTACGTATCTGCTTAGGCAGTCTCCCTTCTACTCCTCTTCCTTGTCTGCACAGTGAATCTAACGAGCCCCCACTCTTCATACGCAGACAAAATTCTATCTGACAGATTCGTCGTTAAAAATTATTCTTACAACACTCAGGTATCAAAAAAATCTCAATCTTAACTTCTTCTGTTCTCACTTTTCCCTACTGGCCATAAAAAAACTCCACCTTTAGTTGAAGCTTCACTGAAACTGCTTCAATTAGAAATGATATTTATATTTACAAACGTATTCCATATAAACAACAGAATACAATGCCATATTATCTAAAATCCGAACCCATCATATGGAAGATCTCAGTAAATATCAACCCTCTGTCAGAAATAGTATGTTTTGGGATGCTGTTCACTCTCAGTGGCCAAAATATCAGTATATATTTACTGACGGTTCAAAAACAGATAATAATTCAGGTTGTGCTATGTTTGATTATTCACAAAATATATTACATGGAATAAAACTTAATCAATATGTCTCCTCTTACACTACAGAACAAATTGCAATTGTAGAAGCATTAAAATATATATACATATCAAATCTTAAAAAATTTGTTGTTTTCACTGATAATCAAAGTGTGATAGAAGCAGTTAAAAATAAAAATTTTCAATCAATTAAAAACTATTTAACCTGTGAAATAATAAATTTAAGTTATAAAATAAAAAAACAAAACAAAACAATAGTACTAGTATGGCTTAAAGGTCATGCAGGCATAATACCTAATGAAATCGTCGATAAAAAAGCAAAACAGAGTAGCAAAGATGTTGAGTCAGCAATTTTACATGGCTCCAAGTACAAAACTCCCAGTCAAGACCTTAACATTCAAATTAAAAAGAAATCTTCATCGAGGTGGCAGACTTGGTATGTCACCCAACATGCTGGTAGTTTCTACAAGAAAATACAACAAAATGTAAACAATACACCTTGGTTTAAATCACTTCCAACTAACAATAGAAACTTTACTACTACAATTACCAGGTTAAGATCTAATCATGGAATCTGCAAACAATATTTAACGAAAATCAAAATAGAAAATAATCCATTGTGTCAACACTGCAACGAAATAGAAGATCTTGAACATATAATAATGCACTGTACACATTACTCACAGAACAGACTAATATTATTAAAACAATTACACATAACACGAGAGATAACACAACCTTATAACTACACAACACTACTAGCTTCCAAGTCAATTTCAGTTTATAAACATATCTTCATATTCCTATGCAAATCTAATATAAAAATATAAACATAACATATTATACATAAACATGGCTGTATGGTTCTAGTCAACCAATGCCAAAAAAAAAAAAAAAAAAAAACAGTAGAGATTGGTTATGTCTACTATTGAAAAAAATAATTTCTCACTCTTACTTCACTCATTCTGTCGTCCCCCCTTGGATTTGAACCTCTAATGTCAGAGTTTCAATTTTTGTTTGTTTCCTTTACATCATAGAGATATATACTAGAGAGAGTATAGCCTATCTTAATACATTGAGAGGCCTGAAACATTTTTTGTGGGGCTCTCAGAGGCTCTGTGTAACCTCATTGAAACCTCCTCCAAGAGGGAGTTGAGGTTATAATTAATCAATTGTTTTGGGCTTACCACAGATTGTTTGTGTTCTGATTTTTATTTTAAACATTCTACTACGTAATTTATTGTTTATTTGATGATAATGATAATTGAATGTGGTCAGGTTACTTTTTCGATGTTTCAAAATTCAACGAATAGGGCCCCTCTAGTAATATATCTCTATGGTTGCCATAGTTTACATAAGTTAAGTTTAAAGTTAAATATATAATCGGTAATTTTTGGAAAGCTGTCAGAGTTAGTTCTTGAATAGTCCACACAGGTTCGCCGCAGCGCTGATTTCTAGCAGATTGTGATAATCGTATCCAAACTTTTCCTCATTTAAGTCCCCCCCCCTCCCTGTTGTAGGGTCTGTCCAAAACTGACGTAATTGACATGTCAAAGATGTAAATCTCAAAATTGGTAACTTTTTACACTTGTCACAAGTCTCGCACTTCTAATATCTAAGGCTAATAATATCGGTACCCTAGTTCCGTTTAAACTAATGATTTGAAAACAGATTTTTCCAATAGACAGGACTAGATTAAATATCCTTAACAAAAAAGCAAAACTAGTACAGAAAATCATGAGCTAAGACTGTTGTACATGTGTTTTCACCAGGTGTTTAGTGTTGTTTATTAGCGTGGCACTCTCGGCTTTAATTTAGGCGAGACGAACAACCACATTTGTTGTTCCAATCTTCCTAGAACCACTTAGCACAACAAAATGTTATATTAACAACACCCCCCCCCCTCGGCCCTTTTATTAAAAAAAATTATGGCGTCATGCGCAAATATCGATACGTGCATCCGTCTTTGAAATTTCCCAATCTAGATAACAGTTTTTATTAAATTGAGCATGTCAAAAACTATGCGTCATAACTCTTTGCAACCCGCCGTAAAATGCCAACATTCCTAAATAACTGTTGTTGAAAATATTAATTAATGAAAGACGTCAGTAATTTGTCTCAAACACTAGCACTGTTTACAGTCTATCGTTTAGTTTAAAAATCTTGACAGGTCAGTTTAGACACCACTTAAGAAAAAAAATCCCTGCAAGAAGGAAGCGGGAAAAAACTATGTAAACAAATCAGGTTATTTTACCCGTATTTTCTTGGCGATGTTTTTCTACATTTCTTTTGTGTAGTTTTATTTTAAAATATCGTTTTTAAGATTAATTTGAAAGTAGTTTTCAAAACAATGTAATCAAAAGAAGAACCACAAACAAAGTGAACGATTGTTGGGAAGAAGGTTTTTTCCCTACAGCGGTTATGGTGGTAGGGATTTTTTTTTCTCTTTTTAAGTGAGAGGTTGGCAACGGTTTCTCTGATTGGTCAATCCCCAAAATACTTATTACCTTGGGGATTTTTAAACTAAACGATAGACTGTATATATATATGATTAAAATAACATTAAACACAACACCTATTTTGAAATAATTATGACCATCAGTTAGTTAAATAAAAAAGAAACTGTAGTAAAGGTATATAACATGTTTTTTAAGATCCTGGTGGACAAAATATGAACTACATCTTGGTCTATATATTACTTTACTCAAGTCCTATGTTACACCACAGTTGTTACTGTATGGTTTTAATTAATTTAAAAATTGAATCCCGAATTAGTTTTAGGAACCCATGTTTCCAATTCATTTGTTACGTATCACTAACAAGAAGAAAGCAAAATAACAAAATGTAAATAGAGAGAAAGAATAAAAACAAAAATATCAAAACAAATAAAAAAAGTTTTAAAAAAATCTTTTCGAAAATATCAGTTATCTTTTGCATTTTTTCACAAGAATGAATTTGGGGTTGAATATTGCCGATGTTTGTCTTACAACGCGTTCTTGTTTGAAATAAAATACGTCTAAAAAATACACTTTATAAGAAACAAAACCTAAATAAAATATCGCGGTATATACAATAAAGTGATAAGTTTCACTATAACAAAATTTATTTAGAAATGACAATTTGGGAGTAAAATGATTTTTTCTTGGACAATGTGTGCAAGTTTTTACTCAAAATTTATAGACCACTCAAATTAATTTTAACCTTTCTGAGAGATTATAAATAGTATATTATGTTACAAGAATGTGAAAAAGGTATTTTTTTTTACCGTGGCCGAGGTTTAAAAGGAGCCGAGGTACAAAAGTAATTCCGATGTAGCATATGCTATTTTTTTCGGGCGTAGTAATAGTAAACAACTATTTAGAAGAAAATCAGTATAATGTATAAAAAATTCGATCGTCTCGTTGGCTAAAAGTATAAATTCTGGCAGCGTATTTTCCATGTCTGAAGCACTATCCATAATTATTTTATAATAATAATTAACAATAAATAATTGTTAATAAATAATTAATATCTCACTTTCTGAAAAATCTCACTTCGTTAACAAAATCGTTCGATTTTGTTAACATTGAAATTTGACTTTTAGTCCAATTTACATAATAATAACTCAGCATAAAAAAGAGATTAGGTTACAATTGCGGAACATCAACAATTGTTTCTTATTTATTTGATAAACAAAAGAAGAACAAGGAAGGTTATATCATTACCTTGTTGTAAATACTAGCGCCCACCTAGTGGTAATTTCATGAACTTCACCAGCGACAGTATTGTAGTTTTTACATTCGCCAACTATAAAAAACTACGAAACTGTCGCAGACGTTAAAAACTCTTTTCACCTACCTTTTAAGAATGTAAAATGCCTACTTTAAGCCGATCGATTTTTTTTTATAGATGTGTATGTTTATATAAATTCAACGTAATATTTATATTACAGCTATAAGGGTTTATATTAGAACAAATAGTGTTGGTATAGTTTTAAAATATTAAAAGACTATGTTACACAATACTGCTAGACCCGCATAACATTTTAGTCCTGTATAATATGATCTAGCAAGAATGAACCCGGGTAACTAGTGTGATTCGCTCAGTCCCGTTCGCCATCTTGTGAAGGTATGTGTTCCGTGCTTAGAATAATACTATATATAGTATTATTCTAAGGTTCCGTGGATATATCGGCTAACATCCATTTATTTAGTAATTTATTCTGCTACAAATAGCGTTTATTGACCATATGTATAAAGAAACAGTAAAGAATTATTGTAATTTTGTTCTGTTCATTTCTTTATAAAGAAAGCTTTCATAATAGTCGAAAACGGTCAGGTTATTTTTTTAATGGTTAAAAATTCTACCAAAAGGGCCAAATTCTGCCTCTAGTAATAATATCTCTATGATTATAAAGATGTAAGGTTATAGTTATTCCTTTAAATGAAATTATAATAATCTTCGACATTATATTAACTATCGAGTCAGGATACAATCGAAAGACCACAGCCATGGCGGACCTGCTCTTACTTGTATGTTTGTAAGTAATAATTGTATGTTTGTTTCAATGTTATAAATTATTTGTTATGGACCTTTACATACATTTTCAAAAATCGTAATATTTTAATGCAATCAATTTAGTAGTACTTGCGTGTAGTTATGTCCAAGTTAACAAGGAAAATCATGTAAAATTTAACCATTCCTTTTTGTGCGTAGTTAGTTTTAGGTTTAATTTCATTATTATTAATAATATTTTGAATATATTCTTATTTTATATTGTAAACGTGTTAAAACTTGTACACAAGCAGAAAGTAGGATGTCCAAGTTAATGAAACCTAACTTAGTTAACAAACATTAAAGCAATACTGCTTCAATTATGAATTAATATACGATTTCCTGAATATTTGTATTAAACCTGGTTTTGATTAAAGTTAAAGTAGCTACTCCGTATCTTTGTTTAGACATAGTTTTGATTATTGCGACCTACAGATTTAATATATGCTAAATTAAATGAAAATTTATTTTTTCCGAAGTAGGGAGTAAAGGTCTATTTTTTATTTTCCGATGTACAGAACGTGAAATGCAACATTTTCATAAACTGTATAAAAGACTTTCTTTACAGCTAGGAGTTCATCCAATTGTCGCGAGGAGCGCTGAAAACTGCACTGTCGTTGTACTTTAGCCATAATTCAGTTTAAACTTAAGAGTTTATTTATTTACAAATTCAGGGAACCATTCAGTGTCGCCATGACCCACCGTCGCTACTCTATGGGGCACTCGTAGCACTACTACGTGCTTCCTATCGCCAAGTTATAAACATGTTAAGTCCAACTTAAGTCATTTTTTATTGTGTTGTTGTTAATTGTACACATTTATTGTTATTCTCAGCTAGTACATTATATATAAAACATCATTTTTTATATATAATGACTACGATACCCATGAATCTGCCATTTTGACACATGGCATTTTTGCCAAATTTTCCTGGGCATCTATCTATCTGTCCATGGTATTTTTGGGGTCAAAAAATGTTTGGTCGCTGATCGTATTGATATTTGGCATGTGTGTTCGGGACCATAAGGCAAATTGAAAGCCGCTTTTATTTTTCTTTTATCGCCATTTGTCTTCGATTTTTGGGCAAAATTTAGCAACTTTGAAACGCCATAGCTCCGGCTCTATTTAACTTAGAAACCCCAAATCACCGTCTTTCGTCCTTTTTTATTCTTTATGAAGATACATTCATTTTTTTGGAGTCATGCATCATGATTTTTACGATTTTTGCCACTGCCTAAAGTTGAAATTTTATAGGTGTAAAAAAACTGTCGAAATAATTGAAAATAGGAGCCTATTCTTATGTTTTTTGACCTGCTAAACAAGAATGTGTAAGAAATAATTCTATATCTTTAACCGTTTTTGAGTTAGTAGAAATAATGCATTTTTTATCTAAAAAAATATTTTCCTGTTTTTTACCCAATATTTCTCAGTATAACCTTAATAAAATAAACATATTTAAATATAAACTCTTATTTTTAAATAAAAGATTACCTGGCTTCAGCGAAGCTGCAGTCGCCATCAGCTGCGCCGAAGGCGCAGTCTCTTTTTATTTAAATTAAAATTTCAAAGTTTCAAACCATTTTTTTTCTTTCTTTTCTCTCATTATAAAAACCTTACCTTCCTCTTTCCTTCTCTCTTTTCAAGTCAAAGGAAAAAGCATAAGGTTAAAGTTAATATGTAGGAGGGGGGCGCCGAAGAAGCCGAGAGTGGGCGGGGCCCACTCGTTAGAGATAATTAAGTTTTGAATCCTAACCTAAGAAAATAAAATATTTACTAGAATTAAAGTATGTTGACATTAAGTGTGTTAGACCTTAAAAGTGATAACACCAACTTTATACACTTCTCCAATACTATTAAACTCATAGAGATATATTACTAGAGAGGCCCTATAGATTTAATTTTGAAACATCGAAAAAGTAACCTGAGCACCTTCGTTTATAAATATAATCAAATAATCAGTACAAAATTACAATAACTTACAGAGCAAAACGTTAAAAATACAAATCAAAACACTAACAATGTGCGGGAAACCGAAATCAATTGATTTACAATAGCCTTAACTCTCATTCTCAAAGGAGGTTTTAATGAGGTTACATAGAGCCCCTGAGAACCCCAAAAAGATTTTTCAGGCCTCTCAATATATTGAGATATGCTATGCTCCCTCTAGTATGTATCTCTATGATTAAACTCTATATGGGAAAAGTTACCGGCACATTTTTGGATTAACATTAAGCTCTTTGTGGCCAAATGGCAACAATGTTTTTACGGTATAACCTCCTTTCTGTTATACATTTCTTGTTTTTTTACAATCGAAATTTAATTTAAACTAATTAATTGTATTTATTTAATAGAAAGTATTATTTACTGTTTTATAGTGATTAAAGTGACGCTGAGTTGGTAGCATTTCCACCAGAATCGATTTTGAAGCCTTAAATAAATGTGTTCATCAGAAATGTCAACGTATTTTATGAAAGTACCTACGATGTTTTTATCAAATGGATTCAAGTCAAAATGTAAGTAAAATTAAAGAAATGTAATTTCTTTTATTATAACTCTTTACCTCCGAAAAATAGCATATACTACATGGCTGTGAATTGCTTTTTTATCGAAGCGACAACATATACTGGCGAACGAAGCTAGTCAGTAAAAGGAGCTGATGTGAGATGTAAAATATTCATTTCACAGCCTGGTGGTATGATATACTACTATCTGAGGTTTGGAGTTCACTTTTAACCCACCAAGGGGTAAATTCTATCTACTGTATAAAAAATTGTTTTTTTTTACGGCGTACAAAATTTCTTTTTTGAACAGCTGGAATGCTGGAGTCCATATTTGGTTGTAGTTCATCCATAGCTAAGCTACATGGGGATACACATAGAGACATGGAACTAAAACACTTTTGAATTTTATTAAAATCAAATAACCAGTAGAAAACTATATTATATTATAATAGAATGTTAATAATACAAAGCAAAACCTTAACAGTGTGTGCAGAGCCGACAACAATCGATTTATTATAACCTTAAAACACTCTTATATTCTTAGAATAATACTATATATAGAAGGAGCACAGGGCCGTAAACACAATGTAATTCCACTGATAACACGAAAGCCGATTGACTGGTGCAACTAAGTAATGCTGCCAACCTGACAACAAAACATTATTTTAAATATTTGTCATCATTGATCGTAAAAAACAAATATAATAAGTTAAAACGCCTGCTGAGTGTTTAATAAAACTGGTCTTAGATGGCAAAAGGGTGGCGGAATACAAGAATCTACATTTAGTTGACGAGGACTACTTATTATATATAATTTTAATAAATACGTTAACCTACAATTTAAAATGCTTTAAATATTGTAAAGCACCGATATTATATTAGTATTTTATGAATAATCATTTATTAATTAATAATAGAACATAATAATTCAGAAACCGGAAGTATTGCCAACTTTTTTTAGAAAATTGTATATTTTTAGGGTGGCAGCATTACTTAGTTGCACCAGTGAACCGACTTTCGTGTTATCAGTAGTGCTCCTTCTATATATAGTATTATTCTAAGCTTATATTACTAAATGGACCCTATTAGTTGAATTTAAAACATAGGAAAAGTTACCTGACCTCATTCATCTATCATAATAACCAAATAAACAAAGCTAAAATACAGTAACTTATGTTTACTTTATAAACTTAAAAGATGTTTCAGGCCTCTTAATGTATTGAGATAGGCTATGTCCTCTCTATTATACGTATATCTCTATGCTAATGCCTGTATTCATAGGTTAAATTTTGAAACATGCAAAAATTAACCTGACCACCTTCGCTATAAATATAATTAAATAATCAGTACAAAATTACAATAACTTGTATAGTAAAACGTTAAAAATACAAATCATGACACAAAAAAATGTGCGGGAAACCGAAATAATTTATTAATTATATACTTAATTCACTATTGAAGGAGGTTTCAATGAGGTTACACAGAGCCCCTGAGAGCCCCCAAAAAATGTTTTAGGCTTCTCAATGTATTTAGATAGGCTATGCCCCCTCTAGTATATATCTCTTTGTCTGTATTTATCTAATCGAACATTAACTGTAAATTAATCTATGAGTTTAGACCCAGGTTTAATTTAAGTGTTTTCATGTATTTAAACTTGTAATTCAGGTTTAATCTATTAAATGATTTAGTATGTAGAGTACCTATATAAGCATATTTGTTAAATTTATAAAGGCACTCTAGTATTGTAAAAGCTATACATAAAGTGCCAAATGTATTAATTACTTATGCATGTTACAATCGGTTGGAATTATTAATTAATAAAATAAATATACCTTAATTACTTTTATAAATAATTAAAAAGTTATAATTTAAGCATACAAATATTTCGTTCATAATATAGAGTCAATTTAAATTATTATGTTTTTTTTGGATTACATCTTCAGAATGAATAGAAACTTGCTAAAGGTGAATACAAGAATAAAGTAACAAATTTTATCATTAAGAATGCCATATTAATTTTGATTCACTTTAAATTCTCGAAATGCTTTTGTGACTTGTGCTTTTTGTTGCTTTTGAAATGAGATTCACTTGCACGATCCTGCAAGTTGCAAGTGAAACTTGGCACGATAACGTGCCGAGTTTGAGATGATTATTATGCTTGTATAGGTATAAATGTGACACCTAGATATAACGACAATAGATGTATAACAATATATTATGAAGATGTACAAGTGTACATTTAATCATTCACATAGTTCTTTAAAGAAACAATTCGGAATTTATCATTCACAGAATTAATCATAGAAAAATGTAAAAGAGCTACTTAAATAGATCTTTCTACCTTAAAAAGATTCAAATAAACAAAGTATTTATGTATATAATTACTAAATATTAATTAATTTAAATTAAAAGTTATATAATTTAAATTACTTATAAAAATATAAAAAAAAGTTAAACCCGCAATACAAGTTTAAATATATGAAAATATTTATCCTAAACCTGGGTCGTAACTGCGTATTATTATACATATTATTTACATTTTTCCGTGCACAGTTGCAGAATAGACTTGTGATTTAATCTCGTTTAAGTTAATCGAGAAATCTAGATTTTAATTGTTAATCGTGATTTTTGTGTTTTAATGTTGGCGACACTGATTTTTAAATTTATTGTTTTGATTTCATAACAGATGTTTTAGCTTTTCTTCGTTCTCTCGCTTCTTTTTAAATTTCTTGTTGAGTAAATTTTTAAATAAAATGTTGACTAACTTTATATAAAATGTTTAATAAATCTCCTCTCATATCAATTATTTTGATCTCAATTCATAAACTTATCAGTAATGATAATATTATTTTTAATATTTGTGTATTATAATTGGCGTATCCTAAATTAAAATTTTATTATTTTTATTGAACAGAAACAAAACAACTTCCTGGTAAGTGATATCTATAAGTATTTAAATTAACGTATAGAATATTTTTTAACAATTAAAATACAATTTTAATGTTTATTTAACGTTTATATTATAAACATAAAAATGTGATTATTTTAGATAAATAATTCATAAAAAAACATCGCGAATTCATCAAAGTGTAGTTTAACCCACCGATTTCAAATGTATAAATTGATCTCTAGTTTAAACTCGATATGATAGTTAAACTACGCCGGTGAATATTTCAGATTTAAACGGATATTAATTAACCGCAGGGTAAACTAGTTTTATGAATACCAATCGTCATATAAAATAGAGTATAAAGTAATTCTTGAATCGTAGTTGAATCTAGTCGGTGAATACCAAGGATGTTGAATAAAGGGGATGACGCACTAAGTCGAATTGCCATTCAACAAAGTGACCCCATCGAAAATCAAAACATAGAGATGAATGCAACACGAAATACACGTCAAAAACCAACTGCACATGCTTGGTACGAACTGCGCATGCTTATGATCCTTATAACAGCGCAGGTCTTAAAATTTAGAGGCAAACTTATAACCTAAGGGGAGGTAAGTTTGCTCCTATTTCTCTACCTCATAAACTTCCATGGGGTCAGAAATGTTCCTTAATGCGTCATCCCCTTTATTTAACATCCTTGGTAAATACGGGCCTTAGAGGAGGTTTCTATGATGTTTCACAGACCTCCTTAACGTTTTTCAAAATGAAGCTGCTACTTTGCTTGCGTTTTCAGCAATAAGATCCCGCTCCAATCCAAAGATATGCTTTTGAAATGAAGGTTATAGGTTAGATTCATGCGAATAATAGAGTTCGATAAAAACACCTCATCGAATTTATGAAATAGTATTAAAACCGCATATTAGAACTTAAAATACCATTGAAATAAAACAAAATTAACTCAAAAATAAAATAATTGATAAGATGACGGATAAAGATATGCAGCGGAATAAAGCATATGTTTGATTTCACTGTATTTATTGCTCGAGCGTTCGTATTCCCGACAGAAAGTTAAGATTCCGGTGGCCATCTTGCTGTAAAGTAGCTTCATTTTAGAATACGTTCCCAGAAAGGCTTAAAAAGATATTGGTTTGAAACTCAATTTATTTAGGAGTATGCCTCGACTAGTAATATCTCTACGGCAACATGCGAGTTTAGTGACACAGATATACTGCTATTATAACCTTACATAAGCTTACTTGTTTATAGTTTTATTCCTTAAATTTTAAGAAATGCAACTTGTGTTTTCGTTCATTAAATATTGAAAACATTTAATTATATTAAGAAATTAGTTCTTCTGATCTGTTCTAAACAGTGTTAACAGCAGTTATGGTGATAGAACTAAACGAAAGTATTTGTGAAAAATCACAAACATATAAGAAATATAATATAAGAAATAGTTCGTAAGAAAATCAGAACATTACCGCTTTAGCCGTCAGTAAACAAACAGTACAATATTTTGTTATAATTTTTTTTTGAGGTAGTACGTAATTGAGCACTTTATTGGAACGTTTTTAGGATGAGAAGCCAATCATTATTGTTATAGGAGGTTATTTAGTACTTTTCACCTCCGAGGACAATAATGAATGTAAAAAAACTCCTAGGACGTAAAAGTAATTCATATATTGCCGCCATTACTGTAATGTAGCGTGTTCAAAAAAACAATCTGTGTAAAACCCTCATGAGGTTTTTTTAAAAACGTTCATTTTGTTTCTGTCAAAGAGACTAAAACTATGTACATAGTTTTAGTCTCTTTGGTTTCTGTTTTTGTTCGTAGACTAACTATTTTTTCGTTTTTAAAAGGTGTTCTAATTGACAATTTTTGTGTGGTTTTTTGTAAAGCTTTTACATTTTTGAGTAAAAGTGTGAAGCTATGGATGAATTCAATGACGACGATAATATGGAGTTAATTGGACGTTTGTTTGTTTTTTCAATTAAGTATATAGCGCAGTTTATTTAATGAGTGCTACCTCAAAAAAATAGTGTATGCCATCCGGCTGAGAATGTCTTTATGTCTTGGCAATTTTTCCCGACTCGCTTCGCTCGTCGGTAAATCTAATTGCCGTGACATAAAGACACACTTCTCAGCCTTATGGCATAAATAACTATTATAATTTGTTTTCTCAGGAAAAATAGAAATTATTCTACTCGGCTGTGAAATGATGTTTTTTCCTTAGCTTATTTTACTGTGTTCCTTTGCTTACTCGCTAGTAAATATAATCGCTTTGGTATAAAGATTCCTTTCAGAGATTCAGAGATCCTTTCAAGATTTTTTTTAATGTATCATTACTGTCCCATTCTTTCTATTACGGTAAACAGATACCTTTTCACATAATATTCTAACATGAAATTATAGTATTCTATTCTAATTTTAATTGTGAAAGCCCAAGAACGGGATAGTAAGAGAAGATAAAAATACTGTGGTGACGTCTGGACCATAGTTATTCTGTTCTAATTATTTATTCATGGGCGTCCACAGGGGGGGGGGGGGGGTCAAACGAATCACTTAACCCCCGTTAAAAGTTTAATAAAATTAGAAAAGTTATTTTGACCCGCACTGCATATTATATATACTGTTATTATCCTGCATTTTTTCATAAAAATAATTTCATTAAAAAAAATAAATGTGAGATATAATTTAACTAGTAATGCGTTGCATCAGAAACTCACGTCAAAATAATACATTAAATAAAGTTAATTAATTACCAGCACTCGTAATTACCTTAACTTAATTATATGAAAAATAATTTACTAATTAAATTAAGCTCAAGAGGATCACCTTTTTACAATGAGTAGAAAGGCTCGGTACGGGCGCTAGATTGCTGAATTGCTAGATTGTATGTATGTCGTCAATATATACAAAAAGACTCTTTTCACTCGTAAGATTGCCAAAATATAAAAAAAGGTAAATTAAAAAGAGCTATATATTTATGAAAGTTTGTGGTTCTAAAGCAATAAAGGTTCAAAGCTTGCTATAATGCTATAACTACATATGCAAATAGGGCTCACAAGATTGCAAAATATGGAATAGCATCATTAAAAAGGGCTCAATCGCTGGCTAGATTGCTCTGATTGTCAAAAAAGGGGCTCGCTTCGCTCGCTAGGTTGATGTAAATATGCGTAAATGTCTAAAAAGGTGCTCACAACGCTAACAAGATTGCTAAAGTATATTATAATATAAGCTATAATAATATAACCTTTGCTTGCTAGGTTGATAAAACCTTTATTTAATATCTTTGAAGAAATCCGCTTCGCTCGCTAAAGGTCTAAATCAATTAAAATATTTATTTATGCACAATAAATAAAATATTATTTTTGTCAATACATTAACATTTAGTTCATTAAATACCCCCTAAAGTGGTTTGCTGGACTTTATTTCTGAAATTTGTCAAAGGATACTGAAAACTAAACCCGCAGCACATTATTGCTGAACTTGGTAGCTGTGACCCCCCTGGAAAAATTTCTGCGGACGCTTATGTATCTGTTGTAACTTTATTACAGTATGAGGCAAATATTTAGACTAGTCAAAGAACTTAAAGTTAAAACAATTCCAAGAGGCTTCTAAAACCCAGCAAAAAGGTATATCTTGATTCAATAACAAGCCTACCTTATAATAAAGATCCCAACTGAGAAGGTTAGAGGAAGTAAATGATATTCTCAACCAAAGTATCCTTACAATTAAATTCTCTCTGTTTTAGCTATTTGTTTAGATACTGTGTACTTTGATTTGGAAAATTTTAGTTATAAACTTCGAGAAGGGCTTTTAGAAGTTGTTTTAAACTTTTGTGTCTTAATAACTTCTCAAGAATATTTTCAAGTACTTTTCACAAACTGTTATTTACCTTGAGAGCTAGCATGTTGCTATTATTAACTTGTATTTATTTCTTTGCATTAGTTATAGGAATAGCCAAGATTGTTAAACCATTCATAGCTGTAAAAATATCACTGCCTCCGTGGCCGTGATCGTAAAGGCGTTCGATTTCGGCACCGGAGGTCCGAGGTTCGCAGCCCGGGCTATGCTCTAAGATTTTATTAATAGTATTTGTATTAAAATGATTTCGCCAACTTTAATTAATTCTTTGAGTGTAGTAGATGCAACCCACCTGAGGTTGTTCCCGCAGGGTGAATACCCTGATGGGCCGAAGGGCCCTAAAACGGGCATTTTATTTTATTTTATTTATTAGTTATAGGAATAGCCAAGATTGTTAAACCATTCATAGCTGTAAAAATATCCAAAAATGTTTAATCAGTTATAGGTTTAGAAATATCCAAAAGTTTTTAATCATTTATTGGTATAGAAATTTCTTAAAAGATAAATCTTATAGCTATAGAAATATCCAAAAAAAAATTTACAATTTATAGCTGTAGAATATCCAAAAATGTTTTATTATTTATAATATATTTTGAGAGTAGATTTTGGTGTCTCTCCTCAGCAAAATCTACTCTTACAAATGTTTCAAGCTCTAAACCATCTCTAGTTTTTGAATAACAGTAGCAAGGATTTTAAAAGAAAAAAAACAAGAGTCAAAGAGTTAAGATTAAAAATCATGAAGAGTTCTTGCAACGACTGAAAGAATATTTTTCATTGTACAAAATACTAGAGCTAATGGCATCAAAACTAAAATGACTGCCACAGTATAGTATTATTATCTGCTGTCAATGATGTTATATCGGAAAGATAAGACGAAGGATTGCTCTATTTTAGACTTAGCTGAGGCTTTTGATTCTGAACTTACTTACTAATTAAGGGAATGAATAAACTAAGCATTTCTGGATATGGGATCAAATAATTTAAAATTTATTTAAACAACCTTAAACATAAAGTTAAAACAAATGGACGCTGAAACTGGAGCGCATCTAATTTTACGGACACATTGGTAGATAATAATTTGCTTACTTCAATCTTAGCTAATCTTGTTGAAGATTTATCTTTTTGTTGAGTCTTACAAAGTATCTTTAACTGATACCAACCATACCTTCTCCATATACCCTAAATATTTACATAAAATTATTTGAGGAAATATATTGCTTATATATCGATAACATGTTCTTTTATTTATTCTGAATTTTCTTTTCTCAAGAACTCATCGGGGTAGAATATTGGGAGTTGTATCTTTTTATTTTCTTTTATACTCAATATATTTTCTTACATATACTTTTAGTAAAAAAAAAAAGAAATCTGTTATTTATGAGTAAAAATACTATGTTGTATTCACTGTAGAGTGTAATAATCGATTGTCTTTTATTACATATTCACATAAATCTTAATAAATTAAATATTACTACATTATAATAATAATATTTTGTTAGCAAAAAAATAAATAAAATATAAAACCCAGTTTATGACACCCATTGATTCTAATAATAGTAATAATAATAATGTCCGTTTTCAACAACCTAAAGTGATTGTGGTAACCGTTACGCTCTAACAGTTATTTTCAAAACTATTATTTTTTCAAAATGTTTAAAAAAAATACATTTAAACAATACTCTATATTAACTAAGAGCGTAACCTGGGATGCGAACCCCAGACCTCCGTGGTGTAAAAGGTCAGTATCCGACCACGGGAGCGGGTTATTGATTGTAATAATGGAACAAATTATAAGTTCTAATAAATATACAAATATACATATGTAGCTCCCTCCTGTCCAGACACTTAAACCAAGTGTCTGGTATCAGTGTCTCTGTAGTTGTGAGAATTATTGTTTCTAAGGGTTTACAGGGGGGAGTCTAAATAAGGGCCTTGAGTCCCTACACCACTGCTTATTCGCCACTTTACAGTTATTTACCATAGCCATTCGTTATTTAAATCGTATATATATATATATATATATAATATATATATATATATAATATGGAATAAATATGTATAAAAAATTGATAGACATGTACTGAAAGTATAGTTAACATTTTCTTGTGTTATTGAATAGAAATTAAGATCCTAAGCAAGTAGTGATTCTGACTCATTTCATTAGGGATGTTTTCCAAAATAAAGAATTAGCTAAAATACATATATGCTGAGACAATTTGGGAAATCAGACATTGTGCATAATGCCTAACCAGAGCGGGAAATATGGGAAATGTTGCCAGATTTTCTGATGCCGGTCTTCTGTTAGGCAGTTTGTTCTAAACAAACCAAAGCTAAACTCAATAATATCAAATAATATATATCTTCAAAATGGTGAACTTCTGCTAAATAGTGATACATTTGTGTTGAATTTATTTAGTTTAACAAAAGTCACATTAAGTTTCAACAATTTATTTAAATTTGTTATATATTCAGATTGAACGCGATACTTTTTTTCCTTATCTACTGCAGTAGGTAAGGAAAAGTAAAAAGAGAGATTTCAAAGTTTCTATAGTACAATGAATATTAAAACGTTACAAAAACTAAGTAACAACACTGGCGAATGCAAAGCAGTTATTCTTGTTATACATTTCTTTAAGAAAGTAAAACAAAAGATTTCCGGTTATAGCTCTTACTTGTTTGTAAAAAAAATTATATAATTTTTATACTTTTAATATATATATATATATATATATATATTAATATATATATATTATATATAATATATATAAATATATATATATATATATATAATTTAGTACAATTAATTATAAATATATTTATAAAGAATTAATTTATTACCACTAAATGTACCACTTTATACTTAGTGAAATTATTTTATTTGTCGGTTGCTCAGCCAGAATACCAACTCGACGAAATTGGCCTTATCCATACCCAACGGAAGGGTTTGTTAAAATTTGGCAATTTAAACACAACAGTTGCACTAACTTCTTTGGATTTATACCTCATAACTATGTATTAGTTGCGACGTCCTAGAAAGATGCGGCCATATATAAAAATGCTCCTTTTCAAACCGTGGCTATAAAAATCTGATATTGTCATCAGGGTTAGGAATAAGGTTATATAATTACACATTTATTATTGTACACATTTTTATTTGATAATCACATATTATCATACATTATTATTTATTACACATTTAGTTAAACATTACACACACA
This sequence comes from Microvelia longipes, assembly GCA_018340805.1. Lineage (NCBI taxonomy): Eukaryota > Metazoa > Arthropoda > Insecta > Hemiptera > Veliidae > Microvelia > Microvelia longipes. The sequence continues at coordinate 41,549,540 of JACMZG010001914.1, forward strand.
TATAAGATTATATGTGTGTGTGAGAGAAGTTTCAGAGACCCCTGGAAGGGAGTATAACGTAATCCCTAATTAATTACCACCCCTCCCCCCCCTCCACGAACCATTTCTATAACAAATATTTCTCAAAAAACTTGGTAAAAGCAACAGAAGCAGTTGAGCTGGATTTATAATAAACAGCATTCATGAGGGAAGGTCGTGATGCGGCCCTTACAATGAAAATTAGCAGAATACGTGACAAAATCATATGCAGCAACATACAATACGAAACAACTATAATGTGGGCGTGTAGCGGCTTTAAGTCAAAGCTAATATACTTCGGTAACAGAATTAGTGATCCGTAAGGTGGCTGCGAAGGGAAAAAATTATAAAAATCCGCTGAATACGAAAAAATACCTTTTAACAACTAATAAGGCAAACATTAACTATACACTAGGGATTTCCTGTATGATGGCTCGCGAAGCAAGGTATCCAAGCCAACTTTTTCAGGCTGAAGTAATCTTATATTTGCGTCAAGGTAATCTTATGGGTTAAACGAAATCAATACGGATAGATGTGGCCGTGCGCTGGGGTAAAAGTGGGGTGTTATACCCCGCTCCCGTTTCCTGTTTCCTATACCTTCCAGACTTTTTAGTTTAATATAGTTTCAATCCCTTGCAGTAAACCATTCTGCTTGAAACATTCAAAGTTGGTGGTATATAAAAGATTTTACTATTTCAATTTAAACAAAAAAAAAATCTAGAGAAGGAAATTTTCGATGGAATTCTCTTATTTTTAAAGTCTTTTCTTCGTTGAAAATAAATTTATATTGAACCTTTTCTCCTTAAAAAGGAACTATTTTAAGGTTTTTCAATATTTAAAATCAGAACAGTCTAATTCATTTGGGTTCCTATAGCCTAAATAAATGTTGGCTGATACAATATTGATGAAAGACAGTTAATCTCAAAATAAGAAGTTTCATATCAAAGTTTCTGAAACATGTTTCTATTATATTTTCGATAAAGTAAAATTTGCAATTCGAAATTTGTATCGCGGCGTCTGTCCTGCATAAGGAGCCACACTGTGATTGTTGGTTCTAAAACTTAAATAAATAATATGTTATACTTCAAGGGTGACTGGCCGTTTACAATCAAATGTCGTTTACAAAAATCGACAGAAAAGTGAAAGAATTTATTTACGGCCGTTGTTGATGTATCAAAGCCAATAGTGCTTGGCTTGATCATCATTATTAAAAAGCATAATGATGTTAAACGTTGTGCTTAAGTATTGTATTACTCGCCCGAAGCAGGGGTGACAACCCCTGTTAACAATTGTCAAAATAGTTAGAAATTCTATTTTGACTGGGAGGAAAGCAGTACCCGGTCTTACTAAAAGAGTGTAAATGGTATCTAACTACTATTGGTGTGAACATGTCGCCAAAGTTAAATCACAATATGCTTCTGTTAACACCTCGTTAACTATTGATGAACAGCAAAGCAAATAATGATCTATTGATAGCAAAGGAAAAAATTAATTAGATAGGATAAATCTATAATTAAAACATACTATGAAATCTAATCTCTTGACATTAATTTAGTTTAAGCGAATATTAGTATTACAAAGTATGGAATCTGATTTTTTGACTCCGTTTTGGTTTGAGCCAATACTAATATTTTTAAGTTAAACTTTCTCAACCCACCATAGAATCTAATTCTTTGACTCTGGTTTGGTTTGAGCCAGTACTAATATTCTGACGTCAAACTTCCACAACCCACCATGGAATCTGATTGGTTGACTCCGTTTTGGTTTGAGCCAATACTAATATTTTGACGTCAAACTTCCACAACCCACCATGGAATCCTGATTGGTTGACTCCGTTTTGGTTTGAGCAATACTAATATTCTGACGTCATACTTCACAACCACCATGGAACTGATTGGTTGACTCCGTTTTGGTTTGAGCCAATACTAATATTTTTACGTTAAACTTTCTCAACCCACCATAGAATCTGATTCTTTGACTCTGGTTTGGTTTGAGCCAGTACTAATATTCTGACGTCAAACTTCCACAACCCACCATGGAATCTGATTGGTTGACTCCGTTTTGGTTTGAGCCAATACTAATATTTTACGTTAAACTTTCTCAACCCACCATAGAATCTGATTCTTGACTCTGGTTTGGTTTGAGCCAGTACAATATTCTGACGTCAAACTTCCACAACCCACCATTCTGATTGGTTGACTCCGTTTTGTTGAGCCAATACTAATATTTTTACGTTAAACTTTCTCAACCCACCATAGAATCTGATTCTTTGACTCTGGTTTGGTTTGAGCAGTACTAATATTCTGACGTCAACTTCCACAACCCACCATGGAATCTGATTGGTTGACTCCGTTTAGTTGAGCCAATACTAATATTTTGACGTCAACTTCCACAACCCACCATGGATCTGATTTGGTTGATCGTTTTGGTTTGAGCCAATACTATAATTCTGACGTCATACTCCACAACCCCCATGGAATCTGATTTGTTAACTCTCTTATGGTTCGAGTCAATATTAGTGCGTTCTAAATTCATACTTCCAAAACGAATTAATTAAATCTGGTTTTTCATTAGTTGTTATTTATTCTTTCAGAACGTATGGAAACATTTAAGAAATAGCTGTTGACACGTGTGCGATGCGTGTTATTAAGAATTTTCACTCCGAAAATCGAATTTCCACTACAACTCATTATTCGTTAGAAGCAATTCTATTCTTTCTTTTAGAATTAGAATATCCCAAAGGTAAGTTTCATTTATTTACTTTAAAACTACTTTATCCTGATAGAGCCGTTACGGTCAACAATCTCAACTATAAATCGGCTAGAAATCGAATCCCGTTGGATATGATCGTGAATTAATGATATTTGACCCTTCCTCGTGACGTATCATCAGTCTCTGTCTTGTTCTCTTTAAAGTAGTTACTCCAAAAGTTTTGTCTTCCTATTTATAAAAAGATTTTTTTTACTTTCTCAAGTTTTTGATTTAAACTCTCATCAATCTTTTAAGTTTATTGAAGATAAAAGTGAAGTAAAAAAAGGGAATTCATATAAATATAAAAGCTTTAGAGAGGGAAGTTATATTAGTATTTAGGTTGATCGCTCGCAAAGGGATGGTATTGAAAAATAATAAATAATTTTCACCTAAAGAAACAAATTATGTCCTGTATAAAAATTTTGGATAATAAAGGATTTTGTGGATATGTATGAATTTATATGTAAAAGTTTCTTCCCTTGTGTATGGCGTCGAAGGCTTTTTCGGAACTAGGCATATGGCGAGATGTTGGGGAGGTCGCGGAGTCAAATTTTGTGAAATATTTATGACGTTATAAACCAAAGTTATGAATTGAAAAACAAACAACCTTATTAGCGTAATTTTTAAGATGAAAATTCGCTTGAAAAACTAAAACTTGAAATGGCGTTATAATAGGCTTTCTCATATTCAGGTAGATAGCACGTCAAATTGAAAATTCGCTAGATACATAGCAATTCCTATACTACAATAAATACTAGAACAACACCAAACTGGCCTCAAATACCATGGAAGACTGGTGAGGAAATGAAAATTCGCTGAATACTTGGCAGGATGTCATGTAACAACAAAAAATAATAAAACAACAAATAATACAAAACAAAACAGTGGCCACAGAGAGTTCCGATACCGCATGGCGTGAGTGCTTAGTAAAAAATATTAAATTTTTTATATTAAACTATTTTATTTTTAATTATTTTAGTGAAAGAGATATTAAAACAAAAATATTTCGGTTATGATATATACATTTAATAAATCTCAATTTATTTTCCTAGGACATTGAAATTTTAGTGTTGTGTTTTTGACACAGTTTTTTCATATTTTTTACAAATTTCTCTTTAAAAATTGAGTTAGGTGGCATGGCAGGAGATAAAACTGTATTATACTTCAAGTGGCCGGCCCAAAATTCTGTCTCACTTTGTACTGTTCCAAACAATTTTTTTTTTCTAGAAAGTACATCGATAGATAAAGAAAAGTCGGGTAAGGGATTCCTCGGAACGTTTTTTCGTCTTATCTGATTCGTTTCGCTCATCCTCCCTCAGACTTATTAGAATTGCTTCGCTCGTTCTAGAATATCTGATGATATTCGCATCATGACTATATGTTTAAAAACTCAATATTTTAAATTCAAGTCCTTTTAGAATTATCAATCTAATAATATATGTAATATTTTAAATAGGGCTTGAGATAAATTAATGCTTTTTAGATAGGATTACTACCTTTAAAAAAATCATTGCGACTTTGGAGGTCTTAAAAATTCCTGAAACGGATAATTCGTGTAAATTTCTAGTTTCAGATTTATTTGCCAACACAATACTGTTTCTATATATTTACGGTATAAATGAGGAAGTGTCAAATCTATGCTCTTGTTAAAAATGATTTAAATAAACTAAATAATAACATGGTTGTTCTTCACCTAACTTTGTTTTTTATCAGCAATGATGAATGAATTTAGTTTGCATGAAAATTGCAAACAATATATAAATTGTTTGCATAAAATTGTATAGTTCGCGGGGTATTCCCATTAGTTTGGATTCGTTTTGCTTGTTCTCTTAATATAAAGGTTACTCAACACCCAACGCCTTAGTTTAATCCTTTGGAATCATTGTATTCGGTCAGAACAATGAATTTAATTTTAATGGATAAAATGTTAATTTACAAATAAATATAATTAATACAAAGCTTATAAATGATTTGCATATTTGTTTTATGTGTAGTAGATACTATCTAGAATTTAAATTATTTCAATTATTAAGATTCGAATGACAGTCAATTTAACTTGTTTATTTAGGTTTAGATCTTCATAAAGGTATTTCAGAGACCTTGTTTTATCCTCAAAGATAAAATTGGTTCTACGTTGATATCCTATATCCAAACAATTATATCTCAATAGAATGTTGTAAGCTACAAAGCGAGACCATTGATGTTTAACTATTTATCTATAATTAATTTAATGGTCCGCTACTTTACTCTTGCATCTATATTGTGGCATGAATCTTTGTAAAATGGTTAATTTAATACGAAGTTGAGGTTAACAAAAATAAACTTTAAAGATTATGTTACTTCAAGCACACAAACGATACAACTTTATGAGTAAAGTTTATAAGTTTCCTAAAGGTATAAAACCTTCAAAACCATTTTTAGTTTATAGATATCCAAAAGAGGGAATAGAAAATCTGTTGGCACATTTTCACATTTATCACTACAGACTGTGGCTTTCCACAATAGAGTAAAACTAGAAACTCTAATTCCTGGTCGGTTAGTTGTTGTTAGAGCGAAACTCATACTACGCATCGTATCGTTTGCCTCCCTTGTTCCAACTTGCGGAAGGGAATAATTCCCCTTAGTTTGTGTGTTGGGAATCATATCCGTAATCCATGTATCATTCATTAACAACCCCACATTACAGAGTTGAGTTCATTTCTAAAACTCTCGTATATTTCAGTTATTATTTCTCGTTAGTCGCTCTATTTCTTCTCTTATGCTGGTTTTGTTTTTCTATCATATGCCTTTGTCAAACTGTTTCTCTCTATGATCCTTGTTAGCTTTACCACTTACTATTTCTTCTCACACTTCCTTCTCTTTGCTATCTCTTTTTTTATTTATTTAGTTATCCTATATGTGTAACAAAAGTGCAGAAAATCCAGGAAGTATTTAAAATACGGGGATGTAGAAATTTTATGAAATAAAATATGTAAATACTAAAAGGGGTCTTCAGCCACAGGCCCCTTGTGTGTTAGCGGTTGTTTGTATTAATTCATTGATTTATTGTTTACCATGTATTTAGTGAATTATCATTATTTGGGCTCAGCTGAGGTTCAGTAAACCCAAGATTCATTTCCTGTTATACTTAAAAGTTTTTCATAGATGTTGTTATCTTGCCAAACAAATCAGGTAACTAATAAAAAATGAACTCCTTGCAAACACCATCTCAAAGTTGGAAATTGAGTTGGAAATTGAGGATAATGGGAACATTGATCATTGAAGCATGCAATGCATGCTCGTAAACACGTAATGCATTAAAATATGCAACATTGATCATTAAAAATGCAGTTTATCTAAGTGGAAGCTCTTACTTAGTTAACAGCTAATTCTAACTAATTCACTATGCTAAACATGCCCTTAATACGATATTAGGCTAAAAATCTTATCAACTGTCTTCAAAAACACCTTTAAAAATCTTTTGAACAGACAGACAAGCTTTCTTATGAAACAACTTTAATAAACAGAGTGGCAGCAATTTTAAGTTAACAGGTTTTAAATGCAATGCAATGATAATGATGTGGAACGCTGAAGCGATATATTTTTAGCCTAGATTCAGTTTCTAGTTTTGAATCAATTTGTAGAACTTATTTCTTTGTGTGAACAATAATATTTTTTAAGTAAATAACTTATTTTCAGTGCCTTACATTCCTCTGGTATGTATTTATCATATTATTATAAACAAATGGTTTTATATTAAATTTTGATATTTGAAAAAATTTCATTTTTTGACCCCGTAGCGCTCAGTGCTAAGTTTTAACAACGTTCGCCATCTTCTAAAAACCAGAATGTTTCAATTTTATAAAACTGTTTTTCTAGGCGACTATTGATAAATATTAACTTACTCTTTAAATTAAAGACAGATTTTCCAACTAACATTTAGTGGGCATTGGTTGTTTACTTAGTTGGGCATGGGTTTTGGTAAGTACATTTTGTGAAAAAGCTGTTATTAAGTCTAACTGTTTTCACATTATTTTTTTAATTTTTTTAAAGACAATCTGAATCTTTCTTATAAAAAGCTCATATTTTTAACTCAATATTAATAGTCCTAGTTAGGTCTGACATCACAGGAAGGTTGATTTTTAAAACCTGTGTCTTAATTTCAAAACAGTAAAGATTGGATTTTTGATTTTCCGCTTTATATCTATTAGGATCTAAAACACCTTTGAGTCAGACATTTGATATCGATGAAAATTAGTTTATTTTTTCATGTTAACTAATAATATAAAAAAATAACTATTTAATACAGAAAAAAGTCTAATCAGCTATTTAGATTCTTATCTTACGAAATTTCAAGCTGTCGTTTAAACACGCTATTATCGCTTGCAGCATATGTATATTTTAGATCAGATTTAGATAAGAGATTTAAAAAAGTAACTTCTCTGGAAGATAGAGAACTTTTTTGGCCCCTTAAGCGTTGTAAGAGAAAGAGAAATCTCTCTCCAACACCGATTTTTTTTAATTTTATTTTTAGTTTTTATCTTTCTTAATAAGCTCAACAATAGGAAACCATTGGGAGGTAAGTTTGCCTCTAAATTTAGATCATGCGCAGTTAATGTAAAGCTTGTAAGCATGCGCTGTGCATACCATACATGTGAAGTACGTTTTTGACGTACGTTTTGTGCTGGATTCTTGTTTATTTTGTTATCCTTAGCGGTGTTATTTTATTATATGGCAAATGAACGGGTCTACCCTTTATTCAAGATCCTTGTATCTCTGTGTCGTCATTTTAACCAGGTCTACAACTTCTACCTTCTTTTTACTAATCTTTATTTTCGTTGTATTATTTACAGTCTATTAACTTTCCCTTTTCGTTCATATTTCTATACAAATGTTTAAAGAAGTGAAATTTCTAAACGATTTGAATAAACAGTTTACAAACATCTTTATAGCTTATAAAAATTTCTAGACCTGACCCTTTTGCTTAAAAATACACAATAATATATACTATTTATATATTATTTCTGTCTATATTCTAGTACATATTCTAAATTGAATTTACATATCAGACAGATAATTTAATCAGACAGTGGGTCAAATATTGTTCCTGGCAATATAGAAAGCTATTATTATTTGTCCAATTGATATTTTAGTTGAAAGTGTTAAGGCAACTGGGTAGACCAAATAATACTTAAAAACAAAATGAATAATAAAAGTATAAAAATTGAAACTTAAGATATGGTTGTGCTACCGTAAAAATAATGTTTGTATGACATCGAAAGGACTCGAAGTTGTCTTCTTATGGTTGTTGAAGTTTTTAAAAAGATTAGGTCCGGTTTTAGCTCGATCGGAGCATCCTAAGTTGCGCGATGGGCAAATAACTTAAATATAACGTAATCACCAATGAGTAAAAAGAAGTTTTCGTTTACTATACCGTGGGTTAAGATAATTGGTCAACACTAGATTTGTTTTGTTGTGTATATTTTTGGGACAACATTTTTTTTTAAGACGACGTGGTTAGTACAGTTAGTATTATTTTTAAGAACTTCTTATATTTGTTAGTTTGGGTATTAGCTAATTCCTGGAGTCAGTTATAGGTGCCTGTAGTGTCTACTGTTTATCTTGTACTTAAAAACATAAAGGGAGGTTGTGAATCAGGACCATCCCCCGGGAGGTGCTGGACCCCCCTCGCTCTTGGCATTTGAACCTTTCTTACCCCTTTTTCATATAATCCTATGATTAACATGTTTATGACACCTCTTTTAAGATTTAATATAATTCATGTATGGACAACATAATACAATTATTGCATCAAACAATAAATAACAAAACTTTCTTGGCTAAGTTAAAGTTAAGTTCTTTTAAGGTAAAGAAGCAAAAAAAAAAAACTGTTTCCTTTCGAGAGGTCCCAGACCCAACTTTATTCCAGTCCCCCCACTCTTTGCCTTTGCAAGAGTGAGGGGGCAAGCTTTTGCCCCCCCCCCCTATCCGGCAAAGGCTTAAGATAATTAGTCAACGCTAAATACATCTTGTTTTATATATGTATACGTCTATATGACTCCCAAGGGGCCATAGCGAGCCTCACAAGCCAGCGGAGGTGGCCTGTTAAAAAGTTGCTAGATGCATGGGGAAATGCACAACAGATAATACGAAACATCAACAATGTGGTCGCAGGGCCCGTATTTCTCCTTTTTCCTTCTCATTCCCTCTAATTTTTCTTTTCTTGGGGATTCTGGGGGGGCGACCGCCCGCCGTGAATTCGCGCCTGTTTGGTAACTATTGGGAACATGAAATTATATAAAATACTGAGAATTATATAAGTTTTGATACGGGGAACTAGTAATGAAATATAACTTATATTTATTTAGCATAAAAAGTTTTCAAATTGTTCGAGTAATGAATTAAAAGTTTTCTTTGTGTACCCTAAAAAATACATTAATAACTATTTACTCAAGAGTTATATACTTTTACCTTATCTAGGAAGGTCATTGTACTGAGAATGTTAAAAACTTTTTATAAAATCCCATACCTGGTGAAAATCGAATATAAACTAGAAACAATTTTAAAATATTTTAATAAATGTATACTACAAAAGTTAAAACAGTTATTTGCACAACCACTGAAATGTAGTGAAAGGTTTTACTGCAAGACCTTTTCGAGAAGCTAAGAAAACATTTCTTTAGCTTCTGATGATTAATCAAGTTTATGCCGGAGTCTTGCCGAGGGCAAAAAAATGTATTTTGATAATCGAGGCTTTGCCGAACTTTACTTACCTTTCTGCTAATGGTATATATTTAAAATAGCCAGCTTTCAATCATTGCAGATAATCAAGCGACAAAAAAAGAGTCAAGAAACAGCGGTTACAGTTTTCACTAGAACTTAGTAGCTGTCAAACTACCTACAAACCTTTAGTCTAAACTTCAGCCGCTGTCTCCTGACTTTTCTTTGCTACTCGCAAGTAAGTAAGGCAATAATGATCTTTTAAGATTAAAAGCTGTTTATATCAAACATTATATCATTGGTGGAGAATCCAAGTTTTATTTTATTACTTGAAACATCACAACTCATTTTTCCTTCATTCTTCATTGTCGGAGAGTTCAATTATATAAGTATCTCTGGGATTGAAACAGACCTTAATGTTATACAGCATTGCAATAAGAAGTCAAATGCTGTTTTAGCTGTTTGATATTTGCATTCAAGTGTTTTGTTATTGTCCTTACAATGAAGCTATTTGAGTGTTTGTTATTGTCCTTACAACTGAAGCTATTTGCATTCAAGTGTTGTCTTATTGACCTTACAACTGAAGCTATTTGAATTCAAGTGTTTTGTTATTGTCCTTACAACTGAAGCTATTTGAATTCAAGTGTTTTGTTATTGACCTTACAACTGAATCTATTTGAATTCAAGTGTTTTGTTATGTCCTTACAACTGAGTATTTGATTCAAGTGTTTGTTATTGACCTTACAACTGAAGCTATTTGAATTCAAGTTTTGTTATTTACAACTGAAGCTATTGAATTCAAGTGTTTTATTGACCTTACAACTGAAGCTATTTGATTCAAGTGTTTTGTTATTGTCCTTACAACTGAAGCTATTTGAATTCAAGTGTTTTGTTAGAACTGAATCTATTTGAATTTAAGTGTTTTGTTATTGACCTTACAACTGAAGCTGTTTGAATTCAAGTGCTTATTTATTTTGTTAATTCCTTATATCCGGAATTATTTGCTTTTAAGTGTTGTGTTATTATCTTTAGAACTAGGTCTATTCAAATTCATGTGTTTTTATTGTCCTTAGAACCGGAGTTAGTTTTATTAATATTTTAGTAATTTCTTCAAAAATGAAACTAAATCTATTCATCTGTTATTTTATTCTCTTTAGAATCGGAACAATTTGGTTTTAATTATTTTGTTATTGTTCATTAGAACCGAAGCTATTTGCATTCAAGTGTTTTGTTATTGTCCTTACAACTGAAGCTATTTGAATTCAAGTGCCTATTTATTGTGTTAATTCCTTAGATCCGGAATTATTTGCTTTTAACTGTTGTGTTATTATCTTTAGAACTAGGGCTATTTGAATCCATGTGTTTTTATTTTTTTTATTTATTTTTTTTTATTTTTTTTTTACGCTTTAACCCGTAGGGTCATTTAGCGTTTTCCCCTCACTCAAATCTCACTCAACATTAGCCCCTGAGTTTGTGCACATCCAATCATCTAGGAAGCACCCCCTCCGTACATGGTAGCACATATAACCAGTTCACAGTGTGTCTAGTTCATCCAGCCCAACCAGACTCTACCCAAACTCACTGCTCTGGCTAGTGTCTGCGACTAGTTCACAGTGTGCCTAGTTCATCTAGACCAACTAGACTCTGGCTAGGCTCACCGCTCTGGCTAGCGCCGACTACTAGTTCACTGTGTGCTTGTTTCATCTAGTCTTACTAGCTCCTCTGATCACAGTAGTCTTTGACCTCGTCCTTCCAGTCTCACCAATCTCATCAGTTCCACTAGCATCACCAGTCTCCAAGCTAGGCTCACCACTCTAGCCAGTCTAGCGCCACCCGACAAAGAACCCAGCACCCAGATGTCAGCGTGCACAAACTCATTCTATAGCCCTGACCTGAAAGTCAAAGCTCCGCAGTGCTATTAGGAGACGTCTGTCTTCAAGAACCGAGCACTTTGTTCCTAGTCACTTACGTTCCTCGTGTCGCCGCCATCACTTTCACTGACTTAGTTTTCGGACATACAAAGGCTCAGTATATCTTTCCGACCTTCGTCACCCCCAGCCCGCAGAACATTAACTTTTCGTGAGCTGGAGACAACGGAAACGTGGATCCGGACTTGTCTCAGATGAAACTAGATCCAACCCCGCATTTGCGTATTAGTAGCCAAGGAAACTACGTAAAACCCTGGCTGGGTTGGCCGGCCTTGAATTCAAGACCTCCCAAGTGTACGGTACAAGGGATAACCTCATACTGAGGTCCTCCCCTGGCTGGATTTGAACCCTCGACCTCCAGGTCGAATGGCGAGCGCTCTACCACTGAGCTACCGGACTCGGTCATGTGTTTTTATTGTCTTTAGAACCGAAGCTATTTGTTTTCATATTTTAGTCAGTTTTTTAGAACTTTAACTAATTCTATTCATGTGTTATATTATTCTCTTTAGAACCGGAACTATTTGGTTTTAATTATTTTGTTATTGCTCTTTAGAACCGAAGCTATTTGCATTCAAGTGTTTTGATATTGTCCTTATAACCGGAACTATTTACATTCATATGTTTTGTTATTGTCCCTAAATCCGGAGATATTATCATTCTAGTGATTTCATTATTTTTCTTTCAACAAAAGATGTATGAATTCAGGTGTTTATGTTACTTTAATCTGTTGAGCCAAAGGGGGAGACATATTTCTGTCTTGTAAAGTAAAAGATAAATTAAAAATATTTTACGGGCTGTGTTGTAGGGTTTTCTGGTGTTACGGTCTAGGATGTTTTTCACCACTCCTTAAACGTTTAAAAATAAATTTTATGATCTACATTACTATATTTTTTATATTCCTAACAAGTAAGGAAAAAAGGACGATGTATACAAGTACATTATACATGAAAAACACTTGTATATAGTTGTATTTTAAATACAATTATAGAGAATAAACAACATATTGCTTCAGATAATAAATGATCTATTCCAGGATAACAACTTGAAAATTGTGTGTTGTGCCACTTGACATAAAGTTAAGTAAAGTAAAATTAAATGTTTCTCTGGTAAAAGCTATGTTATCTCTAGAGCTAGACGAGTTCTATGCTCCTCTGCATGCATGTATATACAAAACGATTTAATTAAGTTAATGTCCACTAGAAATAAAGTTTTATGCAAAATCTCTTTCATGCAAAGATCTGTTCTTAATTTTTCTCATTTATATCATGTGTTTGTGTGTGTGTATCCATATACAAAATTGTTTCCATATCGTACGGAATAATTTAACTTTTGAACACTTTTTGGGTCTGAATAAAAATTCAAGTTAAGGGCTAAAATTTAATACTTGTAATATGTATTTTGCACACTCAGAGACGATAATGAAATGAGATGATAATCCAAATTAAAGTGATGTAGAAATTCATACAGTTTGGGTCGGGGCGGGGGGACACAGTGGTCTAACTCCCTGGTTTTAGGTGGTTCCGAGAAAAACAGGAATTAGTTGCATCATCTACCGCACCGAGCGCTAGTTTTCACCTTGTTCGCTTATCACTATTGTTATCAGTTTTAAATCGATACTTCTATTTATGTTTATGAAAATGTAAACAAGTCAATTTTTATCTTATTCATTGACTTTTTTCTATTTTTAGTAGTTTATAAGATAATTTTTTTAGAAAATAGGATAACGTGTGTTACGAAAGGTGTGTTATAATGAGACAACAAAGACGTAAATTAAATTTATAATTTCCCGGTTTGATGTTTGTTTATTTCTACAAATCATGGTTATCACGATATCAGGTCTACTTAAAATTAACACAGCGTTTATATTTTTATAACATTTTATGAAAATTATACCTTTAAAATAATTAATACAATTTTTAACATTGTTAAAGACCCTTTTAAATAATTTTAACCTTAGAATTGAAGAAATAATTATTTTATATATAGGGTACAAGGTCAACTGACCCGCCACTAGCGGAGGAAGGGTGAACTTAGGGCAGGTCCATCTAAAGCAGCTAAAACCGGGGGAGTTAGACCACTGTGTCCCGCGCCCCCACCCCTACTGTATAAATTTCTACATCACTTTAATCCAAATTAAATTTCATTATCAGCATCCTTGCCAATTTTATCGTATGATTTGTTTATTTTTATGTAAACAAATCAATATTTTTGCTAATATTTAGGCGTATATCTCTTAGAAACTATTTATTCTACAAACAACCTTTTCATCAAAGTGCTTATTCTACCAACTACTTATTCTATAAATTGCTTATCCTACTAACAACATATTCTACCAAGTGCTTATTATAAAAATTACTTATTTTACAAAGTGCTTATTCTACAAATTATTTATTCTACTAACTTCTTATTCTACAGAACTAATTAAAGTACAAGACAACAATTGGCCGCGATGCACCGAAATTTCCTAATAGGAAATTTGAATCCAAATTAAAATTAGACGGATCTAAAGGATTTTAGTGAAAATGTATAATATGAGGCGAAATTTTAGTTGCTAAATGAAATGATGCCTTAAAATTTGAATGATGAAGTATAAGGAATTACTTTTTTATTAGTCTTCCCTCCGGTCCTAATGTTGTTTGTTGGTCTTAAATTTATTACCGGATAAATTATAATTGGATTCACAATTTCCGTGACTTGAATCAGAAACGTAATTAATTTTTCTGGCTCTTGACCCGAGCATATTGCTAATTTATTCACAAAACCATCCTCAATTTTGTAATTTTCTTGAGAGATATTATTCATAATTGGATTGAGATAGGTGTTGTAGTAGCTTTGATGAAAATTTAGTTATGCTAGCAGGTTTTAAATATGCATTTCCTAAATTATTATAATTTAAAGACACATGACTAAAATTAACATTGTGCTGAACGTTGGAAAGAAAATTTGGTTGGGATTTGATTGTTATTTGCTTTGCTTAAATTAGATTTTTGTTGCTAATTCAATTTAAAATTACTTGGGTCATTTTGCACACCTTGGCTCTTATTAGCGCTAGATTTTTGTGGTGATTTTAGGGGCTTAAGTTTAGCGGGAATTAGTAAAAAGGTGATATAAAGTAAATTTAGAACAAAAGTCCTTTGAAATTAGGATATAAAACTTAATTACTTCCTAAATTTGGGTTTAAAGTTTAACCATAATTGGAGATATTATTATGCATTAAACTTAGTAAAAAATAAGGTGTTTTTGGCGCATTAGCAACTAGATTTGATTGTTGATGAGGCATACAATTATTTGAAAAATTAATTATTATTTAGTCAATTAATTATTTTGCGAATTGGACGCTCAATTATTTGATAATTTTTAATTTTTGTTGTTGATAAGGTTTTTAAATTATTTGTTGCATTAGTCATTAAATTTAGTATATTAAAGTCGATATTTAGGAACGCAACCAGATAAGTTAAAATACCTCGCTTAGTCAATGAACAAGAGGCTTACGGCATGTTGGTCGCTACGCGGTGTCGGTGCTAGGGGCCGCTTCGACGCTCCAGCGCTTCTTTATGGCCGCTTTGAGGCAACATGGTTGTTGTACTTAACAATTCGTCATATTATTGGTTTATATAAGCGGCATACTGCCACGATATAAGCGAATTTTCACTAATACACCACTTTATAAGAGTTGTTGAACAAGCAAGAATTACTTAATCAAAAGCTATGTCTATGGCATAAGTTTTTATTTACTTTCCGTCGACGCATCAGTAGACCAAAAAATAATTTGAGTTTGTCGACGAAATGAATTATTAACGATAGATCCGGGTTGTTGCGTTGACAAATATTTTCATGGACTGCCGATCAAGTTATGAATTGCATCTCCCAAGTTTTCTAATAGAAAAATTACATTTTGAAACTTAAATTATGTTTGAACCGAAACATTTTAAATTCTGTCATCATATATTTAAAGGTTGGTAAACACAATTTCAATTTCGTGATTTTCAAAAATATTTCAATTTTCGAGATATTGTGTTTATAAATTATAAAACCGCGAGGCTTAGTTCCATATTTGGACGCTTATTTTATTTCTTTTTAATTGCCCCAATTACATCATATTTAGAGGAAAAAACGACATTTAAAAAAGGGACGAACCTGTCCTATCTATTAAACCAATCACAATCTATTTCCCTCTCGAAGAAAAAAAACTGCCAGACTTACCAATCCAAAGAATAAAATTACAACTGCGATTATTCCCTTCGTTTTTTTTTCTCTCTAGCAGTAAAATACTTTTTTCTTTATTTTCCATTACCCACTTCAAAATTTCAAGCTCTAAAGTGATTTTCATCCAATTCAATTGATATTATATTGAATTTCAAGAGTTTTTTTTATAAGTCTAACGACTGAATTGTAATGACTTTAGAGCCCTCTACTTTAGAAAATGACGTCTTAAAAATCTTCTTTAGAGGTATAAATAATTTCAAGTGATGAATTAGTAATAAATAAAAATTGAAGATTTATTTATTTAATATAAAGCAACCATAGACTTATTAGTTATTGCTAAAGGGGCCATAGTCTATCTCAATGCATAAGGAGCTTGGTAAAACTACTAATACGATAAACTGCAACAGGACAACAAACATCTTAGCCACAAAGCAGCCTAGGGAGGCGACGGGGTTGCCTCTTAGAAGCTAAGAAGCCAAGGCTTCTTGTTTTAAACTGTACTTAAAGTACAGTCATAAATCGAACCTTATTTATTTGTATTCAACATTACGTCTATTCTATTACTTTTTCTCCATCCTATGCAGTACAATACATTCCTATTCAACCAGTTCTTGTTATATCTTTCTCTCAGTAACTTCGACGTTTATGTTCAGCAAGCACTTCAGGTCTCATCTAAGTATAGAATCATTAGTTGTTTTGACAGAGATTTTACATATAACTATATAAAAATATAATATAAGTTTATAAAAAGTACTCTGAAGATGACTAACTAATAGTCGAAACCGGTCAGTTTTTCTTTTTTTATGTATTGTGGTTTGACAATTAAATATATATTTTTTTTAAACTAAGTATAGAAGATAATCATATGTCACATAATTATAATAATATATTATTATATTAATTTATTAAGAGGAAAGGATCAGCTGCTTCTCAATGGCGGCGTCTTAACAGTGTGAACTAAGTTTAGTAGCTTTTCTGCTATTTTATGTTATGAGGTATTATACAATTCAGAGGTGTTGGTAGAGATAAATCGCAACACATTTAACAGTTGAAATAACTGCAGCAGTTTTACCAGCATAGATCTAGGACCAAAAAATGATATGAATGAAACGATAAGGGTATAGTCAGGAACTACTTCATTATACCCTTGCCAACACTACCTCTGAAGTTGAATAACTGTATGCACTCAATATCTATGTTAAGGGAAAGATGCTGACGAATGCCTCTCAATTTAAATGAGGTCCTTTAGTATTTCCAACCAAGCAAATCCAATTTGAAACACGATTAAACTTCTCTAAACAGAACCGATGTGGCTTGACGGGACTGAGAAGTTGATTGCACAAATTTTTTGGAACAAAAACTTAGCGAGGAATTTTTACTGTGCGTAAGACAGATACACTATCAAACAGACAGGCAGCTTGATGAAACCACTTAGAATGTCATTCAATCTTACATAAAACGGATAATTATGAAGAAACCTTGGTAGTAGTATACCGGCTACTATAGCCAGACATGGCGTCAGCACTTTTTCTGAAGCCTGGCGCCGGCCACGTGCCACCCCGGTCACTTACCTCTGACGTCACCTTGCACTCTCATATTTGTTTACATCTGCCCCCCCCCCTCTTCTATGTGTATTGCGGGTTCCATGTTATGCACTATCCTCTGACGGATGTATAAAGGATAGTTTTAAAACTTTTAGTTTTATTAACTTTTAAAATTTTTGGGGTGAACGCAATGCGTTTTCTTATACCTACAGTGAGGAAAAGTAAAAAGTTTTAAATTTATAGACTATAGGTTTTATCAATTAATCATTATGAATAGAATATCAATCAAATAATTTAACTTTTTTGGAGAGCGGATGAAAAGTAAAAAAAAAATCAACATAATACTTCAATGATTTTTTCTTCTTTTAACGTAATTAATAAAGTTGTGGACTTTGTGTCATTATTTTTCAATCTCATTTATTAATTAAGGGATGAAAATTCTTGAAATTCATATTTTTATTTCTGGAAATGGTTCAATAGAGAGATATAATACTAAAAGTTGAAAAAATTGGAGGTTAAAGTATAATACACTAAAATCTTTTGATGTAGGATAAATTATTTATTAAATCAAATAGTTCGAAGTTGAGTTATTTTTTGATACTAAAATCTTTAGCCGGTTTTGTCTGGTGTCATCATCAGCACTTAAGGAGAAGCTTGAGACCTGGACATCAAATAATGGGTTCAGTCACAATGAGCATTGGAAGAGCCTCCTGAAAATAATGAATGGAATTTCTACTTTGATTCATATCAGTGGACCCTAATGAGTTTGAGTATGATATTATGATTTTTTTTTTATTATTTTCATGCTGATTCTCTTTTTCTTGTATTCAGAAGAAGACTTGTCATGCTCAGTGAGATTAAAATGACACAATATAATTGTGCGAGAGACACCTAGGAAATGTAACAAGCAAATGCAATGTTAACATCTGGGAACTGTTCATCATTCGACATCATTGATGGCTCGACATAATGTCATGTCCCACTCTGTTTCGTTACGTCTAACTCATCAGGGCGCCGACAGACCTGAACTCACTCTGACTTCATTAATCCGAAGAATATAATGTGAAGTACTTACCAGAACGAGCGGTGCTTCTCTACCGCCATCAGCATGGCCAAACATATATCATTTGATACTACCGAGTTTTGAAAACATGATAGTTGAACACAATATAATTTGTGCGAAGACACATAGGAAATTAACAAGCAAAATGCAATGCTACATCTGGGAACATATGTTACATCTCCATATGTTATATCTCATGTTATGTTAGGTGTCTCTCGCACAATTATATTGTGTCAACTATTCATATTTTGCAAAACTGGGTAGTATCAAAATGATATAGATTAAAATTTAAGAGCTTGAGTGTTGCCTTATCTGCAAATAATGGCATTAAGCCTAAGCCGTTTTAAGGAAATTCATGTTTAAGTACCTGCGATAGCTGATTCTTCAATTACTTCTTTAACTTGCGGCTAAATATAATCTCTTGAATTTTAAATGTGTTTATCTCAGATGATAATAAGAATTCCTGAAAAATAGCTCCGCAAATGAAGAATTGACAAGTTTACTTTCAAGTAATATTATTGGTCCACTGCAGGGATCTTGTATAAGGAAGATAGCTGCGATCCAAGGGTCGATAAGCCGTATTCGTCACATATGCGTGACCATTGACCATCCTTGTGTTAGAAACAGTACTCTTTGACTCCTTGTCGCTAATGGAATCGATCCCTCTTACTCTTCCCTCAACTTCCATAATCCTAACAACCTCATAAACGAGGAAGAATCCTAATTTTCGGGAATGAACTTCGATTCGCGCCTCTTACTATTACCAGCTACGACAGGTATGTTTCCCTCTATTTCAAAATTCTTCTTAAACACTTTTACGTTAAACATCTATTTGCTTAGTCATTTATTCAAAATTTCAATCGACAATGACAACATTAAATTGAAAAGCTGGAGTTTTTCTGGCACATAGTCCCGGGATTAACTGGGAACCCTTAAAGTTATTTCAGTCTTTTTACTTAAAGTTATTCTTTCATACTTTATACATCATTCATTCATCATCATACATAATAATCATCATACAAGTATGAGTATATTTATTAAAATAAATTACGAGTATCTTTTTTCTTGAAGTATGGAATCTGTTACTGTAGACGTTGTTTTCTATAAAAAAAATCTATCAAAATTATTATGATTGCTCTATTTAAGTTATTTAAAAAAATACTTCAACGAAATTATCATTTATTTCATGATAATTTTTTAAAAGAAAATTGTGAAGTAAAAAATAAAATGTTTGATTAAATTTTAAAACAATTTTTATTTGAGTTTTCATTTAATGTTTATTTTTTATTCTTTTGAAAGAAAAACACTTTTCTTTGAGTTTTATTTATTGGTTTAAAACTCCTTTTTATAAACGTTAAAGAAAAATAAATAAAAATGTAAAAATTTGAGTTTTCTTTATTTAAATGAAAAAGGCAATGCTTTACATGAAGGTATTAAGGTTGCCCTCTTTGAAGAATTGAGGATCGGTCAAAGAGTTTTTAAAAGAGCAAGAGAGAGAAAAAGGTAATTACCAGGCTTGCGTATACCTAAAGGGAAGTCGTTGTAAAGATGGCTAGGAAAAGGTCCGTTTGAGAGGGAAATCTAAAACCTTAATTAAGAGAGTCAGTTCACCCTCAGTCACCGTCAACCTAAAGACCCTAAAAGTTGAAACCTAGACTAAATACTTGGATCATCCCTGAAAGCTTTCACAAGATAAAGTCTTGCTGGACCGAAAAACATCTTTTAAGGCTCTTTAACCGTGTAACAACTTCTACTTTGTTTTCCCTGAAAATCTAGATGGTTAAAGAAAACGCAAGCTATACGCAGCGCCATTTACTTACAAGTTGATTACGAAAGTTAACTAGGTTTCGGTAAACTTGATCAAATTAAACTTTAATTGGTTTCTATGCGTACGAGATGTAGCCATTGTGTTTTGCCTATAAAAGGGAATAATGAGGAAAGTAAGGAGTTTTCTTTCCCATTCCCAACGATGAAAACAGGGTGGTTGGTAAAGTAACACAGGGCGTGGAGTACGTACCTTGTTCCCGAAAGGGCTTTAGTTAAGTATTTATTTGTAACCGTTTCAACTTTATTATCATGCTTTCGTAATTATTTACTATAATTATCATTAATAGATTTATTCTTGATAATTTTTTCTGGAGTGTTAAAAATCATTTTTACATCAACATGAGCATAAACAGAGCTTTAAATAAGTGCAAAATATGTTGTCCAGTAATTTTTGAAGAATAAGCATAACTTTGTGTAAACTATTGGATAAATAAGCGCGTTTTCTTCGGAAAAAACAGAAAAAATTGAGTTATATAGTAATGCTGCCACATACGAGTATGTTATAAAGCATAAATTGAAACGTAAGCAAGAAATGAGTTGCTGAACAGAGAAGCAATAATTTCAAAGTAAATTCGTCCGGCTTGCGACCTCAGCATTTGCAATTTTGTTAAAAGCTAAGGGATTAAGTTGATAATATATATCTAAACAAGTAAAGAACGATGTATTATTGTTCTCGGCCTGTCATTTATTTAGTGGTTGTACTACATTAAATGATGAGATGAAATGAGTGGTTAAGTTATGAGCATTCCGAGACGAGACTTACCCTCTCCTTCAATTCCTTTGTTTGTGACGGCATAACCTAGACTCTAGACAAATATGTGTACGCCATATTTTCAGTTGACATTCTGCCAAAAATGATCAAAGGAAAGAATTCTATTGTTTTTGCTGTTCCCCAGAAGTGAGGCAAAAATAGACTAAATCCATTTCCTGATCAATTTTGGCAAGATATCAACTTATCTATGTATTAAATACTCGATATCAACAATAGATCAATTTACTGTGATTTTACTATGTGATAAAAAACTGATTATTAGCACACAAGTTTAAGAGCCAGACGCAATAAATGTGACCGTATAGCCCCAAAGGTTTAACCTGTTAGATTGATTTATCTTCAAAAGATCAGATGGTCTGCCGTTTCATTCTGGGAAATTTTGGCCCCTGTGCCTATTAAAAGTTTGGGAAATGGCCGCAAAATTAACTTTTTTCTATATATATATGCGTTTTTATTGGTTTCATAAAAATATTAAAGGGCTCTTTTTTAAAGACTATTACATTTGTGACAAATCAGTTTTTTAACTATCAGTATTGTTTTAATAGAACCAGATATATAACTGTTCAAATATTATCCAAATTTACACCCCGAAGTTCACAAAATTTAAAACCCCCCTAAAGCTGCCAGTGAATATTATACTGCACGCACCTAAGTTGGGTTTTTGAGGGTCTGGCATTAGCCAGACCCTATTACCCTATGTACCATTAGGTACATAAAAAAATATTGTAAAATCTTCAAAGGGCGTGTCTTGTAGATCAAAAGTAAAAAAGTTTTTTTTAAAATCGACCTGTAGTAATTGAGAAAAAAAGGTTTTAAAATGGCATTTTTTACGACTTCTTATTCTTTATCTTCCTGCATTTTTTGTTAACGCAGCTTCAGCCTATTTATTGAATAGATTTTGAAGTATGAAGACTTATGGAGGATTCATATTATGCCAATCTGCATTCCTACCTGATAAAATCTCATAAATACATTCGAACGCGAAGCGAAAAATTAAGCCAGCGAACGGTAGTTGTATACGTTAACGCACCTACAGTCTAAACTACTTAGCAGATTTTGACATGTGGAGGCTGTTTGAATTAATCTTATGCTCAAGTGCATTCCTACATAATAAAATTTAAAATTCGACATTCTTATGCCGACACGGAGCGGTAGATAAACTAAGCTAGCAAACGGTACTTTTATATACATTGACTCACCTGCAGCCTTTTTTAGTGAATGGATTTTATTGTTTAGTTACTTTTGATTTTGTCTTATACCTTCTCGCATTCATGAATCCCTACTTTATAGTTCCTATGTTGTACGGGTCGCAAAAACATAGCTTGCGAGTGGTGGAGCTATATATCTTGACACCCTTTGAAGCATTATCTACGGCACAATTTGTTATATTTTTGTTTTTACATTAAGCAGTTAATGATAATGTTTAATGTAATGTTCCATTATATTAAAAGTAATGGAGTCTTAAACAAAACTACATGCGAGGTGACAAAATTCCCGCCAAGTCTTTTGTCTATAAAACTTGTGAAATCAACATTTGTGTCCCGCCAAGTCATGTCCGTTTTGGTTGAAGACGCAAATTGGCGATTCAAAGTTGAGTTGTTAGGTTAGCAATACTAAAATTTAACTTCATTCATTGGACCTTATTTAAATTCAGAGACAATCATCAGCGTTCAGTGTTTTCTCCTTGGCTGCGTGTCCGCAGAATGCATAAAAATAAAGTTATTCAATTTTAAAGGTAATTGGCAAGAGTATATTTTTATAAAAGGGTTTTTTTCTCTCGTAAAGTAGTGGGTAATCATGAAATTCTATGGACAAGCAAAACCAATCCTTAGTTTTTTTAAATACCTTTGGGCTTACTTTCTCTTTGAGGTCAAGCATAGTCTTTGAGTCTTGTTAAGTTTTAGTTAAGTCTTGCTTACTTTCTCTTTGAGGTCAAGCATAGCGAGACCGAAATTATTGCGCCAAGACTTACTTTCCATCCTGAGCAATACAAAGACATTACTACCTTGAAGTTTGTGTCACCATGGCATTTAGAAGACGAGCGAAGCAACTCCGAGTTGTGATAAAATATTCCGAAATATCGTTTAATTTACCTCGATTTAATTTATTAATTTAGCTGGATTTAAAATTGGGTCACTCATGTATGTAATCTTTTCTTGGACTATTTAAACACGACAAATCTATGTAATATTTGTCTGCTTTTATTTGCCTAATTCTGGTTAATTCAACAAAGCACTATTAGAGTTAAAATCATTAAAGGTTAATTTCTATTGAGTCAACTACAGAGAGCTAACTCCGAAAGCTCTGAAGAGCTTAAATCTAAGGCAACCCTCTAAGCGTTTTCAACCTAATTATCCTCAACAATTATAATTAGTTGAATGTAAATCCTTAATGGTTATAATATTACCTCCAATAAGGTTATATTACGTTTGTTAAATTGAATTTCATAGGTAGAGTACTATAAAAACCAAGGATAATTAGAAGTTCTGCTTGTGTAAAAGGAGTAGTAGAAAGAAGGGGTTATCCACATGATTTAACTATGGTAAGTAACCCACTTCTCTCTTTTCTTTAAACCAAATTTGGGAGTAGGGACATAACACACGAAAAATTGCTCACTTAACTTTTGGCGATTTATAGTGGAAAATAGTATTTAGTTTTTAGCTCAATTTTCTGGTGGCCAAAGTGGTGACGAGAAGGTTGCGCTTGTTTTTACTATTAGATAAATATTAGTGGCGAAGATCATCGAAATGTTAACTCGAAGGGATTATAGTGGGTAGTCCGTGACTGTCCGTAAGATGAGCTATGCACTATTATACCCATGCATACAGGCACTCGGGGTTCAGGTCCAACTGAACGTGGTACAGGTTCAACCGAACGTAGTTCAGGTTTAGCCGAACATGGTACAGGTTTAGCCGAACATGGTACAGGTTTAGCCAAACATGGTACAAGTTTAGCCGAACATCATTCTACTAGTATGGTTAAGGTTGAACCTGAACCATGTTCGGTTGGACATGAACTCCGGGTCTTTATGCATTGGTATAATGGTGCATAGCTCAACTCACGGACTACCTTCTAATAACCTCTAAAAAAGAGTCGATATCTCGGTGCTTTTGCTCCTAGAAAGGCTTCCATCAGATAAATCAAAATGTCAGCAACTCAACATCAACACGGTCTCTACTGGAGAGTTTTGGGTTTAAGATACTAATCACGGAAGCTTAAGCCTTCATATATATTGTTTTCAAACATAAAAAGCAATGAAAGATTCTCAAAAGTTGGAATATTTTGATAAATGTAATCATCATTAATATTTTAAAATGATACATAAATATTAATATTGTTTAACAAAGTCACATTAGCATAAAGGAAAAGGACAGTTTAGAAGTAGAGAGTGGATATGTGGGTGTTGGGTTTACGTCGTTAGTTAAGTTTTTACAAAATTTGGGATCATTTCCCAGTTTTTAGGAATGATTTGGTTTACTCGTGTTTAGGGTATAAAATGTGCAGCTCTAATTAGTAAAAAAGGGAAGAGGATTTCAACGCTATTACCAGAAGTGCTGCCTCCCTGGTATTTATGGTAATTCTAATTTAACATGGGATTTCCTACATCTCCCCCTAGCGTAACTAAACCAGTATATTAATGTAAAATTATATCTCTGTCATATCTCTATTAGGAACATGACTGTTTTTCCAAATTTTCATCTTCCTTTTTTCTTTGTTTTCATTATATTTTTGAAATATGAGGTGATGTTTACAATCGTGGATTGTGGTTTCTTTAGTTTATCTAAAACTAAATAAAGATTAAAACAACAAATAAAGCTAATTAATCTAAATGAATGTTTAATATATTAAATATGTTTAAAAAAATTTATTACCTGCGTAATTTTCCTTAAAATCGTCGTTAGAATGTCTGATTACCTTAAGGTTGCAGATGCTTCGGTGCAGGGGGTGCAGGTATAAATACCCCGCTTAGTCAATAAAAAAGGTCAAAAACGCAATAAAGCTGCCAGTATATATTATACTGAATGTAACAATGTCGGGTTTCAGGTAGTAGCAATGACCAACAATGAGGGTCTGTAGCATACAAACGGCTAATAATATACATATATTGTTACATAAACAATATTATAATTTATATTTAAACGGCGTGCCTTATAAATCAAATATAAAATAAAAGTTAGTTCAAAGCGGGCAAATAGAAGTGGAGAAAATAGGTTAAAAATGACATTTTTGACAGCTTCTTATTCTTATTCTACTTGCACTTTTTGTTGATGCACCTATAGTCGAAACTACTGAATGGATTTTTTCGTATGAGAACTTTTTAGATTCGTCTTATGCTCGTTTGCTTTCCTACCTTATAAAATTAAAATTCGACATTCCTCGCTGAACAGTCCTTACATTGAACAGTCGTCTTACTATTAGAAACCGTACAAAAAGTAATAAAATCTTACCAAAAGCTACTTGCGTGGGGAAAAAACTCCCCACGCCAACTCCCCGAATTTTTTGATCAAGTCTTTGATGAAAGAAGTTGTGTAATCAACTTTTCTGTCCCGCTAAGTCATGCCCATTTTGGTTGAAGGCGGTCATTGGCGTCTTAAAATAAAGTTGTTAGGTTGGCAATATTGAAGGACCTTATTGAAATTGAGAGGCAATCAACAGCTTCTTCTCCTTGGTGGCATGCCACAAAAATTCATTTTAAAATCAAGGTATTCAACTTGATACACTCTAGCGGCGAGCCAGTAGAGTGCATAAAGTTATTCGACTTTAGAGGTAGCGTTGGCAAGGGTGTATATAAGAGTGTAGTTCCTGACTGTACCCTCATCGTTTCATTCATTTCATTTGTTTGGTGGTATGGAGATAAAATTGCTGCCATTATCTGCCTAAATAACTGAACTTCTTATTTTGGGAGTTAAAAAATCTTTCAACTCCCAGTGGTCGACTTAGTAGGGGTAGATACCAATTTTATCGCTATAGCTCTGTACGGAGCTCAGTTATCAGGGTGATGTGTTTGAAATTGACCACCCTGTATACACAGCGAAGTCACGCGTGACACACATCCACTAACCAACACAAACACTCACAGACACCACGATAAAGACCATTTAGACCGTCTTAAATACGCCTAATCGGACACTTCTAATGAAATTTCTGTTACGGAATTTTAAGATGAACACATTACTTTTACTATATAACTTTAGCAGGAGGTAAAGGAAAGTAATGAATTTAAACAAAATAGAGTTTTCCAAACATAATTATGTATCAAAAATTTTCATAACCATGTTTTAATTTTTTCCTCTAAAAAGGGTTCTTATTTATGTGGAAGGGTGAAATTTTCACACAACACTAAACATTAGCCCTCAAAAGATTATCTCTAATAAACCCTTAAGGGCTCAAAGAGCAACATGAAAGAGCGAAACTACTATATTTCTTGTTTTAACCTCTAAATAAATTTTTACTTTTCCTCACCTACCATCTAGGAACCTAACCTATTATGAAGGAAAAGTATTGCGTCTTACAAGTCCCTTTAACAGTCTCTGGGGGTCTTCATTCTCACAGGTTAAGAATTACGTTTCCGTCTTTTCTAAGTTTCTGCTAGGAGTACGAGGGAAGATTTGCTCCATCATAATTACACGTGGGAAGTATTTTCTTCGAGCAGTTTATGAGGTCTCAGCAGAAGATGACCCCCCATGAGCTGAATCTTTCGTTTATACACAAACTAACGTCAATTCCAGCAATTTCTTTCATAGCTGCAAGCTTCTCCGCTTAGATCTTCGAAACCACCCAGAAAACAAGGGTGCCGGAGCCAGCCTTTGAGGCACTCTTAGCCGTGAAGCTTAGAGCGTCTAAAAGGTCACCTCAAAAGTCCCAAAGCGTCATCTAATGTTGCAATAATGGACCGATTGAGTTCTATTAAGGACACATTAGCAATACTGCCTCCATCGCTTCTTTTTACGGTCCAATATTTTACCTACCTATCACCTTCGTTCCACTCTACTTCTACAGTCTGAATTTTAAAAGTTAGCTATAGGTTTTCTTAAGGTAATAGGGGAAATCAGCCGCGATGTGACCAGAAAGGAGAGGATACAATTGGCCATGGACTGGATTATATGACAGTCCCTTCCTCCCTGAAGACCCACTGAATAGTGACCTGAATCGAGTATTAACGCATCGCAATAGGCTTCCCCCCGTCTACCAGGCATCCGACGCTCTCCTATGGCAGTGCTACGGACAAAACAGCAGGGTTGATTCAACCCATCACGACATACAAAACGGCGGTGACCAGCAGCCCAAAATCGCACCTCTCTTAGGGAAAGTCTTAAAAAAATAAAAATAATAAAATGAAATAACTTATTAGTACTAAAAACAAAAATAGTGAAGAAAATAAAAGGTAGATAGAATCAAATAAAGTAAAGGAGAGAGGGGAGGAGAGGTGAAAAAGTAGGGAAGGCTAGGTGAATGATGAAGGGAAGTTAGAGATAAGAACATATCAAGAGAGAGAAAAAAATGACTCTACTTTATAGAGGACTTTTGGGAGGTCAACCTTCAGGAACGCCACCCCCTGGTTCGCCATTCAGTTCGCCTGACGCAAATGGCACCTGACTTCCTCATTGACCTCATAGGCCGTGCATACGATCGTCTGAGTCATAGAGCCTAAAAGACATGGGATTAGCTAGAGAGGACCAGGATCGCTTCTATTCCCGCCAGGCACTTAACACTAAGTAAAAACCTTCAGTCGGATGTAAAATATAAATTAATCAACCAAAGGAATTCGTCTTATCAGATGCTTTTTGAAGGTAATTTTATTCAAGCCTGTTATCATTCTTCTCATCAGATTTCTTTTAAAATTAGGTATATAAAAGTACTAGATAAATACATTATTATTATTATTTTATGCTTAAACTCGTAGGGTCATATTATCGTTTCCCCTGACTCAAATCTCACTCAACTAATCCACCCCAGAGTTTGTACTCTCCTAATCATCTAGGAACACACCCTCAGTACATGGCGGCACGTGTGACTACTCCACAGTGTGCCCAGTTCATCCAGCCCAACCAGACACTATCCAAATTCACTGCTCAGGCTAGTGTCGCAACTAGCTCACAGTGTGCCTAGTTTATCTAGACCAGCTAGACTCCGGCTAAGCTCACCTCTCTGGCTAGCGCCGACTACCAATCCGCAGTGTGCTTAGGACATCTAGCGTTACTAGCCTCTCTGATCACATTTGTCTCACTTGGCCTCGTCCTTGTTCAACCAGTCTCACCAATGCCATCAGATCCTCTCATCTCCAGACTCTAGCTAGGCTCAACGGTCTGGCTAGTCTAGCGCCACCCAATAGAGAACTCTGGTAACCCTGACGCTGGTGTGTGCACAAACTCATTCTATTGCCCTGACCTGAAAGTCAAAGTTCCGCAGTGCTACTAGGAGACGTCTGTCTTCAAGAACTGAGTACTTCGTTCCTAGTCACTTACGTTATTCGTATCACCGCCTTCACTTTCACTAAATAAGTTTTACGTACGTAGTCTCAGTATATCTTTCCGATCTCTATCTCCCTCATCCCGCAGAACATTAGCTTTTTATGAGCTGGAGACAACGGAAACGTGGATCTAGACTTGTCTCAGATGAAATAGGAACCAACCTCGCATTTGTGTATTAGCAGCCAAGGAAACCACGTAAAACTCTGGCTGGGTTGGCCAGCCTTGAATCCAAAACCTCCTCCCGAGTATACGGTACAAGGGATAACCTCATATTGAGGTCCTCCCCCGGCTGGATTTGAACCCTCGACCTTCTGATCGAAAGGCAAGTGCTCTACAACTGAGCTACCGGACTCGGTAATAAATTAATTAAATGTCTTAATTTCTAGACCAACTTTAAAATTAATTTCCTTTGCAATGTAATCAGTAATGAACGATTCAATTTAATTAAAAGTGTTATCTTTTTAAATAAACCGGGATCCAGCGTCCCCGCTGGATCCCGGATCCTTCCAGATCTGGTACGATGGCGCTGGGCTCTATTTTTTATTCTAGCTAGCTTTCCGTGGAGACGCCGGGTGCCTTCCAGCGGTAAAAATGTCTGTAAGATGATCTTCAATATTTAATTTTAAGTCTTGCTTTAGAATTAAACATTAAAGTCAAACTATTATTTAAATTATCAAAACTTACAATGAAGGCAGTTAAAACAAACCTCGGTTTTAACTTTAACTGAGACAGTTGGGAAAAAAATGTTGACTACTACGTTTGTTAGTTTTAACCGTAATAAAAAGTATTTTAATAAAAGCCATCAACTATTTTAAATTTAACTTTTCTTCTAAGGCAGGACTAATATTTCTCACTGTTTGAGAGTGTAAACAATAAAACAAATTATTTATTTTACTGCTGTGATTAAATTATGAAAATTTTCTCATTCATAAGTTAAATTATCCATATATTTTACTTAATGGTCTCTTTTAAATCAAATAACAGAATAATTATGAGCCATAAAATTATCTATATAAAGGAAATATTCCGTTTTCAACAAACTCATTAAGCATTTTTCATACCTTTTTTATGCGAGTTTTTTTCAGAGCCCTTTTTAGGATGAAAAAATTCAACAGGATACCCCCTGCGTAAGACCTCTTTTTAATTTTCATATTAATAAGGGTCGGGACGATGACCCCTTTTCTCAACAGAAAAAGCGAGATAATTATTTCAAAACATATCTGTGTTTATTTGGAAAAAAATACTCTTTTGCAATGTGTGGAATGGTGAGTTTTTTTGTTTTCTGCTCCAAGTTTTGGAATTGTAGGAAGCTTGTTTTGATTTAAAATATTGGATTACTTTAGCAAAATCTCAATAAATCGGATAAAATTATATAAATTGAGTTGGCATAACTTTGTTCTGTGAGTATTGTCCGCGGAATATAGTTTAGACTTAAAATAATTTATGTCTAGATTATGTATTAAAAAAATCGGGGTAACTCAAAACTTTTCCTCACCATATCGGATTCGCTACGCTCATCCTCCTTTTTTCATATTCGCTTCGCTCGTTCTCTGAGTTTACAATGCGCCAAATATATACTTGCAACACGTCTTCGAGCTCGCTTCGCTCGTCCTCAGATAGTAATTACCTAGATTCATCCCTATCAGTCACTCATCTAGGCACTGACCACGCTCGATGCTGCTTAACTTTTATGATACAACAAAAATCAGGGATATACTTGTAGTATTGAAACAAAATTTAGTGTACATATTTATTATGTAAAGATATATACTTATACTGAATTTCTTCTCAATTAGATCATTTTACGATTTGTTAAAGTTTTATAAAAAACGTACGCAAGTCATTCGATAAAAATTAAAACAATGCTTATAATATGATAAAACTTGGCACTTACGTTGGTCTTATATGACTAAATGTGTGCCAAATTTCAAATCGATCGACAAATGTTACCGCGTTTTATGTATTTTCGAAATTTTGCTGAGTCATTATTGCGGATAATGACGTCATAAAAAATATTTTCCCGATAGCACAACTAGACCTAAAGATTGATTTTCGAACTAAGTTTCAATTTTCTAACATGAATACACTGGGAGATATGATGATAACAGACTCACACACACACATACGTACACACACGCACATACAGACTGACCACTTTGTAAAAATTTGTCAGGATGTTTTAAAACTCATGATCGGATAATTCCAATGACATCTTGGTTTCGGATTTTACGTTATAAATGAGGAAAAGTAAAAATGTAATATTTATTTTTGGCTATCGCTGACTACATTTCTATTTTGAAATAAGTTTAATTTAACAGAATGAAACCTTGTTTGTCCCTCATCCCTTCCTGATACTTTTCTTAACTACTTTATAAATTGAATTAACTTTTGGCAATAACACATTTTTTTATTTTGTTGTTATCTGCCAAAGAAGAGAAGCATTGAGGCATCAAATAAGTGAACTATTTGTGGGAAAACAATAAAGGATAGAGTAAAAACAAGCTACTAATACTCATGAAAAAAATATGGGTTAAGGAGCAAAATAAATACAACATGAGGAATACAGTGAGTCTTATCTGAGCATTGCCCTCTGAAACTAAACCTGTGTTTGATGAATATCACTCCAAACTCTCCATGAGAGAGAGCGAGGAGGAAAAGAACAGCCGTGGGATACGACTATACATCTTTGGCTCTGTTTAATTGAAAGAAGAAGAGGTTGAATCTATCAGCACTGTACAGAAGTACTATACCAAACCAAAAAATTCTACAAGAAATGTAAGGTGAAGGAGCAGTCGAGGGTGTTAAGTTGATGATTAGTATAAAGGATCCAATTAAGTAGAGTAATTTGCAAGGCTTGTCTTTCCTGCCCAGTATTACCTCTATTATCGGCCAAGGAAGAGAAGCACTGACATACAAAATGTTATTTTCACGGTTTAAGTACCTACAAATTTCAAAAATACAAATAAAGCGTGTCTCATTATGCATGAAAGATGTGAATTTATTTATACATCTTGTAAATCAAATGCTGGAAATACGGCTAAAGCAAATTGGATACAGTTATAGACGTGGTTATGATCATTGGATGGTCCGCCAAAAGATCAGAGAGGAAGGAAAGAATTGTTGACAAATTCTGACCCCTCCCTCTTGAAAAAAAAAATCAAAATAAACCAATAGAATACTTTCACTTTCTGACTTTCACAATTCCACAGGTGAATTGTGAAATGGTTGTATACAACCATTTCACAATTCGCCTATGGAGTACAAGTTATTATATATTATATAATATTATATATTAAACTTAATGTACAATTAAGTTTAATATTAAGGTCAATAGTGACCCCTGCTCACCTCAGGCTCCTGGGCCATCACGAGCAGGGTATCTTTATAAATATATTATTTATGTACTAATTTTGTATATTACTAAAA
Source organism: Microvelia longipes (assembly GCA_018340805.1). Classification (NCBI taxonomy): domain Eukaryota; kingdom Metazoa; phylum Arthropoda; class Insecta; order Hemiptera; family Veliidae; genus Microvelia; species Microvelia longipes. The sequence goes on from JACMZG010001914.1 coordinate 41,581,246, forward strand.
TAAAGAAGTTTAAAAATTAAAAAAAAAGTAGTACAAGTAGCTATTAAACTTGCGCACAGAAGCCTTGCACCTTCACCTTAAAGTTTTTTGTTTATTGAAAGGGTTTACACTGCATAAAATGCGAGACCCTTAGCGATGTACCCTTGGTGGAATTACAAATTGAATTATGGATCTTTATGTAAATCCCAAGTATGAATAAAACTCTTTATTTTTCAGCTTAATTAGAAACGATGCGTTTCTACTCTCCTCATTCCTTCGGGGAAGGTTTTTTCTTGCTTTTTTAATTTAAATTAAATGGATGTATAAGAAATAAGAATGCGCTAGTAAATCGGTACCAACAGTAAACGGAAAATTGAAAAGCACCCTTCTTCTTCTTAAAAAGCATTTCTTTTCCTTCTTCTTTTCATTTATAATAATAATAAATTTAAATTTCTTAAATAGTTTTAAAATTCCTCTTTCAGATTATCTTGTCATATAAAAGAAGAGAAGAGTAGACAAGACATTACCTCCTTTATCACGTCACTATGTAGCTCTTGTCAATAGCAAAATGCAGTAAAGCTATGGAGGAATTGTGTCACAGCACAACTCCTTTAATACTATACTACCATAGAAAACAACACTAATGCTTGATTAATAAAACGTTTTACTGCTTACGGCAGGCAGTGTGGAGTCGAGATCATAAAGCAATTAGATAGAATGAAAAACTAGTAATTTTCTGCATTAATAAAATTTAAATATGTCTTAAAAGTGTCTTATTAAAACATAATTAAAATTTTCATTCATTTATTAGCAAAGTTCTGCCGCAGTATTTACAGTATACGACGCAACCAAGCCAAAAATAATACTCTTTGATTATTAATTATTAAATAAAAGTTTAAATAAAACTAATAGTGTATTACGTCAACCCAATCTAATTACAGTTTAAGTTAAAAATAGGTTAAGTAATTTTTTTTAAATTTGCCCAATAATGACTTTTTTAAAAAGTCATTATAAGCTAATGGCGTCAAATACATTTTAATAAAAACAGGTATTGTCATTTATTAGGTCAATGTCTTCTTGTTAATTTTAGGTACTAAAAACGTTCGAACGTCTAGGTACTAAAAGCATGTTCTACTAACGTCTAGGAAAAACATTTCGTTCATACTTACATGCACTCACAAATTTTTCCCCATATAGAGGTGCGCTTATGCACACATACGCATTATATATTGTATCATTTTGTTTAGGTATATTTGTTAGTAATCCTGATATTTGGAATCAGGAGGTTAAGCGAAATCGATTCCTCATCCTCTTCACTTTTCTCATCCAAACAACCTTATACGCTTAATTTTCTGATGAAAATTGGCAAAACGCAATGTATCAAAGATAAAAATAAAATTTTGCAATATTGTAAAAAAAATTTCAAGAAAGTTTACACTTTAGTAAATTTTTATAAATGACACGTTTTTCATTTTCGTTCAATATGGTTATTTACCAGGCAATGTGATGGGAGTTGATTTTGTTTTAATTTTCCCGACAACACAGCAAGAACCGAAGTTTGATTGTCGACTTGCTAACATGAATCTAGTAGGAGCTTCGATGTAATAGATGTTTGATAATACAGAAACAGCATTGTAAGCAGTACTTAAAAGTGTAACATTCAAATATATACAATTAAAACAGACAATTCAGGTTAAAATCTTATTTGGATTTATAGCGCAAACGTGAATTACAGCCTAAGCGAGGAAAAGAAAATAACTTGGAAAAGCTTCGTAATATAGTAGTCTAATTTACAAAACCATTTGTTAAAACACTCCAAAGTTTCTACAATGCCCAAAAAAAGAAAGAAAACTGAGATAAAGCAAAAATGAACATTAAACGAAAAAGAAGAAAAAGGTCTAGTGAGATAACAAAAAAAAAGCTGTTACAAGTCTTCAAGTGTTAGAATAGAATCATTAAAATGCCCCGGCAGATAAAATTGTACTAATCCAGTCTTAATAGGGCAGTGAGATTTACCCCCCCCCCCCTGGGAAAAGGGTTTTTTTGGTGAAACTGTATCAAGTGATCTCTTACTTCTCTATCTTACATGTTTAAAAAAGTAAAAAAAAAGAAATTAAAAAGGAAGCTGTCACGCCTTTTTTTTGCAAGGCATGACTTTTTGTAGATGTCACTAATGAGAGCTTTAACTAACGCGCTTTCAAGCTCTTATAAAAGCTAAAGATTACTCTTGTTTTTTGAGCTTTTTTTCTTAGATTATATTTAAGAGCCTTTTAACGATTATTTTAAGATAATCTAGTGTACCAAATATAATTTTTAACAAGATAACATTGTGGGCTGACTAAAATTAAGACACATTATAGAAGTGTTAATTTTGATTTATACTTTTTTTCATTATTTTAAAATATAAATTGTACGCTGCCATATGTAATATTTATGAGATGACATGCACGCATAAGCGTGCATTATTTTACTTAGAAGCTGACATTAAAATACCAAATTGAAAATATTAAACCAAATCAAAACCCATTGCTTAGTTTAAAAAAATCTGGCACAGGGTACTTTAGAAGCGATTCTAAAGTAGTGAAGAACAGTTACTGTTCTTCACTACTTTAGAATCGCTTAAATATATAGCATTGCATTTGCTTGTTACATTTCCTTGGTGTCTCTCGCACAATTATATTGTGTCAACTATTCATGTTTTGCAAAACTCGGTAGTATCAAAATGATATATATTATAAAAGCACTTAAAACAAAAACTGTATTATTCAAATTGACTATTATATTTAAAAATATTAATGAAAAAAACATGTTTGTTCAACGAATATTTCATGCAAATAAATATATTTATTCTATAAATAGTTATTTAAGTAACATTTTTTGAGTAATAAATTTATCAAAATGTTCTATTAAATTCGCTAATAATTTGAAACATTTTCACTTTTACATTCTTAGATTTTATAGTGCAAATTCTTTCTATATCCACCTCTAACCGCCTAAATAATGACAACCCAAGAAGCAAGACCCCTTTCCTACCAATGACAACCCGCATAGTCATCTCCGCAAAACTTCTTAAATCCTCATAACTTATTCATGCGAAACTTTAAATTCTTTATAACTTTTTTACATCTTTTTTATGGTGAATAAAATAAAATGTTTCTATATTTCTGTTAAATTATAAAAAAATGTTTTTAGAGTGAAAACAGAAAAAATGTTTACATAAAATGTTTTATATATCTAATAAATCATTTTATAGGCAATAAGTAAGCAATAAATAAAAACGTCATACCAAAAAAGCCTAAAAATATTTAATGATATAACTTTTATTAAATATATTACACTTTTTAAAATAAGTCATCGTTGGCTATTATTTTTATACTGCTTGTTTAGACAGCACATTATTATTTTAACTCTAAACTTTAATTTTAAAACAAAATAGAAAATAATGGAACGGCTCTTGCGCGCTACGCAATGTGGTAAATTTGAAGCCATCGTACCTCTAACGTGGGCACGTTGCCACGTATAAATAAATTTTAAAAACATATATTTTTAATGTATTTTTTGGAAGGAGTTTTTTAATGCTACAATGTCCGTACAATATCGTATAAGCTACGCGTTTAAGCATTATTAAATAGCTGTAGTCGTGGAAGCTTTCGGTTTCGGCACCGGGGGTTCAGGGTTCGCACCCCGGACTATGCTCTTAATGTTTATGAATAGTATTTGTAATAAAAAGATTTCACTAACTTTGATTAATAATTATATACTAGGCTAAATTGATTACAAAAAATTGAGGATAAATTTGATTCCCCCGTGATATAGTGGATATCCTTTAAAAACTCTAATAAAATTGGCAAACAACTTGTAGTGTCAGTCTTCCGACTATAAAGCATAAACCGAAATCCTGAGGAAGATATGGATAAATTGGCAAGAAAGCAAGCATACCAAGATAATTTGCCCAAGTTGCAAACCACTGCGCTAGAATTTAAGTAATTCTAATAGTAGTAGCAGTAGAAGTGGGGAGGTCAAGCCTGGTAAGTAAACCACACCTTTGGGTATGGTTTACTTACCCAAGTTTTTACTTTTAGCAACCCCGAAATCAGCCAGCTATCACTTTACGAGCTATCACTATTTTATCCTCGTCAAACCTCTTGCTACCGTGGATGAAATTAAGAATTTTCTGACATTTTAGACTCCATTTCCTCTTTGTGTAGCGTTCTAGTTCCAAATTTTTGAAACCTGAGCCTTCCAAACCCTTCAATGTCTAATAATAAGATAGTTGACTATTTTTAAGAGATTTTAATATAATTTAGCATGTGAGGTATAATATAAAAATAATTCTGGCGCGGTGGTCCGCATGTCGGGCGAATTTCCTTTGATGCGTGTTTCCGTGCTTTTTATATAAGTTTACAACTACTAAATAAATAATTCCGGCGCGGTGGTCCGCTGTCAGGCGAATTTCATTTAGAATACGTGTTTCCGTGCTAAACAACCATTTTCTTGCTTATGCAAGAACCATGCCCATTGCGTGGTTCCGGTTCATGCTTTAGAACCTAAGCAGTTACTCAATTGTCAAGCACTGCTCGTAACTCATTTTGTCTGTATTTTCCAAAGGAAATGCGCATAACTATCCAGTTGGTTGCACAAAACTATGCCTCTAAAATTAGAAGTACGCACAATTATTTGCACTAGTTTAAAGCTTAGTTACTTATCTTTAAGCTTAGTCAGTTATCTTTAAAGGTTTTAGCGCATTTCCTTTGGAAAATACAGACAAAATGAGTTACGAGCAGTGCTTGACAATTGAGTAACTGCTTAGGTTCTAAAGCATGAACCGGAACCACGCAATGGGCATGGTTCTTGCATAAGCAAGAAAATGGTTGTTTAGCACGGAAACACGTATTCTAAATGAAATTCGCCTGACAGCGGACCACCGCGCCGGAATTATTTATTTAGTAGTTGTAAACTTATATAAAAAGCACGGAAACACGCATCAAAGGAAATTCGCCCGACATGCGGACAACCGCGCCAGAATTATTTCCTAGTTGTAAACTTATATTAGGTAAAAAAACGATAAAAAATGATCGACCCTTCCAGGATGTGAACCCAGGTACCCTGAGTTTGAGTGGTTGTATTGACTCCGGACCACAGGCATTCATCTCAGAGGCCCAAAAAACATTGAAAACGACACCCTACTCGAAATTTAATTTTCAACGACCGTAATTTTGGTTTTCTATAATTTTTGTGGTTTTTTCGACTTTTTGGTAACTTAAAGTGGTCGTATCGACTTCGGACTGGTTTCATTCGATTCCGCGCCCAAAATTACATTGAAAACGACACCCTACTCGAAATTTATTTTTTATCGACCTAAATTTTGGTTTTCGGGAATTTAGAATGGTTTTTTCGATTTTTAGGTCACTTATAGTGGTCGTATCGACTTCGGACCGGTTTCATTCAATTCAGCGTCTCAAAAAACATAAGTATTGACCCTTTTTTGCGGCAAAAAATATTAACCCTGAATTTTGCCGATTTTTTGAAAATTTCGCTGACTCAGCAAACCGGGTTAATGACGTCACAAAAACCTGGTTTTCAATAGGGTTTGTGTCCTCCCGAAGGTTGATTTTTGTACCAAGTTTGGTTAAAAAATATTAATCCGTTCGAAAGATAGAGTGTTTACAAGAAAGTGTCTAGAAATACATATATTATATATATATATATATATATATATATATATATATATATATATATATATACATTTTTTAGTTCAAAAAAAGTATTTTTTCGTCATAAGGGACCTCTGAAACGGATTTGTGTCGTGGTCCGAGGTTCGAATTCCGCCATGACGCCTATCCCATCAGGCGAATTTTCAAAGGAAATTCGCTAAAAGATAAAATGTCAATATATTATTAACACATGGAAGCGAATTAATAAAGTATAATCTAACTCATATTTTTAAAGTTTGTCGATTGCTTATGTTTAATATCATTTACTAGCATATTTTAATTTAGAAAACCGGAGAATACATTTTTCAAAAATCAATCAATGTATTATGTAGCGTAATTAATAAATTTCGTTTAAAATATGAACCAGATATTAGGATGGAATTAATTAAGTTAGTTTATTGTATGTTATCAAGCAGATGCCCACATAATTTAAGCGTAATATAAAGACTTGTTATTTTTTATAATTTATAAAAATGTTAATAAAATAGTATATACTCGTCTTAAACTAATTATTTGAGTTAATTAGGTTCATTCTTTTATTAGTAGACAAACTATGTTTTTTTAGTTTTCTACTTCATATAATCCTGTTAAAACGTACCATTAATCAAATTTAAGGTTGAAAACGTTAAATAATAGAAAAGCTTTTCTAAAAGATATAAAAACAATTTATTAAGTTAATAAAAAGGTAGAAACCACAGGAAAAAGAAAATAGACGATGTCATAAAAGAAATATAAAAGGAAATACTGTCTACTAGACATAGAGACTGTGTTCGTTAAGTTAAAGGAGAAACTTTCCGTCTATTTCTCCAATAGTAACAAAGAATTGGCCAGAAAACTAGCCTTAGTGATGGATAAACTATATAGCTAAAAATGTTGGAGTGAAATAACACTAAGAAGTAAAGAAAAAAGATCTAAAATAAAATAGAACAGTGTAAAAGGAGTGAAACCCTTTAAATGAATAGAGAGTGCCCTACGGGGTCAATACAGAAAAGAAAACAAAAGAATCTCCTACCGAGAAGCTTTCCCACAAGGTATTGTCTACTTTAACTGGACCTCTTCTATTTTTTCAAGGCCTCTTATTCTTTTATATAGAGCAGCCGGAATCCTCTTGTTTCCAAAATTTTCTTTTTTAAAAAGTACTATTTTAAAAATAAAATAATTTTGGATTTTTGCCTTTTTCCTGCTCTTTACAAGAATCTGATTTTCTAAAGCTTTTCTTTATTCTATTTTATTAAAACGAATTTTAATGAAAGTATTTACTAAAACTTTTGTAAAACATAAAATATATTTTTGGTGTAATGTTTAATAAAAAAATTCAATATAGTATGTTAGTAACTGCATAAGTTGAAGTAAAAAAATAATTGTTTAAAACACTTGTAAATGTCATTCAATAAATATCGAACTAATGCTGCTAATGAGATGAATCTTTTGTTTTTTTATATAATTACATAAATGCAAAATTTCAAATCGATCCAAACCATGTTTCTCATATTATGCATTTTTGAAATATTTGCTACTTAAAATAATGAAGTCATAAAATATATTTTCTAGATATCACGATTAGACCCAAAGTTTCAACTCTCTAACATCATGATAACATCGTGTCTGTGATGACAGACACACATACTCATGTACAAACACATCCTGACAAAAAACTTAGTAAAACCGACCGAACCCCAGACCTCCGTGGGTGTCAAAGGTCATTATAAAGACTAACGCCTTAACGACCTCGGCCACGGAGGCGGCAAATTAGATTATTTTCAAACACAATAATTTTCCTATATTCCTACGGTATAAATGAAGAAAAGTAAAAACAAATAATAAATATTCATTATTCTACCTAAGTTCACATGTCAATTATACGAAAATTCATTTCTCAATTTCTCTTTAGTTCACAATTCATTTATACCTCTAAATTTATAATTTAATGCTGTATCTGTATTTAAAATTTTAATTTTACTGGTGTTTAATTCATGTTTTACTATAATTTATTTTTGATTAAAGCTAATCTTAAACAGCCCAAATTATTACATCAAAAAATTAACATGTAATTACTATGTTACTTAAAAGCATGTTATGAGATAAAAAGCGATTAAGTAAAATGATATTAAACTAGTTAATGGAGTAGTAAAAACTTTTTGGGTTCTGAGTATGTTTAAACAAGATTCTCTCAAGATAAAATGTTTTCAAAGAATATAAGAAAACTAGAGAGTTAGGAATCCTAGAGAGTAACTAGATGATTTTTTAATGGTATGTTAATCAAGGAATATATTTGGGAAGGTAAAGTGTATAAACTTAATATATACTTGGATTTAGTTTGATTTATCTGTTAGATAAGTGACGTATGTAAAATCTTTAAGATATATGAGGTAAGAATGTATAATGGTTTCGGAAAAATAAGACAAGTTAAGGATAAGTTTTCTTTGGGAAAAATGTGATGGAAATAACAAACAGTTTCATAGTTAGATACCACGTGGTGTTCGCTTTACTTCTCTAGGTAATGTTCTGAAAAGTTGAACAAGATTTACTGGTTTTATAACCAGGAGTGCACAACTTTTAGATAAGAATTTAAAATGTTTTAACGTTAAATCCTGATCAAGAAATTAAAAAATCGGTGGACAATGTAAACACTTGGTTCGTTTATATTAGCTCGGCAGTTATAATGGTCTAATATCGATTTTATTATAATTTTTCGTAAATACCTTCCTGAACAAGGATCTGCAATTCTGCCGACTCGTATCGGATGGGTGTCCCAGGCAGAACCTTTCACGCACTTCAAAGTGCGTTCTGCCTGGGACACCCATCCGATACGAGTCGGCAGAATTGCAGATCCTTGTTCAGGAAGGTATTTACGAAAAATTGAGACCGGTTCCAGCCATTACACTTTTTATTAACAAAACACCCCTGGGCTCTTGGACTATTATATTAATAGATAAATAAATAAATATTAGAAAAATACCCATATTATTTAATTAAGTTAGCGAGTATATAAATATTTTATAATATAGTAACTATTTTATAAAATAGTTTAAGAAATGGAGTGGATATAAAATATTAATGTACACCCAACGTAAATACGTAAATGTCCTATGTAAATTTGTATATAAATATGAAATAAGCTTTATTTAAATAAATAAACATTTTTGATATGTTTGCTATTACTTAGCTGGGACACCGTATATAGTTAAAAAAAGATGCAAATGTATTATAAAGAAATCAAGAAAAATGCTTACACTATAAGCTAGCTTTCAAAGATGTAAACCGATATGATTGACAAGTTCTTTTCTGATGCAAGATCTCAGAGGAAAATCTTTATTGACATATCATTTTTTATATTAAGTCTTATAACATTTGTAAAGGAGTAGCTCGGATTTAACATTTGCTTGCCACTTTATCTTAAGGCTAAAAAAGAAATCTACATCTAGAAAATACATATTTTCTGGGAAACAGTGGATAATATAAAAAAATCCAATAATCACGTGTCACACGTAGGCTTCCTTTAATGGTCTAAGTCGGATTTATTTATCGTTTATAACAAGAAATAAAATTCACTTTGCAATACTTTTAATTTTACTGGTTACGATTTTATGATAGTCTGACGATTTTAATTACAGGATTGGAATCGATCCAGTATTCAGTGAAGTATATTAAATGCAAGTTTTCACTGCAGTGGGAATGTATCCGATAGATTTATCTCCATCCATCATCTGAATGAAGTGGTCTCAAGCAATGCAACTCTCCAGGTTTGCATCCTATCTTATCTATCCTCTATCTTATACACCCAAGAGAGTATTTCTTTCCTGTGTTCTTAGACAGTTACGCGTGTGTAGTCTGTGGACGCCAGGGAGTCTGCAAAGATTTGAGGGGATTTGAGGCTAGCTAATAGCCAACTAAAAAATAAATAATTAGGTCAATTTTTGTACCAAGTTTCATTAAACTCGTAATTAGTGTACAAAAGTCATCCCCCTTCCAAAAAAAAACCTCACTTTCCATTATCTCAATAAGCTCTTTTTTCGCTAAAAACTGTAAACAATTAAATAATTAATTCAAAAGTTAATTTTAAGTAAAATAATTTACAAGGAAGGTTTCCGCTGGTTTTGTCATGCTGGTTGAAGTCATCAGGTGGTGACAATGTCAATTTAGATGATGACGTTTCATTTTACATGTGGGAGGTGAATACTCTTGTAGCTAGTGACAGTAATTAAGTTGAGGTATTCCAAAGCAAATTTCCCCGGTTCACGGACTTCTGCACCAAATTTTTTTTAGTATAAATGCTGATCAGTGTCTTTATTTAGACGTAATACTATAAAAAGTCTTAATTATGTAGGATTACTTATTAAAGTCGTGTGAAGAAGACATTTTGAGGCCTAAACACAGAGAAATCCTTTTAAAAACTTTATTAACTAAATTGTTTATGTTTGTTAAACCAAAAGGTAAGGAAGAAAAGTCTTGAAAAGTTGTAGCTTAAAGTTGATCACGAAAGAACTCCGAAAAAAGCGTTAATAGTCCAAGACAAACATGGGGTTTTTATAAGGAGATTTAAAATGACCGAGTGAGTATAGCATACTTACTTATTTTATACTGATTTCAAGAGTTTCTTGGCGATAAATATTAAAGATAAAATTAAACACATTTTTTTCCAATTAATGTTTGATAAATATTTCTCTTTAAATCTTTAGATAGACGTTAACATAATCATTGTAAATGATACTACTTTTAGTGTTGTGCTTAATAAAGTCCTTTATGTTGAAGTCTAAACAACTTACAACATAAACAATTCTGCTTTACGCCCTTTGTGATTAAGTTTAACAAAACTTTAAACTAAAAATATCTCCTCATACGTTACCGTGACACATTAAATTCGCCGTTTAAATCCTTTAATGCCTTGTGTTTTCTGCGTTCGTACATATTATGCTTTTTGACCTACTTGCCTCTAATTCCACCTTTTACCTTAATCCTAAAGTTTTGTAGAAAGTTTTTCTGAGAGTTTAATTCGAGGTATCTTTCTGTCTGGAAGAAGCTTTCTAGTAAGATTCTCTTCTTGTTCTCTAGGCAAGGATTAATGCTCTTAGAGTCCTTTACCATCCGTCACTTAATTCTTCTCTTTTTCTTCTTTAAACATTCTTTTTTTTCTTCTGCTTCTTTTATAAACTTTCGTTCATTCCCTTATAGTCATACATTACGCCCTCGCCCTTTATTTCACGACATGCATAGGTCGCTTCATCTCTTTTTTTTCAAAAGTTCCTTTTACTTAGAAAACACATATTTACACATGTGATACTAAAAGAAGATGCAGGCATAGGGCTTTTTTTATTTCATTATTTACTACATTTATTCTTTTTTGTGTTTATATTAAAAGAAGAAACAAAATAAAAGATAGGAGTTTTTTATTTTTAACAGATCGATTAAACCCCGAATTTAAAGGCGCACGACTAGTTACTTTCATATAGAAAATAAGTACAAGAGAATCATCTTCCCTAATTATAATTTTGCATTTTATTAATGACGTACTAATTTATTACTTTATAGTGACCAAACTTATGAGATTAGTTTTGTGTTCTCTTGGAAGTCGAAGTAATGCAATAATGAGAAAATATTGACTTTGGTTAAAATAAAATTTCGTCGTATAATAGTTATTTATGCCATAAGACTGAGAAGTGTGTCTTTATGTCTCGGTAATTAGATTTACCGACGAGCGAAGCGAGTTGGAAAAAATTGCCAAGACATAAAGACATTCTCAGCCGCATGGCATACACTATTTTTTTGAGGTAGCACTCATTAAATAAACTGCGCTATATACTTAATTGAAAAAAAACGTCCAATTAACTCCATACTATCGTCGTCATTGAATTCATCCATAGCTTCACACTTTTACTCAAAAATTTAAAAGCTTTACAAATAAACACACAAAAATTGTCAATTAGAACACCTTTTAAAAACGAAAAAAAAATTAGTCTACGAACAAAAACAGAAACAAAATGAACGTTTTTAAAGAAACCTCATGAAGGTTTTACACAGATTGTTTTTTTGAACACGCTACATTACACTAATGGCGGCAATGTATGAATTAGTTTCACGTCCTAGGAGTTTTTTTACATTCATTATTGTCCTCGGAGGTGAAAAGTACTAAATAACCTCCTATAACAATAATGATTGGCTTCTCATCCTAAAAACGGTCCAATAAAGTGCTCAATTACGTACTACCTTAAAAAAAATTATTTTTGTGTCTTTTAGATATTATACAAAGATATTTAAGTACATCTCCCTGAGTATTTCTGTACGAACATTATTTTCTTTAAGCATATACACCATTCCGAATCAAATAACTGTGACCATATTGCTGTCTTTGTATCTGTAAACCCCCCGAGAATATTTATATCTGTGATTAATTAGACTAGTCTATGTCTATGTCTTGACTATTGTTTATTAGAGACTTATCTTCTCCGATGTCTAGCAGTTGGTATCCTTGTACCTTATCTTTCACTTTATCTTATCACATTGGTTAATAAATATATTTAGGTTCATGTCTTAAGAGTAGTAGTAGTCGATACTGACTAGAGTGTTTTCTTTTAATGATTAATAATTTTTCAAAAATAACCAGCCATGACCAAAATTAACCTTAAAAGTTAAGGGTTACAATAACATAAGAGGTTAAGTTATTATCAGTGTTTGTTAGCAACGGCTAATAATGTGAACCAGTAATAACTGCTGATAGTATAGATATCTAAATTAAGATGTAGAAACAAGTGTTTCAAGAAGGAGGGGGGGCACTCTCAATGTATATAAAATTAAAAATAATATTATTATAAATATTAAGACAGCGTTTTGTTTATGTGTTAGTTTTTCGTTTTTTCCATTATTTCTTTGTAATAAGTAAGCTGTTGAATGTGCAGTGTGTTTCCAGATGGGCTATCTATAGGTTTTATTGTGAAAAATTTCATTTTTAGAGAAAAAAATTCATTTAATTAAAAATGCTGCTTGTTTTAAATTCAAATGGACACAAGATTTGTATTCATGCACATTATTGTGCAACATCTGTGTTCACGCAACATTATTGCGACTTATAAATTCGCAATAACAACTTTGTACCACGAACCTTGCACCAAAAAAGTATTTTTACAAAAAAGCTCAAAAGATAACTAGGTCTAATTTTGATAACTAGAAAACATTTTATTCCTAATAAAAATTACCCCTTTTTTAAGAGAAATAAAAGTATGTGAAAATAGTTCTAAATAAATTATTAGACTCTGTTTCCCCCTTAATATTGGCCCTTTATTTGATGCAATATAATAATATTATTATTAATAGATTATATTCATGCTTTAACATTTTTTTTCTTTCGTTGTTTGGAGACTATATCATTGGGGGTGAGTGAGGAGAGAGGTAAAATTTTTGTTTAAATATTTTTATTGTGAAACTTTTGTAATAATGTATTACAAACAATATAGCAAATTAATGTAGATAGAGTAAGATAGAGTCAATTTAAATGTAAGGTAGGATTGAAACTAAGTTAGCGCTGTTATTTAATTTTAATTATAAGGTCAGTTGAAAACTATTTCCAAGAAATAGTTTGAATTTCTTGTTATAATCCTTCTTTAAAGTTGGTTTTTAGTAAATTATTACAGCATAACCTTAACAAAATTTCGTCGGTGTCAAATTAATTATGGAGCATACGCATGGTTGAGATGTAGTTAGGTAGTTGATCTGACTTAAAAATGTCTGATTAATAAAATGCTCCCGATGGCAACGTATTTGAGGGTTCGCAACGCTAACCCCAAAGAGAATAGTAGTGACAAAAACGTAAATACTGGAGCTCGCAACACTCGCCCTAAACAAATTAATAATGACTAAAATGTAAATACTGTAGGTCGCTTCGTTCGCTCTAAAGAGATGAATGGTGATGAAATGTAAATACTGCGGCTCACTGCGCTCGTTTGAATGCAATTAATAATAATAAAACTGTAAATTCTTGGGGGCTCTGAAGCTTGCGAACATAAAGTTTATGTCCCCTAGCTAAGAACACAAGGTGGTTAGTCTCTTATTCACGCGGTGCTTGCAGAGGTGATCATTAATAATTGCAAGAAATTAAAAACTCATTTATTTTTATGAATGCACGTACGAAAAGATTGCATATAGCTTTATTGGTGGTGGGGGTAGGGGAAATGCGCCCTCCTTTTAAGAAAATTCCTGCACCCTCGTACCATACCCAGTCTGGGACCGCAGACTAGCTTGTCCTGTACTATGTTCCTGGCGGTTTGGGAGGTACTAGAAGGCACGGAGTACTTAGAACTCCCTAAAAGTCTCTGGTATTAGCTTGACCGAACAGATCTAGAAGCTACGGATTGCAAGCACTTTAGGAAGGCTAGAGACATGTTCCTGACCTTTTGAATAACACAAAAACTAGCGAATAAATATCTATTTTTTTTACTTCTATACCTACATTACATTTCTTTTTACAAAATCACGTATAAAAATATTTTAAAAAATAAAGTAACGTTAAGGCACGCCCATTGTATAGAAATTCTACCACCATCTAAAAACATCTATTTATTCTTTGTCCTATATATTTTTGACAAAAATTTAATATCAACACAGGTGCGTAGTATCTTAAAAATTGAGGCAAATCCTTGCTCTTACCATATTTTATGGAAAAAGATATTAAAAATATTTCCATCCGATCACAAAAATTTGATTTATCCCATTTAAATAAATACAAAGATACCAAAAGTCAAAATATCAAATATAAGATAATGTTATACTAAAATATTCTTTGAGAGGAACTAAATTGAATGAGTCGAAATTGATTTTTGTTTGTCAATTTGTATATATTTATTAAATCATTCTATTAGATCCAATGGAATATTTAACAAGCTGATTTTTTATATATATATATATATATATATATATATATATATATATATATATATATATATATATAATATATATATATATATATATATAATATATATATAATATATATATATTACTATCTATTGGGGCCTATAATTTATTTTAAATAAATATTACTTCAAGGTGACGAAGTCGATCCATTTTTTTTCTTCAACTTTTCTTTTATTACATTACCTTATTAATGCTTTGTATTCTATGATTTCATTTGAATAACTTGTGCCATAGGCAACTAATTAAGTGAGGTTAATTGACTAAAAGTTGCCAGTTATCCTATGCCAACTAAATGTATATACCTACTTAGCTACAGTATGTATGTATATGTATATATATATATATATATATATTATATATATATATATATATATATATATATATATATATATAATATATATATATATACATACATTGTATATGTACTAATGTTATACTTTGTACTATATGTATATGGACATACATATATTATATATGTATATGGACCTAGTAGTCGGAGTCGTTAAATAAACCGACTACGACTTCTTCAAAAATTGCCGACTCCAATTCCGTCTCTGACACATCAGCCCTGTATTTCTTGAAATGTTTGCTCCTGGTTTTAATAACAATACAATATAATGTAACTTTTACATCATCGTTTGCTAAAAGACAACCCAGGATCTACTTTTTACATTTTAACTTCTACTTCAACAATTCACTTTCAACTATAATACGACACACGGCTAAAATCAATTGACAGCCCGCCAAAATCTCAATGCTTTCAACCCTCTTTTTTTAATAAAAAAATCCCTTTTTTTATGTAACAAAAAAATTCCCTACTCCGGCAACACTGAAAGTCAGGTTATGTTTTGAATTTTATTATTTGTTTTTATTTGATGTCCTATGTTTTATTTTTAAAAATTATTTATTTACTTTTTAAGAAGGAATATTGTTGTATCTTATAAATTTCCAACTGAGTGTTGCTTTAAATTTGTTCGGGAAGTATGAATTAAGTGGACTTAAAGTTGTTAATTACGTAATGCAATGGATCATAATAGTTCTTCGATAAATGTTTTACGATTTAAATAAATTGTCAGCTATAATTACTTTTTTCCAAAACAAACTGCTTTTTTGTTTTAAGTTTGTATAATTGAATGCGTATTGTTTCATATTATAAAAATAATATGACACAATATGCATTCAAGACTTAAAAAGTCAAGACAGTCATCTATTGAAAGATATGGCATTTTCAAAAAAAAAAATGCTGTCTTTTGGTTGACAGAGCACAGAACCTGCGTTGTACTCAAATAGCAAGAAATACTTGAAGAATACGTCAATGTCAAAGCGTCAAATATAGGCACTCAGATCATATTACAACTTCGCAATAATTGGATGAATTGAACAGATTGGAATGAAATGAAACGAAATCAAACAGATCAATGAGCACAATAAAAGCGACGCGAGGTTACAAATATTTACAACCAGTGTTGCCTTTTTATGATTTTATTTACGAAAAAGGTATTTTTTTATGCCTAGGTTGGCATGAGGTGGAGGGGGAAAGAGTGGGGTCGGTCTGAACCAATAGAATTCTTTCCCTCACAGATTTTTTGCGCGCTGTCAATTGATTTTAGCCGTGTGTCGTACTATAATTCAATTAAAAGAATGATAATAAATAATTTTAATTAGCAATTCAAGTATCGCAAAAAATAAACATTAATATTTAGTTTCAAATTTGATAATTAAAATTAAAATAATTAGTTTTATCATGCTCGGTAAAGTGATGCATTAGTGTTTCTAAAACATTAGTTTTTCGGTAGATGTACTATTAGGAAATCATGATGTATCAAAGTCCATGATAAATAATTCCATGGATTAAGATTGGGAACTTAGGATTTTATGTGGATCACAAAGAAATAAATAATAAAAGAAAAGAAGTCTCTCCACAAAACAAAACTTTATTGGCAAAGCGCTTTCAACCTAACTAGAGGCCATCATCAGTGCAAAACCGTTGAGATGTTAAAGAAGTAGAGAAGTGAGTCTATGTTTTCTTATTAGGTATTAGAGTCAGACTCTAATACCTAATAAGAAAACATAGACTCACTTCTCTACTTCTTTAACATCTCAACGGTTTTGCACTGATGATGGCCTCTAGTTAGGTTGAAAGCGCTTTGCCAATAAAGTTTTGTTTTGTGGGAGACTTCTTTTCTTTTATTATTTATGATGGACTCCATTCACGCTCATTCTACTAGTACAAAGAAATAAGTTTAAAAAACGAACCTAATTTCCGCCTCAAGTTTCAATATTTTATCATCTTAACACCGTTACCTAAAAATTAGGGAAGCTTTATTTTACCCTCTAAAAATCATGTAAATTACAATCATATCGCTTAACATTGTTTAATATTTTAGGGGTTCTTATAAAAAGGAATTTTACAGTAAAGAAGTTTTAGAGGTTAAAAAAGGTAGAGCTAAATGAATTTTTCCGTATTAAGCTGTAGAAGGGTTTTTGCGGTAATAAGGGAGGGTTTGGAGCCCAGGTGGGGCCCTAGATTGGATGCAATCAACGATTCGGTCTAGAAACCTCCACCGTACTTCTTGTCCCTTTTACAACATAGTATTAGAAAAAAAGATCTACTCTCCTTTTTTTTGAAGATCTCTTATATTCAAGAATACTAAAAGTTAATGCTACATGACTATGACAAGCAACGCGTTGTGTGAAGTCTTTCTGGTCAGAGAGATGCAATTAAATTTAAGTAAGGTCATTAATGCCCACAAAAATTCATGCAACCATTGTTAATTAATGTAAAGATTTTAAAGGTGTAAATATCTGTGGATAAAATGTAAACCTAAAACCTTAATGTGTAAAACGTAAGCTCTTCCTGTAAACTTGTCATATCACCAAGAATACTTGTCATATCACCAAGAATACTTGGTATACCACCAAGAATACACCAAGAATACTTGTCAAGAATACTTGATACCAAGAATACTTGTCATACCACAAGAATACTTGTTATACCACCAAGAATACTTGTCATACACCAAGAATACTTGTTATACCACCAAGAATACTTGTTATACCACCAAGAATACTTGTCATACCACCAAGAATACTTGTTATACCACCAAGAATAATACTTGAAATACTTGTACCACCAAGAATACTTGTATACCACAAGAATACCATACACCGAATACTTGTCATACTTGTAAATACTAGAAACTAATAAAAAATTTAGTAGAGCGCTATAGTCGCATAGTACAATTAGTTATCTACTAAAAGGCAGACATTTTATTTTGGAATCAGGTTTTATTATATTATTGAATTTCAAGGTAGAACTTAAAGCAGAAACTTAATTACTTTTTAATTTACCAGAAGTTATTATTAACACAGGTGCGTAGTATCTTAAAAATTGAGGCAAATCCATTTATTTTATTTTAAAGCAGAGGTCAATTAAGGTCATTAATAAGCAGAGGTCAACGTTTTTAAACACGTTTCTGTTCTAATATTTAAACGTGGAATTATAAGTTTAACAGCTGGTTGGTGTAACAAGATTAGGGAAAGAGCCTTGTATTTCACATATCAATGTTGTAAGTTTAAATTGCTCTAAGATAAAAATTTAGAAATCATTAATTATAATTTGACTGGGCGAGCTGAAATTTTGACACAAATAATTATCATGTACTTATGTCTCATTAAATTTAATAAGCATAATAAAAGGAATTATCAATTGAAAACTGATAGAAAAATTGTCAATTTAACGTACACACAAAGTTGAAAAAAATTGTCATAACAAAGGTCTAAAACTTAAATAAGAAATGTGTACTGGAATTTTCCTGTCGCCCCGGAAATACACAAGTCTTAATCGATCATAACCGACAAGCTCACTATTTTCTCCGCTGCCTTGGGAACCGGATAGCGAATTGTTTGTTACGGAACAAACAAATCGCTGAAGCTGGACCCTCTGCACTAAATATTATTTTGATATTAATCGCCATTTTAAAAATATGGACTTTTGATGTTTCAGTCTTTGACGGCTTATAACATAGATAAACAATATATTAACATAGATGCCTCACTCAAAGGTTTTTTTAAAAAAATAGTTGATGGGATGCAGGAGGCTCAAGTAGTACAGTCTAGTGGTGACAGCGTGAATCTGTCAGCTATTTTTATTTCTGACATTTTTATTTATTTATTTTTATTCAACCAAACAACGAGCTGTTGAGCGTAATCAAGTCTTTCCATCCGCTTTTCAGCGCTAGAATGATGAGGAGTCGATGGATGAGTGATCCCATGAGAGCTCTATCAGAATTTCGTATCAATTGGTAAAAAGTGAAAAAATTAATTTCTCACTCTTACTTCACCCATTCTGTCGTCCCCCTTGGATTTGAACCTCTAATGTCAGAGTTTCAAATTTGTTTGTTTCCTTTATTTATCCGTTTGAGCCAACCCGAGATGTTATATTCAGATATCAAATTTAAATGTTAAGTCTAAAACACTAAAAATGAATTATTGTTATTTTTTTAAGAAAACGATGGTGCTGCTTCGCGTGATGAGGCCCCCAAGTTTTGAAAAACAAAAATACATCGCATATACTACAGCATACCATAGATCTTTGTTTACTTTTATTTTATTTTACTAAACGATTGGCAACTGTTTGTATTTAAAAAATACTACAGCACAATCTAGTAGAGAATAGAGCAAATATATTTTTACTACTAGCGCTCTTCAAGAGTCTAGTGATGAGGCCCCCAATTTAAATCATAAACACAAACTTGTCAATTGAGTGTTCCTACTACACTCGGGAGTGAACCATCTATGTTAATATTGTTTATCTATGGCTTATAACTTTCAATTTTCAAACAGTTTTTTGACGTTATACTTCGCATTAAAAAAAATGTTTTAAAATTGAAAGTGTTACAACACATTAAAACAAGTAGTTAAAATCCCCTAGCTATTTATGTCATATTTGTTTTAAGTTATGTGCGAAAACGTTATTTATTGGCGTGTACTAGATATACATTAGAGGAGACACAGCTTATCTCAATACATTAAGAGGCCTGAAACCTTATTACAACCTCCTTTAAGAGCAAGTTAAAGTTATAATGAGGCAAATTTGGCTTCCCGCACATTTTTGTGTTTTGATTGGTATTTGTAACATTCTCCTATATAATTTATTGTAATTTTGTACTGATTATTTTATTTTATTTATAATCGAAGGTGGTCTGGTTAATTTTTCGATCTTTCACAATTTAACCTATAGGGGCTCTCTAGTAATCATATCTCAAAATTATGTGAATAAGTTTTTTCACTTCTCAAAAATATGACATTGTCTCGCGAACAAAATAAAGCATATGACGTAATGGTAAATCATAACACTCTATGAAATATTCTTTTAAAAAACCAACATAATAAAGTACGCTGCAAAGTATAACCCTTGGTTTTTAATTCATTCGTGAACATAATATAAAAGTATTTCCCGTATTATTTGATTGATTCCATGGCTATCTGGTGTATTACTTTTTTAAGCTTTAGTTAGCCTTAAGTTTTAACACCCTACACATTAGGTTACCTAATAATTCTGAGGTCTAGCGTAGCGAGATCGAAGTAACACCATTTTAAGCTTTGGGTAATCATGACATTAGTAGGTATAGCAGGTGTCTGGAGGACCCCCACTCCTCCCCCTAGGCCACGCCCCCTTACCTAGATGCCTTATTAATTGATCATTCTTGATCGGCATATCGTTAGGTATACATGGAGGGTTATCTCCTTGATCACCCGTACCTTACTATGTACCCCCTCCCCTTTTCAGTGTATTATGCTCGTACACTGGACTTGGCTAAAATTCGTCTCTCCTTGTATTTACCTACCTAATTATGATATGTCTAGTAGACCCACCCCACCCCACGTATGTCGGGTGGCTACTTTTACTATATTACCCTACCTCTTTACTTAAGACCAGATTTAGACTAATTTTTCATATGAGTTTACCTAACGAAGAGCCACCTCCCTCCTCAACTCTTACTCCATATTTAGTTTTTAATTATAATACCCCTTCACTCCCTTTACTTAAGACTTGGAATCTCTAAGAAACCCTCTAAGAATAATTAATTCTTAGCGGATAGTAGATGCAATCCACCTGAGGTGGTTTCCGCAGGGTATCCACTCTGATGGGTCGAAAAGCCTTAGAACGGGCATTTATTTTATCCCTCTACTTATGACCAGATTTTATATGTCTAGTAGACCACCCCACCCCACGCATGTCGGGTGGCTACTTTTACCATATTACCCACCCTCTACTTTAGAACAGATTTCTGGTCTATTTTTTCACCTGATACCCCAGTTAAATGCGGTTTTACATATTTCTTACCCACAACTCTTGCGTCATGTTTACTTTTCAATTATAATATCCCCACCCCTCTACTTAGGACCTGTTTTTACTCTAATTTTCATATGATTTACCTACCACATAGGACTTTTAAGTAATAACCCACCCACAACTCATGTTGTATGCGTAGTTTCAGTAATAATATCTATCAGAGACTTGAGACCAGATTTAGACTAATTTTGATCTAATGATGACCCTACCCCTCCATACTTCATGCGGTATGTGTAATTTTAATCATAATATCCCCTATAAGACTGTTTCCTAGTCTAAAATTTTCACCTGATACCCCTGTTATATGCTGTTTTACACAACTCATACTCTGCGTTTAGTTCTCAGTTATAATATCCCCACTCCCTCTACTTAGGACCTGTTTTTTACTCTAATTTTTCGGCTGATACCGTATGACCCTCTACACAACTCTTTCTGTATGATTTTTTTCAATAATAATATTCACATCTGATACGTAAGACCAGATTTAGACTAATTTTGATCTAATGATGACCCTACCCCTCCATAATTCATATCGTAATTTTAACCATATATCCTCTATAAGACGGTTTCCTAATCTAAATTTTTTTCCACCTGATACCCCTGTTATATGCGGTTTTACATATTTTACATATTTCTTACCCATAACTCTTACTTTATGATTAGTTTTCAATTATAATATCCCACTCTCTCTACTTATGACCTGTTTTACTCTAACTTTCATATGATTTACCTACCACATAGGACTTTAAGTAATAACCCCACCCTCTACTTCAGAAAAGATTTCTGGTCTAAATTTTACATCTGATGCCCCTATTATATGGGTTTCGTTATGAAGACCACTAACTCTATGCTTTTTCTTGAGACCAGTTTTCTATTCTAAAATTTTCATCTGAATCCTTTAATATGTAGAGAAGAGTAACTCTCTTAGTAAATTTCTTCAATGTCCACTTGTTTAATGATCATTTATTACCCTAGATTATTGGAAGTAAGGTTAAATAATTTAATACAATTATTTATTTACATAAATATATTTAAGGTTTACAAATTAATTTCAATCAATATTGTTTACAATTACTTTTCTTTTCTTGTATCCCCACGGCACAGAGTCATAATTATCTAATAGTTTCCTTTTCCTAAAATTAAGTTGGAATATTTTCTGACTATTTACAGTGACAACTTCATGGGTTTTGGTTCTTCTAATTTGTTTGGTACAAATATACTTCGGGGGCTCATCTTGAAGAACCATGTCTTTCATTTTTTCAAAGTTTACATCTTTTGATGCCTTGTAGTTTATAGTAATCCTTTGACTTTACATACGGAGTGATACGTATTATTTTGAGGACTATAAACTTTATACGCGTAGTTCTTTGGTCCTCCAGATACAAATTCTTTAATATAGCTCCCTTTTCCATAAACTTCTAATTCATCAGTCATGTCTCCTAAGAAACTACCGACCGGAACTTCATATTTTCCAGGTTGAGAGACGTATATCGTACAATCAGTATCGTAATAGACCACCCTATCATCAAGCTTATCTAAATAGTCGTAGAGTTTTAATCTTGCTTGTGCCGTAGTATAGGCTGCAAAACAACATTCACAGTAGGGAGTACATTAAAGCATTCTTCTTTGTATTCCCAGTTAACGATCACAGTCGAGTCATTAACTAAAGTTATATTATTTACTTGAATAGCCGGATCCGATAAGATTTTAAAAAACTCCACCGATTTGTTAACAATCGTACATTTTGGTTGATTTTCTCTCTGACCCAACTTACCCCAGAAACTAGTAATCAAACTTTTACCCAACAGTCTTAAGCCGGGATTAAATTCTATTTCGTCTGGGTTAAGTTTAACGCCTTCTTTTTCAAAATATTCTTGTATATACTGGTTTTTCGCTTCTTGATTTGAACAGTGAAGAGGCCAGCCAGAAGCTTGTTGCTTAATCCTTAAAAATTTGTTTATAAAACCAGTAAAGAGCCCCTCGGTATCTTTGTTGTACCGGATAGTTTCATACTTCCATATTTCATAAATATGTACATGTGATATCCTTTTTCTATAGCTTTTCTTACTTCGTCTATGACCCATGTCCCTATTATAGCTCGCTCTTCCTCATTATGATCACATTTTTCTTTAATTCTTCGCAACATGAGCGACAAAGCGAAAACATTAGCCTACCGTTACATTTCATAGGTAATACAGGGTGATACAAGTCTTGCGGCGGTAATATTTTACATTTAATTATACCGTCTGTAAAATTTAAATTTAGTTGACGACATTTAACATCCCCGACGTAAACTTCAGGGTGTCCCACGGGGTATTTACCGAACTTATTCACCCAAGGGTATAACGAACACACGTCTACATACTTTATCTTTTCGTTTTCTTTAATTTTATAGTGACTTTTAGTTGCACCTGTCCGACTCCGTAAAAACTGTCCCTAGGATCGAGAGGTAAATTTGTAATCAACGGGTGTGTATTAACGTACTTTTTGATATTACAGTCGCCTTCTAACTCTTTCCTAAAGTCACATTCCCATTTTTCAATGACGTCATAACCCTTACTTCTTAAACGCTCGACTTTCATATTTGTACTAATAAAACGGGTCTCCATTGTATCCACCGGGTCATTATGAACGGGCTCTTTTCTATTGTACTGAATACATCTCGGACATCCATGATAAAAGCACCCGTGAAATTCAAACACTTGATTTGTGTCTTTACAATACCCATCAACTTTTACACCAGCCACTAAGGCTTCTTTACTTTTGGCAGCATGAATAATATCAATATTGTTTTTATGTTCCTCCCAAATCAACCACTGGACAGCTATTTTTGACTGGATATCTCGCCAGCGGTATCCTTTCTTTGGTATTATTCCTATAGTATCCTTTTTTAAAAAATTTCTTCTAAACACTTTATTACAAGCCGAAGGAAGCGTACACGCCTCCGTAAAAGGGCATACGTTTCCCTCTTGCATTATAAGTTTCCTAAATTTCAAACATGACTGCGCTAAAATTTCCACATCAGATACACAGTAGCCAATAATTTCTTTTTTCATGTCAAATTCATCATTTTTATGTTCTTCGTGCCACTTTAAAAATTCTATCCGGGCGTCAGGTTTCATGTGATCGGGGTCGTAGTATTCAATAGGAGGAAGTAAACCTTTGTAATTCGCAAACTCTGTACGGTTTAAAAGATGTGGAAAATACCCTTTTTTGAGTTCCGTTAAGCCAAAAGCTTTCGGGAGCGCACTTAAAGCCATCGGAAAGTAGTTTATGCTATCTAAAAATTTAACATTTCCAACAATCATTGAAATCAACCCGGAACCCCTCGTTATTATTTCCGGTGTTAAATTTGTTTGTGTCAATATATAATTTAAAATAAACTGATGATCGAAACGACCGCCGTTATGCGCTATAGCAATCACATCTTTAAATTTCTTTCTTATAGTAAGAAGATGGTGAGTAAATGGAGTTACGGGATCGTCGCATTTCAATATTTGTAACCTAACACCACATTGTTTGCATACTTGAACATCAGTTTCTAGGCATTCGTGACAATATTGCTTAAAAACACATAAATTAGGCTCATGAAGTACGCCATTTTTCTCTAAAACCTCTCTTGTCTAGTTTCTAGATCATAGATTACAAACAAAAAATCCTTAGTTTTGGGTTTCCCGTTATCTATTTGCATGTAACATAAGTGTTCAGAGGGCTGGTGTTTATTACATATTTTACAAAACACTTCACCACAAAAATGTTTTCGACTAGACTTAATAGTTTTAAAACATTCATCACATTGTGTGATTTCCTTACACACAATACTTTTCTCTAGAGAACCAGGTTTCCGGTGGTTTTCAAAACACTCTTTACTCCTAAATTGTCTACGACATTCCTCACATTTTATTTTCGTGGTGGTAATACAAGCCGGTGATTGCTGACAAGCCGGACATTTGCTTTGACAACGTGTGCATTTTTATGGTCATACGGCACATGACACTTTTCACAGTAATTATTACACACAAAGGCAGCGGTCAAAGAAGTGATAACATTGTAGTGACCGTCACAATAAAGAAGGTTTAAACACTTGCTGGCATCCGTATCACCTTCAAATATTACATCTCGGCCTTTACTACTATAATTATATACAGTAATTTTATAGCCTTCAAGGAACTCTTGAAACTTTTTCAATTCTGGAATCCCACAACCTTCTTCCGGTATTACAACTCCAGCTTTTTGAATTAATTCTAAACTCATTGTAGTTTGAATGTTTTTTGTATTTAATCTAATTTTATCATAGTCCGGGTTTATCAAATCTAGTTTTGGCTACCACTAGCGCACGAGGAAGGCATAAGTTGTCCGTATTCTTAATTGTAATAATACCCTTCCTTTTTGCACATTCTTCGGTAAAACTGTTAAATTTTCTAGGACCCATACCTTTTCCCGTAGGCATACGTATGCTTGTTACACTCAAACAAAAATTATCCGACTCTAAAGCCAGAGAATTGGACTGATAAAGATTAGAAATAACCTTCCAAATGTCTCTGAATGTTACATCACTAGCCTTTTGAAACTTAAGCCAGCCTTCTCCTCTTGAAAAATCTTTATTACAGAAAGTAAATCCTAAATAGTCATCAGGTTTAACACCTTTTATTGCCTTGGTAACGATTTGTTCGACGGCTTCCTTTGGATGACTAAAATCACCATCAAAGTTACCTTGCGGTTTGATCTTAAAATCGATAGTTCTTCCGGTAATACCAAACTTTCGGATCTTCTTGACAACGTCTTTTACAATGATAAACTTCTCAGACATATTGACGCACGGAAAATAACTACTGAATGATCCAAGCACCAATTCTTAAACTTATATGGTTTCCCCCACTCCTTTTTTCGGGAGGCCTAGTATGATTTACAAAACCGGCTATTCACCTAGCGGATTTTTATCGAACCAATACGGCAGACTTCCAATACCGCGTTTTTTCCAAAAAATAATATGACGGACTTATGCATCCATTAGAAAATACTTTATACTAAAAAAATCCGTATACAACTAGTAATAAAAATAAATAAAGTAATACGCCGGACTCTACGGTTCAAAGCGTAAACTCATTTATGCTGTTTTCCTAATTTAGACTTAAATTTACATACTTTATTTAAACTACCACAGAAAATTGACTAAATAGACAGCCATTTTATTAAATATTACACCAAATTTACAAGAATACACCTTATATTATAGACTTTTTCCTATAAATACCCGACTTTTAGTACAAAAATTTAAATAACAAATATTTGACTAAAACACTTTTACTAAAACATAATACATTTCTGAAATTATAGATTTAATGACTGACTCTAGACAGACGGATATTTAATTAGATACTTGAAAATCCTTCATTTACTAAAACTATTTATACTAAATACAGACAAATATTAATTTTACTTAGAACACTGAAACTTACAGCTAAATATATCATAAATTAGACGAAACAATGCTCGAAATAACCAACAAAATACCAAATATTTTGCTAAACCATAGACTTACAAGAATAAAAATGACATAATAATGGACTAAACTACTACAAGCTTTTACTAAAAAAACTAAAACTATACTACATACAAGACAAACTTATGACTAACTTTAATGAGAACACAGAAACACACAGCTATGCTCGACATGACCAACAAAACACCAAATATTTCACTAAATCACAGACTTACAAAAATAACCTAAAAAATGACCTAATAATTGATTAAACTACAACAAACTTTTACTAAAAAAAAACTGAAAATTTGAAACTGAAACTTACAGCTAAATATATACATAAACTAGCCGAAACAATGCTCCAAATAACCAACAAAATACCAAATACTGACACTTTTGCTAAATCACAGACTTACAAAAATAAAATTAATCATAATAATTGACTATAAGACTTTACTAAAATTGACTGTTTATTTTAGACCACTCGCAAATAGAAATTGACTAATTACAGCCAAAGTTAAAGACATTTAGACAACGTCGGAACATGAAAATTGACTAATTACAACTCAAAATCAATATATTTACACTAGAAATTTAAACTAACTTAAAAAATACAGACTTATTAGACTTAAAACTTATACTAACAATAAATGACAAAGACGAAAATAATATAAATTTACTTAAAAAATTGACATTTAAAGAAATGTTGAAACTAACTACAAGATTTAAAACAATACAGACTTATAACCGTGACTATATCAAGACATTCTCATTCACAGACAGGAGAAAGTAAATTATTTCTTCATCAAGACTTTCTCATTAACAGACACGAGAAAGTAAATCCTTAAAGTAATAACGCATGTAGAGTAGAACATAGCTCGGGTCACTAAACTTTAGTATAGGGTAGGGTAGGGTAGTGTAGCGGAAAGAAGGCTATGTACCAGTCCGCGCCATTGTTACCAACTCACTCAGTTGGTCTAGTGGTTAGAGCATCTGAATTCTACGCAGGGTCTCGGGTTCGAATCCAACAAAAGGCTCACACTTTTTGTTGATTCTTACCCATAATAATTGTTAAATTCAACATGTAAAAGTAACTGGATGGGTGACCGTGTAAGATGTAAACAAACAAAGTGACGTCAGAGGACACATGTAAACAAACAAAGGTGAGAGAGCAAGGTGACGTCAGAGGATAGTGCATAACATGGAACCCGCAATACACATAGAAGAGGGGGGGGGCAGATGTAAACAAACATGAGAGTGCAAGGTGACGTCAGAGGTAAGTGACCGGGTGGCACGTGGCAGGCGCCAGGGCTCAGGAATTTTGCTGACGCATGTCTACCGCAAGCGACCCCTTACTACTTATATATTATATATAAGTATATATAAAATAGTAATGCAATGTAATGTAGTAGGTAATGCAGGTGTCTGGAGGACCCCCACTCCTCCCCTAGGCCACGCCCCCCTTACCTAGATGCCTTATTAATTGATCATTCTTGATCGGTATCTCGTTAGGTATACATGGAGGGCTACCTCCTTGATCACCCGTACCTTACTATGTACCCCCCCCCTTTTCAGTGTATTATGCTCGTACACTGGACTTGGCTAAAATTCGTCTCTCCTTGTATTTGTGTACCTAATTATGATATTTCATGTAGACCCACCACTCCTACATCACCCACCCACCTTTACTTAAAAAGATTTTTCGTCTTATACCATATGAGTTTTTTTAACGAAGAGCCTCCCCTCTCCTCAACTTACAGCAATCCTCCCTACCTCTTTACTTAAGACCAGATTTAGTCTAATTTTTCATATGAGTTTACCTAACGAAGAGCCACCCCTCTCCTCAACCCTTACTCCAAATTTAGTTTTCAGTTATAATACCTTCACTCCCTTTACTTAAGACCTGGAATCTCTAAGAAACCCTCTAAGAATAATTAATTCTTAGCTGATAGTAGATGCAATCCACCTGAAGTGGTTTCCGCAGGGTGAATACCCTGATGGGTCGAAAAACCTTAGAACGGGCATTTATGTTAAATTTTCCCTCTACTTATGACCAGATTTTATATGTCTCGCAGACCCCCACCCCAGGCATGTCGGGCGGCTACTTTTTTACCCATATTACACTACCTCTACTTTAGAACAGATTTCTGGTTAAAATTTTTTCACCTGATACCCAGTTAAATGAGGTTTTTACATATTTCTTACCCACACTCTTGTGTCATGTTTAGTTTTCAATTTTATAATATCCCACCCCTACTTAGGACCTGTTTTACTTTAATTTTTCATCTGATTACTACCAAAAGGACTTTTACGTAATACCACAACTCATGTGTATGCGTAGTTTAAATAATAATATCCATCCGAGACTTAAGACCAGATTTAGCGACTAATTTTTGATCTAATGATGAACCCTACCCCTCCATATTCCATGGGTTATGTGTAATTTTAATCATAATATCCCTATAAGGCGGTTTCTTAGTCTAAATTTTTCCACCTGATACCCCTGTTATACTGCTTTTACATATTTTTACCCATAATCTTACTTTTATGATTAGTTTTCAATATATATCCCACTCTCTCTACTTATGACCTGTTTTACTCTAACTTTTATATGATGACCTACCACATAGGACTTTTACTATATTACCCCACCCTCTACTTTCAGAAAATATTTCTGTCTAATTTTTACCTGATGCCCTATTATAAGGGTTATGAAGACCACTAACTCTATGCTTTTCTTGAGACCAGTTTTCTATTCTAAAATTTTCATCTGAATCCTTTAATATTAGAGAAAGTAGCTCTCTCAGTAAATTTTTCAATTTCCACTTGTTTAATGATCATTTTATTACCCTAGATTATTGGAAGTAAGGTTAAATAATTTAATACAATTATTTATTTACATAATATATATTAAGGTTTACAAAGTTAATTTCAATCAATATTGTTTACAATTACTTTTCTTTTCTTGTATCCCACGGGCACAGAGTCATAATTATCTAATAGTTTCCTTTTTCCTAAAATTAAGTTGGAAAATTTTCTGACTATTTACAGTGACAACTTCATGGGTTTTGGTTCTTCTAATTTGTTTGGTACAAATATACTTCGGGGGCTCGTCTTGAAGAACCATGTCTTTCATTTTTTTCAAAGTTTAACATCTTTTTGATGCCTTGTAGTTTATAGTAACCTTTGATTTACATACGGAGTGATACGTATTATTTTGAGGACTATAAACTTTATACGCGTAGTTCTTGTCCTCCAGATACAAATTCTTTAATATAGCTCCCTTTTCCATAAACTTCTAATTCATTCAGTCATGTCTCCTAAGAACTACCGACCGGAACTTCATATTTTCCAGGTTGAGAGACGTATATCGTACAATCAGTATCGTAATAGACCACCTATCATCAGCTTATCTAAATAGTCTAGAGTTTTAATCTTGCTTGTGCCGTAGTATAGGCTTGCAAAACAACATTCACAGTAGGGAGTACATTAAGCATTCTTCTTTGTATTCCCAGTTAACGCATCACAGTCGAGTCATTAACTAAAGTTATATTATTTACTTGAATAGCCGGATCCGATAAGATTTAAAAAACTCCACGATTTGTTAACAATCGTACATTTGGTTGATTTTCTCTCTGACCCACTTACCCAGAAACTAGTAATCAAACTTTTACCCAACAGTCTAAGCCGGGATTAAAATCTATTTCGTCCGGGTTAAGTTTAACGCCTTCTTTTTCTAAATATTCTTGTAATACTGGTTTTTTGCTTCTGATTTGAACAGTGAAGAGGCCAGCCAGAAGCTTGTTGCTTAATCTTAAAAATTGGTTTATAAAACCAGTAAAGAGCCCTCGGTATCTTTGTTGTACCGGATAGTTTCATACTTCCATATTTCATAAATATGTAAAACGTTATATCCTTTTTCTATGGCTTTCTAACTTCGTCTATGACCAAGTCCTTGTTATAGCCCGCTCTTCT
>JACMZG010001914.1:41611754-41646754 GCA_018340805.1 Microvelia longipes
ATTAATTATATAGTTATATATATATATATATATATATATTTAATATATATACACACACGTCG
Organism: Microvelia longipes; assembly: GCA_018340805.1. Classification (NCBI taxonomy): domain Eukaryota; kingdom Metazoa; phylum Arthropoda; class Insecta; order Hemiptera; family Veliidae; genus Microvelia; species Microvelia longipes. The sequence goes on from JACMZG010001914.1 coordinate 41,611,817, forward strand.
GACCTCCAAATTAATAACGAATCTTCTATCACAACGATAGAGTCTCTATGTTTAACGAATTTTTTTACGTTCCCTTATTTTGTTGTTAAAGTGTTTCTATTTAACGAAAAAAAACTAAAGACAGCGCAACTTTCAAGGAGATGACCGCTTAAAACGGCACTTCTGTTTTCTTATGTATTTCCACAGAACAATACTTATTGATTCTCGCCCTGCCTTATTCTAATTTGCGAACTCTTTTTTTACAATCTTTCTATAGAAATAATTAGGATTAACACAGCATAGAACTAAATCTTTCAGTTTTGATTTGGAATTCGGTCTGACCAGTTCGTTTGAGAAAACTTTTTATTTGTTTGAAAATCGAGTTTATTAAATTTTCAAAACGGAAATTGCTGTCCGTTTCTGAAAAAAATAATTTATTAAATGTTCTGACGATGGAAGTCAAATACAAGACTTGTCTCTGAAGTATCAAATCGCTCCTAAGTTCTATAATCAACAATGTTAAAAAATCGGGAATCTATACTTAATAGGTTATACGAAACGAGTTGGCGATTTAAAAAAGGTTCTCGAGTATGCAAGTACGAAGACCAATTGTAGACGGCAATTTTACAAGTGGGTGACAATGTTAAGGGGACAAAATATGCCTTAGTGACAGACCGCTAATAAAAGAAAAAGGCTTGAATATGCAAGCGAATAGTACAAGAGTTATTTATTTTTTCAATTTCTATATAACGAACTTAAAGGTTCAAGTGAAAAAAGTCGTAAAGGTTTGTTATATAGAGGTCCGACGATATTATATATATATATATACTATTATTTATTATAATATTTATATATTATATATGTGTGTGTGTGTGTGTGTGTTTGTGTGTGTGTGTGTGTGTGTTGTTTGCTATGTATGTATGTGTTATTTCTACTCCAAATGCCTCACTTAGCCTCGTCTTCATGCGACTATATTATAAGCCTAATTTTCCAAAAATGTTTCGCTTATAAGGAAAAGCGTATTTCTAGACAAAGTATAACTAACAGTAAAATTAAACCATATTTTTCATTAACAAAAAAATAGAATCTTTTCGTTTTCCTTTTTCTATCACACTCCATCCATTTATTTTTTCTAAAAGAAAATTTAATCTAACAAATAAGAGGAAAATGTGTATAAAAAGATTATATTTTCCAAATTATTTGGTGTTAGATATATTAGATATAGAGAGCCAAGAAAAGGCTTTTTAGAGTGGAAAGAAAAATCCTAATATTTTACAAAATGAATACTTTCCTCTGACAAAAGGAGCTTTCTAAAAGGAGCCAGAAAGTAAAAGCCTACTTACTCCTCTCATTTACTGTTAAAAGATTTTTTCTAACTTTTAGTATTTTCAGTAATCTTTTTATTTTTATATAATGTTCAATTTATTACTTTGTTTTCTGTTTCATTACTTTACAGATTTTCCACTAACACTATATAATTTAATTTTGCCTCTTATGTGATTCCATTTATTTTTATTATATTAAAAAAATTTCTCGTTAATTCAATTCCAGTTTTTCTTGTTGTATATAAAGAGATACTTTGTTTAAATTTAAAGAATAAAATGTAATTATAAATTGTTCTTTGTTTAATGTTTTAGAACTATCAAAAGACATTAATGCCCAGCAGACCATTAGATGGTTTTATAATTAAAATTTAGAAATAGCCTTAAACTTTAATAAAAAGCTTATTTTAAGTATACAAAGTAATTTTTGTAATGTGTAAATTTTGACCATTGCTCCAATTATTATAGTCCTGAAACCGGGTAATTTTTACTTTTTCTCATATATATCGTAAGTATAAAGGAAAAGTATAGGGTTTGCGAAAAAATCCAAAACTGAGATGTCATTGAAATTATATATTTTAGGCGTTTTTAAGATCTCCTGAGTGGTTTTTTGTAAAGTTGTCTGTTGTATTAGTGTAGTAGTGCATGTTGAGTGTTGTTTGTGTGTGTGTGTGTCAGTTATATGTAGCTCCAGTTGTATTTATGCTAGAGTTAAAACTTGTACAAATATAGTCTACCATTGAAGTTGTGCTATTCAGAAAATAATTTTTTATGACGTCATGAATTTGCAATAATGACAAAATCAGTTTTATGATTTTATGGAAAATCATAAAACGCGGAACATTGAAGCGATCTTATTGAAATTTGGCAAGCATGTAGCCCTGAATAAGACTAATATATGTGCTAAGTTTCATCTTATTATTAGCATTAGTTAAATTTTTATCGAATGACTAGTATACGTTTTTTATAATATCCAATTGAGTTGAAATTTGGTTCAAGTATATTACGTAATAAATAAGTACACCAAGTTTCATTTGAATATAACAGTATATAATAAATACGTTTTTTGCATTATAAATGTAACTATTTGTATATTCTAAGGACGAGCGAAGCGAGTTTATAGCTAAGAGGATGAGCGTAGCGAATCCAATGTAATAAGGAAAAGTTTCGAGGTAGTCAGTATAGTGGTAGTCCCGATTTTTCCTTTTTTCGTCGCCATAAAAATCTGGAACTATTTAGTCATAGGATTTACAAGGTCAGAGTAGACTAAGAAAAAAAAATATTTTAGCCCTAGTCATTTTTACTTTTCCTCATTTATACCCTAGGGATATAGGAAAAATATTTTATTTGCTAATAAATCCGAAACCGGGATGAAAACCGGAATTATCGGTTTTAGGTATTTTTAAGACTTCCTGTGTAGTTTTCTAAAACTTGTCTGTATATGTGTGTGTCTGTTATCATTGTACCTCCTTGTGTAGTTGTGCTTTTCAGAAAATATTTTTTATGACATCATTAACCCAATATTATTTGTGTACAAAGTGCCAACTCTCTACCATAAATACACTGGGCGATAAGATGAAAAGACACACACACACATATACAGACAGACAACTTTGTGAAAACCACTCAGGAGGCCTTAAAAACACCTGAAACGGATAATCGCGGTGACATCCAACATATACTCTGACATCCAAAGAATAAATTTCTATATACCAACGGTATAATTAGGGAAAAGAAAAAAACTTAATAGCGACAAGTAACTTTTTCATGCTGCAGAGAGAGTGCTATCTGGAATCTAAGGTCCCAGTCTATAATGTTATAACAATGAGTATCTTAATATGCTCATTGGTTATAATGTTATCTAAACAAACATTTGCTTAATATATAATTTTGCTTGCATGTGTACCTTATTTTGTTGCTGAGATAAAAACAAGAGACCTTTGGCTCGTTGGCCGCATCGCGACCATGTTGTTGTTTTCCTGTATTAGGTTTGTATTGCTAGTGTTTGTAAGTGACACACTGTTACAATATTAGCGAATTTCTAGATGCATTAGTCGAAAAACGTGGTTTCTTTACATAAAAATTGTATATGTCAAACGATATACAAAAATATGACAGGGTTATTAATATATAATTAGGGTATAATATAAGTTGCACCATTTTATATAAATATATATAATATATAATTATATATATATATATTATATATATATATATATAATTATATATATATATATATTATATATACAAAACCTCAAGTTAAATTGTTTGTAGCATAAACACAGTAAGAGTTTTGCGCAAACAGATAGTCATAAAATATCTCAAAACGTCATACAAATCCCACAATGGATAATTCTGGTAAAATTGTCATAATTTTAGATATTTTTAATGAACACAATACTTTTCCTATATGAATGTTGTAGTACAAAAAGTAAAAAAAATACAATTTTTTATTTTTAAATCTGTTTCCTAAATACTGTTAAAATAAGAAAATACGAAGAAATCCCTGAGAAAGATAAATGTTTTAAACAACACTTAAAGATGTAGTCGAATAACTCTGATGGCTGTTATCTGATATCGATCTTACCATCACAACGAGAATTCCTTATAGTTCTGTTTAAAACCTTTGTGGAATTTCCTTATTTAAAAACATTTTCAACGAGTTGAAACTTAAGTATTGCACTACGGAGTCTGTGTCCTGATATTCAAAGTGGTAAAGTTTGTTTATCTAAATTAGAGTAAGAAAAATACCCTATTTGCATCTTGGAGTAAACTTTTTTCTTAGATAAGCTCTAAATGCTAGAGGTAATCCTTTTAGTGCCCAAAACCGACGATATTTTTTTATCTTTGGAATGCAAATTGTATATACTTTTATACAAGGAGTAAGAAGTGGCGCAGTATTTTTACTGATGACTTTAGATATAGTTTAATGCTTAAGTATAGGTGCGTGTCTAAATTAAGGCTATTTCGTTGCGGCCTTTTTCTATATATATTATATATATATTATATATATATATATATATATATATATATATTATATATATATATATATATATACATATATATATATAATCGTTTGTATAACAACTTCGTCAGGCAAGAGAAGAAAGAAGACCCGATATATATATATATATATATATATATATATATATATATATATATATATATATATATATATATATATATATTCATATCAACAGCAAGTATCGACGGTAGCTGATTCAAACGGTATTAATTGCTTCTTTAACGTGCGGTAAATACAACTCTTTAATTTTAAATATTAAGTCTCCCCGTATTAACAACATAGATATAGAAGTTTAATTTTCGTTTCTAATGTTTTTTTTTAGAACGTTCGCGTAGGCCTATGTAATAAATAAGGTTATTATGTGTTAAAAATGATTGCATTCTTCACAAAATAGTATTTGGCTAAAACTATACTTTATAGTTTTAGTTTACTTAATTTACATTTGAGCTTACAGTAATGAGAGATGTAAATTTAGTTGTATTGTTGTCCCAATTTCTTAAAAAAAAAATTAGTGGATACTACATCCTGTAAACTCTTCTAATTTGCCGATATATATATATATATATATATATATATATATATATATATATATATATATATATATATATATATATATATATATATATATATATATATATATATATATATATATATATATATATATATTATATATATATATATATATATATAAATAATAATTATATAATTATATATATATATATATATATATATATAATATATATTATATAATATATATATATATATATATATATATATATATAACTTATAATTGCCATTATAAGTTGTTAAATGAGTTTTACAGACATTTAAACAGACCTTTAAAGTCTAAGAAGACCTTTAGTTTATTTGTTAAGATTTAGCTCGACACCTAAATAACTCCTGCCATTATATTTTTTAATATCTTGTAGCTCGATTTAAATTGTAGGATCAAAAGAAAATCTTTAAATAACATTAAGCACACCTATTATAGAATGAGGTCAAATAATTAGAACGATAATGCAGTAGGTGAAATCTTTTAAAAGAGAAAACTATCTAACAAGTTAAAATAATCTTTCTTTTTTTATATTGGTGAAAAAAATATTAAAATGACAACCAAGAATGATTAATCATAGACATAAGTTTTAAGGCCAATTTTCTGTTCAAAAATCTTTTATAATATTAGGCCAGTAATGCTGAAGTCGTGCGGAGTATTAAGTATGTCCTTGGTGTAGGGCGACAGATGGTGGGAACGGGTTGACAACGTGATATGACTTTGCCTCTATCATATTATATATCGAGAAACATATTAAAAACAATCTTATGATAAAGTATTATCATAAAGAAATAACGAGTTTAGTAAACAACTAAAAGCAGTAACTAACTTAACAAATTAAGTAAAAATCATATTGGACGATATGCAAGAATATTACTAGAGATTAAGGTAAACTTACGCATGTTTTAAAAATTTCAACTCAATCATAATTAATTTCCTTGAACTCTGCCCTAGTAAATTTTAAATTTTTAAAATAATTAATAAACGTTTTATGGATGTATAATATACTTAAGTTTTTGATACTGCGTATGACTTGTAGTATTTGATTAACCTAATAATACCTGAGTAATCAGAGAAGAGATATCTGGTTACTCAAAAATAATTTATCAATTAATTATTGATAAATATCTGTTAATGAGCACCAGGCTCTTTTAGCCTTTGAGAAGAATAAATGTTAAATGTGATCTTACCTTCAACAAACAAAGAAAACGTTAACAAATTGATAATTTAGGAAGGATGTAAGAATAAAAGTGGTTGGTCGGTTGCAGCAGATGGGAAGTAGTGGGTAGTCCATTCACCAAGTTTTTGGATGAATGGTGTCAAACATTTATACATTCTGTTTAGATACATCCATTTTTGGATGTATCCAAGATACATACATCTTTGTGTCCTCATCTAGGCTAGTTAATTTAATATCAAGCCTTATCCTCAGATTAGCCCAGAACTAGATAGATTAACCAACAAATTAGTAAACAGAAACTAACAGAGTATTCATACAATAAAAACAACAACATAATCAAGTGTTACCAATCTATAACAAAACTGATTAAGGTTTATAAAATCTATCCCGAGCCTCATAAATTAGAATTTGAAATTTATCAAAACTAAATTTGATACAAATTTCAAATCATATTTATTATACGTTGCAAAGTTTATTAGAATTGTTTGTGCTGTTTGTTGTTTTATTGATGTTTGTAACAACATTGTCTTTATATCCTTAGAGTGAGCGTGAATGGAGTCCATTATAAATAATGAAAGAAAAGAAGTCTCTCCACAAAATAAAACTTTATTGGCAAAGCGCTTTCAACCTAACTAGAGGCCATCATCAGTGCAAAACCTAACAAACAAGCAAATAAAATAAGTAAAACACGAAAGAATTATTTAACAAAAAGATGAGCAAAAGTATGAATGGACAAAAATAAATTACAAAAAACGTAATAAATAAAATAAGCAAAAATAAATAAAATAACTACCGTTGAGATGTAAAGAAGAAGAGAAGTGAGCCTATGTTTTCCTATTAGATATGAGAGTCAGACTGACAGTAGGAGGCGATGGCGCTTGTAGCATAGCTCTCAGAAGGGGGGATGATTCTCCTCTCTCATTTATGTTTAGATCGCCAACTCTATTCGCTACAAGCGCCATCGCCTCCTACTGTCAGTCTGACTCTCATATCTAATAGGAAAACATAGACTCACTTCTCTTCTTCTTTACATCTCAACGGTAGTTATTTTATTTATTTTTGCTTATTTTATTTATTACGTTTTTTGTAATTTATTTTTGTCCATTCATACTTTTGCTCATCTTTTGTTAAATAATTTCTTTCGTGTTTTACTTATTTTATTTGCTTGTTTGTTAGGTTTTGCCTGATTGGCCTCTAGTTAGGTTGAAGCGCTTTGCCAATAAAGTTTTATTTTTGGGAGAGACTTTTTTCTTTCATTATTTAACATTGTCTTTGTTCTGATTATATAAGTACTCTACTCTACAACTATGATATAAACAAATACTAATGGTGTAAAAAAAAAGATGATTCCATATTATCTTCTTAATTAATTATGGATAAATTACACGGGAGGAGGGGGGGGGGTGAGTATCTTGTGTTTATTCATGTAGTAACTGCCTCTCTTAGATGAACGGACTACGTGAATTCCCGATAAATGCACGACTGGTATTTATGGTACTTAATAATATTTAAATTACAATCTTAAATGATCAAACAAAATTATGTTTCTATTCTCTGTCCTTTACAAATAGAAATAATATTTTTTTCTTTACTTTTCATAAGCTTAATTTAACTTAATTTATATAAAAAATGAAACATGAAAGATTTTTTTTTTATTAAAGAATATGAAATGGATTAAAAAAGAAGTAAAATTACTTCTGCTTAAAAGAATGTAATGGTTGTCCAAGGAATCTACGACGATGAGATGTTTTGAAATTTATAGCTGAAATTAAATATTTTATGACGTCATAAAGTGGATTAAAATATTTGCATTATATACAACTTTATTTGCCATTTTTTATAATATTTTCTTTTATTAGTTTTCTCCTAGGATATAAAAGATAATGTGGAATACAGAAGAATGAAATGTATCCTTGAAAAATAAATATAAAGTCAACAGTCAACTAATATATTATGAGCTATGAAAGCGAAACAAAATTCCAAACAAGAGAGCCGGCTTTGATCCTAGTTTTAATGCCTGGACTAACTATAAGTTATTTTACTAATAAAATTTTGTTAAGTAAAATTGTATGTGTTAAAGATCTTTCAAGAGGCCTTGGTCCTCTTCTCTACAAAAATCCTACCGCTCTGCTAATACATTTAACTCGAAGTACAGAAAAATATGGCCTAATGAAATAAATTAAGAGTGGTAGAATATATATATATATATATATATATATATATATATATATATATATATATTATATATATATATATATACGTAAAGAAAATTTAAAATACTCGAGATTGGCGCACTTAGTTAATAGATCGTAAATAGGTTGATAGCCCGCAATCTTTTCTCTCCTAGAAAAAGAATCAAGATGGTTGCTAGGTAAGGTCGGATATGTAGTAAGGATCTTGAATTAAATTATTGTTATTAAATGACGAAGATCTGAGGTCAGAAATTTACTTATGATCATGTGCTCTCTTTGTCTAACAATCAACAGAAAGAGCGCCCTTAAACTGGCTAAATCCTGTTTTAAAACCATTATATCTGAAAAATGGGGTATGTTGACTATTTGAAAAAATATAATAGGTCTAATAAACAAAATAGAGAGAAGTAGTTTGACATTCGTGTATTCTTCTTGTAAATAACCCTTTATTTAGATTTACAACATATATATGCTTGTCAACATACAATAGCGCTAGTATTAGGAGATAATAAAATAAAAGAGTATTCCAGTCATTCAGTTCATAGAGATATAGATACTAGAGGGGGCATAGCCTATCTCAATACATTAAGAGTCCTGAGATACATTGAGAGTCCTCTCAGAGGCTCTGTGTAACCTTAATGAAACCTCTTCTAAGACTGAGTTAAGGTTATGAGAAATCAATTTTTTTCGGCTTCTTGCACATTAATAAAAGTCATCAACTCCGTCTTTTCCACAAGATTTTTATTTATTAAGGCAGAACCGGCTTTCAGCTTACGCCATCATCAGTGCCTAACATAGCAATACAACATATTATAACAACATACATCCAATAAATAAAAAATAAATAAAAAAGTTAATCACAACGTAAAAAAGTTAAAACCTAAACCTAATGAAAAATAATAAATATAAATCCAATTATAATAAAAAATAAATACGTTTAAAACACAAAAAAGCATACCGGAAAGATATCGAGCCGTCAACTGTCCAGGACCTCTGTTAAGAGTATGGAGACGACTGACCTTTTATTGACCTTGTCTATCAAGGGATACAAGATAGCTGAGTCCCCGCCTTCATTTTTCTTGTTAAGCGAATTTTCAGGTTCTTTATATTGGAGTCTACGTATTTCAAGATTTTCCAGCGAGTTCAACTTTCCTCCTTTAGGGGCAAAATGTAGAAATAAAACTTCGTGGGGTTCATCTTTATGATTTTTATCTGTAATATGCTGATAAAACTTGACGAAGTTTTCTTTATATGTTCGCCTAAACGGGACTTGAATTCTCTACCAGTTTGCCCGCAATACGCTTTAGCACATCCTGCTGCTCCACATCGGATAGCATACACACCACTTTTTTTTTGGGGGTATAGGATCTTTAACCCGAGAAAGTTGTTGTCTTAAGGAGTTAGTAGCACGGAATGCACTAAGTCTTCCAAAAGACCTGAAGGTATTGGCGATTTGGACTGAAACAGTACCAATGTATGGAATAGAGTAGCGCGTCCTATCGACTCAAGGTGAAGCTGGTGACTGGTTATTTGAGCCAGAGTCCGTTTTTAAGTTTTTTGTTTATTATGGCATCTATTATGTTTACTGGCGTATCCGTTTTTCACGCGATATGCTTTAAGATCGCCTTTCTTTACCACTGCCTCAACAGTACTCAGTTAAACCTAGTCTTATCAGTATGAATCCTCAACCTCCCCGTATTTACGGGGTAGTCAAAATACATAAACCTAGCGCGGTTTTTTTTTGACACAGAAAAGTGTCAAATTAAAAACCTAGGTGAACTTGTAGCAATTTTACCCGAGTCGTTAAAAAATGTAACATTTCGACCTTTACATAATCATGATAGAGTGAATAAAATTAATGTAAAAATCTAGACGTGAAAACTGCATACTTAAAAATGAAAACTTGAAGGAAACCATTGATTTGACGATCTTGACAAGAACGTTATTGTTTGCTAGATTAAAAAAAGTATTTACGGACTTAAACAAGGGAATCCAGGCTAAGAGTACTTCAAGTGGTCGTATTGACTCTAGACCGGCTTTATTCGATTCAGCACTCCCCAAAGAACATGGAAATAGATAGTACTTAAAATATATTGTTTACCGACAGTGTTTTAAATTTCCTGGTATGAAGGTTGTAGGATGGGTTTCATACGTTTTTTTGACTAAGTCAAACCTGGATTTTTATAGGGCTTATGTCTTTCCCAAGGATGATTTTTGTACCAAGTTTGATTTAAAAATATGATTTCGTTCGAGAGATAGCGTGCTTATAAAAATCCTAGAATTAAAAGAAGTATGTCGTTTTAGAGAAGTTTGTATTTGAAACGAGAGAAGCTGAAAGCTGTCCCGGATAGTAATTTGTTGTTAAATTATTTAACAACAAATTTATCTGTCTTTTATGTCCATAGATGAATTTATCTTTTTTTAGAACGAAGAAGAACACATGGAGCACGTGGAGAATATATTAATTGCTAATTTTAAAATCAAAGAATTGAGAGATATCAGATACTATCTTGGTCGCGTAGTTACAAGAAACAAAGACGGAAAATTTAACATTTATCAAAGTGACTACAGTGTAGACGCTTTGATAAATGTTAAATTATAGATTATTATAGATTACAATAGACAAAATAAAATACCCGATCTAATTTAGACCAAGCAAAACCAGCGAAAATTCCATCAAACCCTGCATATTTTGAAGCTACACCAGTTACCGTATGCATGTGTGTAGCCTACCTGTATCTTTTGTTGTTATAACAACGAATGATACCGAAAGGCAACAGGATCGCTGTTATATGTCGCTGCTAGTACAAAACCGGACGTAGGAGCAAGAATATTAATACTAAGCAGAAAAATTATCAAATCCAAATAAAACGACTGGAATGAAGTTAAACTGAACCATAGAGATATATTACTAGAGTGGCTCTATTGGTTGAATTTAGAAACATCGAAAAAATAACCTGACCACCTTTGACTAATAATAATCAAATGGACTGAACAAAATTACTGTGAATTACAGTTAGAACGCTGAAAATATAAATCAAAACACAAACAATGTGCAAGATCCAATATTTTTTACTACGCTGTGGAATGCTTTTTAATAAAAGTCATCAACTCCGTCTTTTCCACAAGATTTTTATTTATTAAGGCAGAACCGGCTTTCAGCTTACGCCATCATCAGTGCCTAACATAGCAATACAAACATATTATAACAACATACATCCAATAAATAAAATAAATAAAATAAAAAAGTTAATCACAAACGTAAAAAAGTTAAAACCTAAACCTAATGAAAATAATAAATATAAATCCAATTATAATAAAAATAAATACGTTTAAAACACAAAAAAGCATACCGGAAAGATATCGAGCCGTCAACTGTCCAGGACCTCTGTTAAGAGTATGGAGACGACTGACCTTTTATTGACCTTGTCTATCAAGGGATACAAGATAGCTGAGTCCCCGCCTTCATTTTTCTTGTTAAGCGAATTTTCAGGTTCTTTATATTGGAGTCTACGTATTTCAAGATTTTCCAGCGAGTTCAACTTTCCTCCTTTAGGGGCAAAATGTAGAAATAAAACTTCGTGGGGTTCATCTTTATGATTTTTATCTGTAATATGCTGATAAAAACTTGACGAAGTTTTCTTTATATGTTCGCCTAAACGGGACTTGAATTCTCTACCAGTTTGCCCGCAATACGCTTTAGCACATCCTGCTGCTCCACATCGGATAGCATACACACCACTCTTATTTTCTGGGGGTATAGGATCTTTAACCCGAGAAAGTTGTTGTCTTAAGGAGTTAGTAGCACGGAATGCACTAAGTCTTCCAAAAGACCTGAAGGTATTGGCGATTTGGACTGAAACAGTACCAATGTATGGAATAGAGTAGCGCGTCCTATCCGACTCCACAGGTGAAGCTGGTGACTGGTATATTTGAGCCAGAGTCCGTTTTTTAAGTTTTTTGTTTATTATGGCATCTATTATGTTACTGGCGTATCCGTTTTTCACGGCGATATGCTTTAAGATCGCCTTTTCTTTACCACTGCCCTCAACAGTACTCAGTTTAAACCTAGTCTTATCAGTATGAATCCTCAACCTCCCCGTATTTACGGGGTAGTCAAAATACATAAACCTAGCGCACCTATGCGGGTTATTTTATCTAACCTTTCGTCACCTACAGATAAATTATCTAGAGCCACTGATAAGGAATTTAAAAAGTTACTAATTTTAAGGCTTACGATTCCATAAGGAATAGTTTTGAACTGGTTGATGGTTTAACTTCCATTATTTTACCCGACAACGCTATAATGGTATCGTTCGACGTGGTCAACTTATTTCCAAGTATTGATCCTAAAATATGTAAATTTCTTATGGGTAGGATACTCAAGAAAACTTGTACCGATAAAATACTTATCACTGAAATCACTGATCTACTTAACTTGTGCTTCGAACAGAATTATGCATTATTTAACGGAAAATTGTATAGCAGTTCGAATGGGTTAGCTATGGGTAACCCTTTAAGCGGGCTAGCTGCCGAAGTTTTATGCACTATTTTGGTCAAAATGTATCCACACACCTAACAACCATTTTTGAAATACATTCTTCATTGGGTCCGTTACGTCGACGATACTTTCTGCATTTGGACCGGTAGCCGTTCTCAATTAAACAGATTTCTCCAGTACCTGAACCAATGTTGTGAAAACATAACATTTACGATGGAGGTCGAATCAGAGGCAGGTTCGATCAATTACCTTGATCTCACCTTAACTAAGTCAGAAAATAAAATAACCTACTCGATCTACAGAAAACCAACTTCTACCGATACTGTTCTACACGCTACTTCACGGCATCCATGGTCACATAAACTGGCTGCCTTCAATAGTTATGTCCATAGGCTTTTAAACATTCCACTCAGTAATGATAGTTTTAATAAAGAAAGGCGATCTTAAAGCATATCGCCGTGAAAAACGGATACGCCAGTAACATAATAGATGCCATAATAAACAAAAAACTTAAAAAACGGACTCTGGCTCAAATATACCAGTCACCAGCTTCACCTGTGGAGTCGGATAGGACGCGCTACTCTATTCCATACATTGGTACTGTTTCAGTCCAAATCGCCAATACCTTCAGGTCTTTTGGAAGACTTAGTGCATTCCGTGCTACTAACTCCTTAAGACAACAACTTTCTCGGGTTAAAGATCCTATACCCCCAGAAAATAAGAGTGGTGTGTATGCTATCCGATGTGGAGCAGCAGGATGTGCTAAAGCGTATTGCGGGCAAACTGGTAGAGAATTCAAGTCCCGTTTAGGCGAACATATAAAGAAAAACTTCGTCAAGTTTTTATCAGCATATTACAGATAAAAATCATAAAGATGAACCCCACGAAGTTTTATTTCTACATTTTGCCCCTAAAGGAGGAAAGTTGAACTCGCTGGAAAATCTTGAAATACGTAGACTCCAATATAAAGAACCTGAAAATTCGCTTAACAAGAAAAATGAAGGCGGGGACTCAGCTATCTTGTATCCCTTGATAGACAAGGTCAATAAAAGGTCAGTCGTCTCCATACTCTTAACAGAGGTCCTGGACAGTTGACGGCTCGATATCTTTCCGGTATGCTTTTTGTGTTTTAAACGTATTTTTTATTATAATTGGATTTATATTTATTATTTTCATTAGGTTTAGGTTTTAACTTTTTTACGTTTGTGATTAACTTTTTTATTTTATTTATTTTATTTATTGGATGTATGTTGTTATAATATGTTTGTATTGCTATGTTAGGCACTGATGATGGCGTAAGCTGAAAGCCGGTTCTGCCTTAATAAATAAAAATCTTGTGGAAAAGACGGAGTTGATGACTTTTATTAAAAAGCATTCCACAGCGTAGTAAAAAAATATTGGATCTTGCACATTGTTTGTGTTTTGATTTATATTTTCAGCGTTCTAACTGTAATTCACAGTAATTTTGTTCAGTCCATTTGATTATTATTAGTCAAAGGTGGTCAGGTTATTTTTTCGATGTTTCTAAATTCAACCAATAGAGCCACTCTAGTAATATATCTCTATGGTTCAGTTTAACTTCATTCCAGTCGTTTTATTTGGATTTGATAATTTTTCTGCTTAGTATTAATATTCTTGCTCCTACGTCCGGTTTTGTACTAGCAGCGACATATAACAGCGATCCTGTTGCCTTTCGGTATCATTCGTTGTTATAACAACAAAAGATACAGGTAGGCTACACACATGCATACGGTAACTGGTGTAGCTTCAAAATATGCAGGGTTTGATGGAATTTTCGCTGGTTTTGCTTGGTCTAAATTAGATCGGGTATTTATTTTGTCTATTGTAATCTATAATAATCTATAATTTAACATTTATCAAAGCGTCTACACTGTAGTCACTTTGATAAATGTTAAATTTTCCGTCTTTGTTTCTTGTAACTACGCGACCAAGATAGTATCTGATATCTCTCAATTCTTTGATTTTAAAATTAGCAATTAATATATTCTCCACGTGCTCCATGTGTTCTTCTTCGTTCTAAAAAAAGATAAATTCATCTATGGACATAAAAGACAGATAAATTTGTTGTTAAATAATTTAACAACAAATTACTATCCGGGACAGCTTTCAGCTTCTCTCGTTTCAAATACAAACTTCTCTAAAACGACATACTTCTTTTAATTCTAGGATTTTTATAAGCACGCTATCTCTCGAACGAAATCATATTTTTAAATCAAACTTGGTACAAAAATCATCCTTGGGAAAGACATAAGCCCTATAAAAATCCAGGTTTGACTTAGTCAAAAAAACGTATGAAACCCATCCTACAACCTTCATACCAGGAAATTTAAAACACTGTCGGTAAACAATATATTTTAAGTACTATCTATTTCCATGTTCTTTGGGGAGTGCTGAATCGAATAAAGCCGGTCTAGAGTCAATACGACCACTTGAAGTACTCTTAGCCTGGATTCCCTTGTTTAAGTCCGTAAATACTTTTTTTAATCTAGCAAACAATAACGTTCTTGTCAAGATCGTCAAATCAATGGTTTCCTTCAAGTTTTCATTTTTAAGTATGCAGTTTTCACGTCTAGATTTTTACATTAATTTTATTCACTCTATCATGATTATGTAAAGGTCGAAATGTTACATTTTTTAACGACTCGGGTAAAATTGCTACAAGTTCACCTAGGTTTTTAATTTGACACTTTTCTTAAGTATTATCTTTAAATTTATGAACATTGTGCACAAAAATTATAATGTTTTAATAAGAATATTGATTTTTTTAAAGTGTATATTAATGATTATATTTATATACTAACGATAGGAATTTATCAACCAATATTATTTAATTTATAAACTAACGATATAAATTTATCGACCAATATCATTTAATGTATTTATCATATTGTTGTTAATTTCTTTTCGGTCTTTATGTTATACTTATTCTTTATATTATACAAATAACAAACAAAAATAGTCTTTAAAGATTAATTTTCAAGTTTAAATTTAGTTTTTTTAAAACAATATTTCTGGAGATTATAGACTCTTTTTCATTGTTGACTCTAATTCTATGTAGGTATAGTTTCTGTCAGTAGATCGGCTAGAAATTTTTGTTATTGGATTTTCTTACCGGAAAATCCATGTACTTGCCAAAAAACTAAATTTCAGCCAGTAATCAAATTCAACACAGTCAACCTGTTATTTTTTATGATTAACTTATAATATCGAATATTATTAGAAAATGTGTTAGTATTATATTATATTATATTATATAATATCGAAATTTTGACTTACATATTTTTGGTACTTAAATGCAGTTTACCTTAAATACTATATTCTAAATCTGAACGTATAAGTATTTTACGATTTACCAATACATTTCAAAATGAAAATATTGAAATGTATTGGAAAAAAATATTGAAATGAATATCAGAGTAATGAAAAAAAAAGTCTCTCCACTGGTGTCAAAAATTGTATTTAAAATAAAGCATAACCATGAAATGAATATATTTGACAGTAATTTTATATGTAGCCAAAATTGGGATTTCAAAGCAAATATTTAGAATAATAGGTTCAAAATTATACATCGCGACCTTGGGATCCTAATCTCGTTTTTTAATATGGGGTTCCAAATTAGGTTTGAACATAGAACAAATTAATATGTCAATACTAAAATGTTCTAAACCTACTGAAACTTTAGTACAAAATCCAAAATCATGATAAATGAGACCAAGTAAGTTATTAAGAATGAAAATTCATATCTATTTAAAATATCCATAGAAAACTATAAAACATGGATAGGAGATAGATAGTCGGATGGACTTGGATTCCATTATGTCTAATTTAATCATTCAAAGACTTTAATTACGATTATAGTCAATAAGTATAAACGTATCAAAACTCGGCATTTAACTTATTATAAATCAAATTAATTCATTTTTAATTAACTTCAAGTTAATTGGTGAACTTTGAACTTGTAATATATTAAATTCATAAAAGAATTACGTTTAATTAGAAATAAATTAAAAAGACAACCACATCAGAGTGTTAAAGCAGGCTTCGAGCCAAGCTCTCATTAGACTAATTAGATAAAAGAATTAGATCAAGTTTCTTTTATATTATATTTTTTTAACTTTTCATATTTTTCCTCATCCACTACTGTAGGAACATGGGAAAAGTATTTTGTTGACTCAAAAACCCAAAACCGAGGTTTTATCATACTTGTTTGTTCCAGACTTTTTTATGACGATTCAAGTGGATTTTATCATGCTTTCTGTCATAAATAGGCATGTGTGTATCTGAATCAACTATAATTTAGCTTATAATTACAATTGTGTATAAGCTAGAATGATTAAACTTGGCACAAAAATAAGACTTATATTTTAGTTGTGTTGCCCAAAAGATGATATGTTTCCGTGTTAATCATTATGGAGTCATCAAAAATTTTAAAAATTGAACGTAGGCACACCTGTACATCTATATATAACTGGCATATCGATTCAACAAATTTCATTTTGATATTAGCCGCCTTTTAGAACACATGATTCACTTCTAAAGTTCAACCATTGACGCCCTACAACTTTTATTTCCTGACTGTTTTACATTTGTCTAAAAATATGACATTTTACCGCAAAATAATTTAAATTAACGATAGGTTTAAGGGGGTTTTCAGGCTATTCACATCGACGGTGATTAAGCCCTGTCTTGTAATTTTAAGACCGAGTCACTGATACCGAGTTAGAGTTAAATCACTTTCGTCTCAATACAATTGTTTTAATCCAGTCACTATGAATTTAGAGTTTCTTATACAATTTAGATTCACAGATGAAGTTCCAAAGGTTGTGTAGACTTATTATGTCATCTTGTAAAACTTCCTGATGTTAGCCGCCTTTTAGAAATTATTCACTTTTAAAAGTTCAACCCTTGACGCCCTACAACTTTTATTTCCTAACTGTTTTACATTTGTATAAAAATATGACGTTTTACTGCAAAATAATTTAAATTAACAATAGAACCTAATACAATTATAAAATATATTGTCCTTATTTATTCAAAGGATTCAAATTAATACAAACTAGACAAAGTATGATTAGTGGTATTTTAAGGAATTTCTTGTAAAAATTGATTTTAAATGCTTCTTCAAGATGATTTGAAGAAAAAGCGTAAACATAACCGAGGTGCGTTACTCTAAGTTCAGACGTCTCGACATCCTCATTTCTTTTTAATAGCGAACAACAATCACGAAACACATTATTAACGGAGCTATCACGTGATATCCTTTCAACAACCTTTCTTTCAAGTTTACTTGCAATGGTTGTTCATCACATTTTTACAGTAGTGATTGGAGTACATTTGGCTTAATTGAACATTTGGGTTAATAGCCAAAACTTTTATAAGAATTTCAAACTCCTCGCTTAATGAAAACAACACTCCACTAATTATAATCTTCTTTCTACCTTCTTCGGACGAATTCTTCTTTTTTTTTGTTTTCATAAAAAGAAATTCGTACTCTAGACTCCCAACTAATTTAAAACTTTAACCGATTAAATAACTGACATTTTTATTTATTCATTTTAATTAATTTTCATTTCAAAGATTACAAAATCAAGAGTGATCTTAAAAATTAAGAAGTTTCGGATTAAAACCATCTATATTAACTTTTAAATAGTGCTAAAAATATTATAAGTTTGAATGTTAATCATACTTTTCTACTTTTTTTAATATTTTCTTTTTAGTTTATACAAAAAAATAGTTAAAAAACATGTTTTTTTTACAAAATGTCATTAAAAAACCATTATTTTCTAGTTATATATATTTTCTTTATCAATTCTTTTCTTTTGTTTAACAAGAAAATAAAGGATTAAATCTCTGAAAAAATGGAGAAAGGCGACGACTGCTGTTTAGCTAAATGGTGTAGTTGTAAGTGGTAGAGCCCACCGAAACACTTACTGAAACACGAGCTGCCATAAGAAACACTTGGAAGCTGATATCGGGCAAATACGGACGGGTATGGATAGTCGAAAGCAAAACTTCATACGGCATTCTTCGACGCCCAGTTAGGCGAGTGGCTGTGCTTCAAAGCGAGCCGACTTTTAGTACAGCCTTTGGGCTAAATATGGATGATGTTGGTAATTTTTATATGTGAGGTTGGACACAAGCTTCTAATTAATCACAAGATGTTAGAAATTCATAAGGTGATTCAATTCGATGAAAACAAACCGAACGCACTCGGAGGACATGACCTGACTTTATTATGAATGACGTGTGTCGTTATTGCAGGAATTGGTATAGACGGTCAACATTGGAAATTGACCATTAATTCCTGTAATGACGTCAATTCCGGACTTTAACCTAATATATAAAAAAAATGATTTCATTCATAAAAATCCTCCAATTAAATCACCTCATAAATCAGCTTGGCTTGTATCAACCTAGCTGTCTACAAGTTAATCACGTATCTGTCATGTGTTAAAAAATATTTTAACTATTTTAGTTCTTTTTTAAAATTTGGATCAATTTAATATTTTGCCAACTTTAATACACATTACTAAAAGTGAAGTAGTGTTTGAAGTAGTGGCAGTTCTATTACAACGAGTAGTAGTGATACTGCTCAAGTTATAAAGCATAAAAAAATGGATTAATAAGTACTCATTTAAAAAAAAAATCACCCGACATGGGGACTTGCGCTTGATCTTTTAATCTATTTAAACCTTCACTAATATGTTATAGGATGTGTTTAAAGTTAATACAATATATTGAAAATTTGTTTTGGAATCAATCAATTTACTGGGTTTATGGACAAATGCTTATTAGTAGATCCGCAATGCACGAATAATTGGTTGTGACGTTATTTTGGTTATTCACTGAATCCTTGCATAGCTTAAAAAATTATTTAAAATAAACAAACTAAATATATGATAAAATATTGTTATTAACAAGATCAGAAAGATCATTACGTTTATATATTAAGGTTAAATCTGTAACCCGGGACAGGGGATTCAGCATCAGCGATTTGTTTGTTCCGTAGCTGCGCCGGACCCCAAGATAGCGAAGTATATTTTATTGTAATAGTAAGCTTGTCAGTTATGTCGGTTAGACTTGTGTTTTTCCGATGTGGCAGAAAAAATTGAGTACAAAATGTTTCCTTGATTATTAAATATTTGTTATGATATTTTATTTATATCATAACATCGTGTGTAAGTTTTTGCTTTTGATAATTTCTTTTAAATTCCTTAATTAATAGAGACTGAACTAGCTTTAGTTCTACAACAGTTTTTAATAATGCAATTATAATAAAATAAAACATTATTAAAAACTGTTGTAGAACTAAAGCTTGTTCAGTATCTATATATCATTTAAATATGGAGTTCTACAAAATTCCAATTGCCGTTAAAAAGAAAATGTTTTAAATTCCTTTAAATTTAGCTTGTTAAATTTAATTTTGTATAAGTAGTTTACAATTTAGAGTAAGTTTACAATAGTAGAGTAAGAAAGTTTAAGTTTTCACTTTGCTGCAAAAGTATAATTGTTATTACCTAAGTAATAACACCATACTTCACTGACAATTTAGCGGCTTTAAAGTTTTATTTTACAAAATAAGACAGAATTCAGATATTTTTATTTTTGGTTTGTATCGCATACGATATTTCACTTTGCTGCAAAAGTATAATTGTTATTACCTAAGTAATAACACCATACTGACAATTTAGCGGCTTTAAAGTTTTATTTTACAGAATAAGAAAGAATTCAGATATTTTTATTTTTGGTTTGTATCCCATACGATAATTTATACATAATAAATTATTGTAATTAAATGTTTGTTTTAACAAATTAAAGATGCCGCTTAGAAGGTTATATGTATTTTCAATACAAATTAAAAATACGAAACAAATACAACGTTTATCACTATCTGGCCATCTAGATCCGTTTTTCATCACATATGGGGAATTTATTTTTTTTTTTTTTAAATAACAAATAAATTATTTATACTATTGATTTTTAAACAAGCAATTTCAACCTTTCAATAATAATACTAATACGATAATTAATGTTGATACTAAACAAATAAATAATTTACATACTATACGATAGCCAATGTATATTTAAATTAAACAAAATTTTAGATCATTTCGAAGCAAAGGAAAAAACATTTTAGTAATGTTTTAAAATTATTTCAAAAATTGCATTTAATTATTATTTTTGTTTTAACTGAAATGTCATACATTTGATTAAGAGGATTAGTTAGCAGTTAAATATTCTTGATTTTAGTTGTATTAATTTAAATAATAATAATTATTATTGTTAAAAAATTGTATTGCTTGCTTGTATATGAAATTTAGTATGCGGTCTACGGCAGTATATTGTATCGATAAAACCACAGAGCTCTCGACTAACAAACTGGAGGTCAAGGGTTTAATACTAGCTGGTGAAATCAAGGATCTAGAATAAAGGAAATAACGCGATAAGGGAACTTAACTGACCCCATGTATTAAAATATCTATCTTGTTGAAACAAGTGGCGACCGAAGAGCAGGAATCAGAGACGATCAGTAAGTTCAATAATTAGTTAGTTACCTCGAGTATATTTATAATTTGTTGAAATAATTAAATAAAATATATCTTGTCCAAATATGAACAATAAAATATACCAAAAATTAACAGTCGAAAGGAAAATTTTGAGAACGTTCTTCGTGAAAATAGATAGAGAAAATTCAGTTGTTCACGAAGAAATGTTGAAAGATGAAGGAAATAGAATGTTTGGACTTGACGACGAAATTAGAAACTTACTATTAAATGACGATGATCAAGAGTGGATAGAAGAAATGAATGAAATTGACAGTTACCGAGATCTTTACATTAATTTGTTATCAAAAGTCATGAATAAATAATCAGGGAGTAATGAATTCGTTCATCGCATAAATAGAAGAATGAACATAAGAAAACAATTAGATAATTTTTTTAGAGAGATAATTGATAAAGAAAAAATTAATGTTACAGAAGAAGAAATTTTGAATTTGTATGATGAACCTTTTGATTTAGAACGAGATATAAATATTTACGAGAAAGACAAAGATACAATAGACGATGGAATTTTACAAGTGAAATACCGAGTTAAAGTACATAAAATTTTAGAAAAATTGTCAGATGAAAAAATTGTAGAAACTGTCTAAGAACAAGAAGAGTTAGAGATTTTAAAAAATACAACTGATATGAGCGCTTGTGTTAGAATGAATGAAAAAATTAGTCTGTTAGATATAAGGAGTGTAGTAGATATTAGTTTAGAAGGGGAGGACAGTCAGAATAGTGATAACCACAAGTGGCGACCGTGGCCGTCCTGTCACGGTCGCCACTTGTTTCAAACAAGAATGGATATTTCAATAATTTCTATATATTTGAAGTATTGAACAATCCATTCTTGTTTGAAACACTATGTACGTCTTATGAGGTAGAGAAATAGGAGCAAACTTATCTTACCTAGGATGGTGATAGCTAAAGACGTGAAACGCAGGTACATATATCAACACTTCAAGGCAAATAAAACCGTTACACGACTAAACTTTGTTATTTTTAAAAAATACTTAGACTACTCTAAGAACTACTATTTATTATCTATGACATAGAAATCCTCTGGGTATCTAGTAGATCTATGGACTAACTTGCTATAGATATCAGTATCTACTTTGTGTCTTTTATAATAAATTTGATTATTTCCAGAATTCAAGTGTGATTCCGTTTAACTAAATCTTAAAGTTTGTATACTTCTAGGTTGTGCAATGCATATACTAATAAATTTAATAAACTTTGGAACGAAACGCTTAAAAAATGTGTATTTTTGTACACATATTAGTTATTTAATAAATATTACTGGAGCTTATAATTAAATAAATTGTCACTTACAAACTATAATAGTTCTTGAGATTAAAAAAAAATATCAAGTATCGTAAATAGAATGGATTAAGAGATTTCCCCGCAATTCTACTGCAAAACTTTCTACTTCAGAAGTAGTTCAAAGAAGAGAAAACTTGGTTAAAAGAAGTGTTCGAATTTGTGTTTTGCCGCGGCAGATGTTGGCACTAACTTTCTAAGGGACTTGCGGGAAAGCGCTGTATTACTAAGAAATTACCTCAAAACTCTTCTTATAAACAGACGATTCTTCCTTTTTGCCAAAAAAACAGACATACTAAAAGCAAATTTAAAAAATCCAATTTTGCATTTTTCTAAGTAATTGGAAGACAGGATATTTTTAAAATTTTAGTCCCATATTTTGATCAAAATCATAACAGAAAAATGTGGGGCAGAGTTTTAACTTTTCACATCTTAAAACTTAAACATTATTGTGTAGTGCATGCATAGCTATATCTCATTGTGTGTGAAGATGTGTAAATATATGAGATATTTATTTTGTAAACCCTCCTCGTACTAAAAATATAAAATAGATTTGCTCCGTGATGATTTATTTTAATGCAGCACTCACGTATATACTAGAGAATACAAATATATATTAGAGAACACAGATATATATTATTATATAAATACATACATACATATATATAAATATATATATATATATATATATAATATATATATATATATATATATTATATATATATATTATCTGTGTGTGTGTGTGTATGTACGAGATTTCTGTGTCCTAGACGTTTCTATGGGACACGATAACTTTCGAACACTTTATTGGATCCAAATTAAACTTGGTACAAAAATTAACCTTGTTAATGTCCCAAACTCTATATTTTATGAAATATGTGTGACATCATTTACCCACAAACATTTAAAAAATGTTTTTTTTTAAATCACAAATTTTCATATAGTGTTTAGATTGGGCTGCAATTCGTCACACAAACACTGCTATGTACGGTTCACAAACCTACAAAGTTTTATTGCATTATTTCTTAGTTCCGATTTTATTAATTGACACAACCACACATATTATATATATATATATATATATATATTATATTATATATATATATATATATATAGTATATATATGTATATATAACAAACAAAACATTAAGTCATTGATTGACATAATGTAAACAAATCACTTATCTTTAGTAATAAATTTGAAAATTCGCTAATATCGTGGCAGTACACCTCTTATATAATTTAAACCAGTAATATGACGATACAGTACATTAATCATGTGGCCGCGAAGCGGCCCACAGCGCCGACGACGCGTAGCGGCTAAGATGCCAAATGTCTTTTGCTTGTATTAAAGTAATATAGTAATATTTTATATTACTGAAATTACAAAATGGTAAAATCAGAATATAAAAACTAAGTTAATATAAAAATTAATTAAAAGTCGGTTTTGCTTTTTTAAATAAATATTAATATCTGTGAAGAGACTATTTTGCTCTGCTAGGTATAATATTCGATGGTTGGTTGACATGTGAATAATTGTTCCGATTATTGTCAATTGATTGAAAAAAGTTAATAGGTGTATAAATAATGTAATTGAGAAAATTGTAGATTGATAATGTTTCACCTTTGGAATTATTATAAAAAAAAACTTTTTTTATACCTACAAAACGTATTCATTACCTGAAAACATTTTTTTTTTCGCAAATTTAAAACATACTTTTAAAAATAAAAAAAAGTTTCGTATCCAATGTAAAAGCGAATGGAGTATTAACTTTTTCCATTTCGCCCTTCCTCCGGAAAAACTAAAAAGTTAACAATTTTTCCAAACAGGGAGGTCGAAAAAAAATTTGTCATTTAAGTGAAAAAACTTGAATACGTCTAAGTCAGAGGAACAGGAGGGGTCCTCCCTTCAAAGAGAGGTTAGTTGTTATTTATGGTTTTCATTCCACGCCAGGACACCCCCTTACCCCAATTTTCACAAAATCCTTTTTTGACATAAATTGAAGAACAAAACAAAAAGATTGAAAACTTTTTTTACTTGTTTTTACTTATAATACTTTTTATGCTAGTAAATTGAATGAAATAAATCATTTTATTTTCAGACAGATTTTTTCGTAATAACAAATTTTTAAAAGTTTTGTTTTGACCTATTTAGAAAAAAATCATGCAACATTTACCTAATAAATTAAGGTTATTAACTGAAATTTGAATCAATTCATCGATAAATTTTGTTATCCGTTTTTAGCAGAGTATAATATGTAGGTTAGAGCTAAAAACAAGAAACATGGATAATCTATGTATGAATGTATGGGTAGACTCATTAGCTTAAGCTCAATTCAATAATCTGAGTTTTCTGTCTGGTATTCTAAACCCGCAAAACTTATTTGTATTGCATGTCTAGTCTAACTTTAAACTTAGAACTTTATATATTTAGATTAAATTATTACAATTAATGTATCAATAATTATTTTACGGAATTGGTATGATGATAGCAAAATCACATCTAAAGGACTTGAAAGGTCCTTTTTCTGACTGAATGGTTACTGGAGATGAAAGGTAATCGTGTGATACTTTTAGGTTAGGTGAAAATTCTAGACGTATAAGACAAACTTAAGGCTGCAGTCTTATGTTAAGCAAAGCACCTTATTAACTTCAAACTAAACTACAAATTCCTTCTTTGCCACAAGAATTTAAATATCAGATTCGGCTTTTGGCATTTGTCCAAAGCAGAGCTGAAAGCCGGCTCTGCTATTAAAATATAAATAATCTTGTAGTAAATACGAATTTGTACATTTATGTTATGAACAATCCACAAACAGCATAGTAAATTATCACTTTTTTAATAATGAAAGTTTTTATACCATTATTATTTTAAGTAATACAAATAAAGTGCAAAAATAAGTAAAAGTAAAAAAAAAATAAATATTGTTGGACAAAAATTTGAAAAATAAAAAATTCTCTAAAAAACTAGGAAGTAAAATATGAAAAAAATATTTATTCATATAATATGAAAAGCTTGACCACTGTTCACCCCCCCCCCCCATATAAAGTTATATGTCGGGCAGTAAATCTCAAAATATACAAACAGTTTCCTCGCAAGATTTAGGAGCTTTTCTCTCTTCAATAGGCCTTTTAGCTCGGGTGGTTCACAAAACTATGATATATAATCCTCGAAAGATTTATATAATGTAAGTAAAAAATCAATAAATTGTGTAATAAGTTTGTAAAAAATTTAATAGTTAAAAAAAATCATTAAAGAATATTCCTTTAATAAAATATAGATATTAAACTAATAATAGACGTACATATGTGTAAAGTTTCTCAAATTTTTGAATAAAGGAAACCAGTAGAAACCAGAGAGGCAAGCATACTACAACAGTCTACTCAGCTGTAAGCCTAACATAAAATATTATGTTATATGCAAATTATTTTTATATTAACCATCTTCCATTCTTCTAGTGCTATAAAAATGTTTTTCCTTGTATTTTTATCTACTTTTACTTTATGTATATTTATTAATCTATATATTTTATTTTATTTTTACATATTAATTAATTTAATTGTTAATACCGTTCGTTTCACTTTTTTGATTGTTATCATTTTTTAATTTCTCCCATTTTTTGAGTATCAAGGATTGTTAATAACAAGTCATTTATTTCAAAGTTAGCATATTTCATATACAATGTGTCATAAAATAATTGAAACATTATCGAAGTGAATAAAGAGTTCAAATATTGGTTATACTAAATATCCCTGACATATTGCTGGAAACCATTTACACTTATCTTTTTGAGATTCGTCCCCTGGTTCTCCAAGCTGCTTAAGTACAACTCGAGTCTGGAAAAATGGTCGTCATTATTCTTACTGGTCACAATAATGTCACCTTGGAAATATGCCACTCTCTGAATACCTCATAGATAGCTAGCATAGCCAATTGGATTTTAGAAGCTGCAAATTTAATTCCAAATGGCATTTTTTTATAAATGAAAAAACCTTCGAGGATTGATACAACCCAGGATTTTTTTGTATTCTTCTTGAAATTTAAGTTGCAAGTAAGCATCCTTAAGTACAATTATTGTAAATTCCTGTCCAATTTAAGCCCTAATTTTGAAACAAATGTCTTAAACGTAACTGATTTCTCTATGCCTCAATGTGTCTGTTAATTGAAACCTTGTTAATTGTATGCCTTTCTAATCTTACCATCACTATTGACGATGCCCATGGTATTGTTATTGCTTTTACTGAAGCACCACATTTAGCTAAAATCTTTAAAGAGACATCATAGTGTGCTGAGATGTAGGGAGAAGGTTTGGCTTCCCTATTTGTATCGACGCTACTCTTATGATCGATACAACTGATGTTAACTAGAGTCGTACAGGATTAACTTTGTATCCAAACCTCGATCATTACCTTGTTGCTAGATGCAACATTGTTTACAGCGGATGGTTTATTATATGTTCTTATTAGAATTGCTGGCTGGATCTAATAGATCAAAGCTGTCGTCTGTAGCTTCACCCTTAGCTACTTTTCTCACTTAATAATAATAATAATAAATAATCTTTATTTCAAAATTGTTTTACAAGCATTACACAACAAGGTGAAACCTTACAATAGTATAAGCCAAATTTTACAATATATAACATAACAAATTTAACACTGACTTTCTTTATCTTCTAATAAATAGATAAGTGGATCTGTAAAATAAAGGGAATATTACTAAAATATTTTCTTCAAAAGTAATAAACGCGAACATAATAACTAGGTTTAAAGATCACAGCTCAATGTTTCTTAAGAATAGAGTAAAAATAACTAAATAAGTTAATAAATTAATAAATTAAGGAATAAAAATACATGCTAAAAAAAATTATAAAACAAATAAAAGATTAGAAGGCATACTCTTAGTATAAATAATACTCTAACAATGAAATAAATAATAGGATTACAATATTTAACTAATTACCAATAACTAAAAAATTAACTATATATAAATAATAAAATAATTAACTAAACAATATTTAAAACTTAAAATGAATTAAAATTTAAGTAATTGCTTTCAAGAAGCCAATATTTAAAAGCTTTTTATTGAAATTATTTTTTTCGGTGATAAGATTATTTAAGTTAGCTTTAAAAAAATTTATTAAATAATTATAGAAATGAACTGATATATAGGTACTGCTGTTAAGTCTTATTCAAGACCGTATCCTCTTCATTAACTGTCTTCCTTTTGTTATGATTGCCCTAAAAAAGTGTACTCTAGCTGAACAGAGAACACACTTTTCTTCAGGACACTGCGAGCCCTTCACATGCAGCCTGTATCCGCACCATCAGCTATCTCGTGTCTAGATAATAATTCATTTATTTTCAGAAAGATTGTAATTTATTGGAATTACGTTTGATCTGTCTGTTCTTAGTTCCGAACTTAAATCGCTCAAGCCCGTACTCTTTTAACAAAGCATCATTAGAAGGATAAATTGTATAATGAGTCCTTTCTGCCACTACATTACAATCTCGATCCCCAAATTTCCCAAATCTCAACGTCTTTCTTAAGAGTACTTTTTTGTTCTACTGGCGTGATATATATATATATATATATATATATATATATATATATTATAATATATATATATATATATATATATATATATATTATATATATATATATTATATATATATATATATATATATATATATATATTATATATTATATATATAATATATATATATATATATATATATATATAATATATATATATATATATATATATATATTAATTTTTTGAAGACTTTCTTAAGGTATTAACAAACTGATAAACTGCTTAGTCCACTAAAAGTTATTCTGAACTTTCAATGCTCAGCTAGTTTACATATTTTATTTTCATAGTACTCAATAAAAGTATTAGAACGTCTTCATACACGGTCTCTTTGAGACCGTGTATGACCCCCCGTGAGGGACTCCATCCCTCTTTTGCTAGAATAATCGTTAGGATTAATTTGTAACTCAAAAAGTTTCTTCGTCAGAAGGTTCAAAGAATGGACATTTAGATTCTATGATACAATTTGACCAACTCAGTCGATTGGGCTGCCTATGGCTAATACGGTCTTCTTTAGCTTCCCGATGAACTCTAGTCTTAGATTTTGTAAGTTTCTCTCGTCGGCAATGAAATAAATCATACGAAAGTCAATTTCAAGTCTTGCATTTAAACAAGAATATAAAACATAACCAAAGTACTAAAAGAGTTTAAGTATTGGAAATACCAAAGTTCGACTTTTATATTATTTTTTCCGTAGGTTCAGATTAGAGTTTTTCCCTCACTCAAATCTCACTCAGCTAATCCACCCTCGAGAGTTTGTACACATCTAATCATCTAGGAAGCACACCCTCCGTACATGGCGACACATATCTCGAGTTTGCAGTGTGCCCAGTTCATCTGGCCCAACCAGACTTTATCCAAACTCTTTTAATAGACTTTCAATAAAAAATAATGGTTGCTATAATAGAGGTAGAATAATTAAAGGGTTAAATTTGTCTTAATTCTGATTTTGATTTACATCAAGATATAAAGCTTTTTTTACTGTAGAGTAGAAGAAATTTTCACTTTTTTCGTCTTCTTCATAAAAAATCATAAAAAGGATTATATTTTAATTTTCTAATTATTACTCTCAAAACACCAGTTACCGTTACCTCATTAATCAAATAAAATATTGATTTATGACCTACTATATTTTTTAAAAGGGGTTAAATTTTTTTTATCTTTAAAAAATGTTGAATCCAATCTCAAAAAAATGGCGATGTATTTAGAATTTCTCTTTCAAAAAAGCGATGGATTAACTTTCAAGCTCAGAAAAAACGCAATCAAATGAATTATTCAAGCATAATCCTCTGTTAATAAGCCAGGAAAATCTGGAAAAACTCGTTGCTTCTGAGCTACGGTGTTGAGGTGGATACATTATTCTTTGGATATTAATCTTATAGAGCCTAAAATATGAGGTTTTATAAGAGCTAATATGTATTTAATAGCCTATGCTATTTAATGAAAATTTTATCTACACTAGTGTACAAAAATCAAACATCATCTGCGAAGTCGCGAAAATTTAAAACATGGCAAATTATAGACTCAAATGATTATCAAATTAATACTCAAATAATTATTATAAAATATATCAAATTAAATCCTCAAATAATTATCAAATACTTCAAATAAATAATTATCAAATTAGTGGATATTTATGCAATATTAAAATTTACTACGGAACAAGTATTCTACGTATTACCGTACTTATTACGGAACTTACCTTTACGGGCATGTGACAAATTATGGAATTTATATTTATGGATACAACAACATATTACGGAAAATATATATTTACGGACATTATATTACCTTTACGGGCATAATACATGATACGGACTTTATATTCGTGGACTTAATTACATATTGCACAATTTTAAATTCAAAAAGGTTAAAAATGGGCCCTGAATCAATTTAAACGAGAAGTATACAAAGTACTGTCTCAGTTTCTGCTATTTATGCAGAAACAATGTTGTTTATACTTCATCGGATAAACTTCCTCAATTTTTGCGGAAGAGGCTTACGTTTCACTTTTCCGTACCTTCAATAAACCTCAGTTTAACGCATCCTTACTTTTCACTATATGTAGGTATGTAGTGGAATACAAAAATAAATTGAATAACTAGACGACTAAAACTAGTTATACAATAAAAGAAATTAATGGTATGTACAAAATAATCCTGTAGATTTATAGTAGAACGGACAGATACGGCATGAAAAAAATATATATTCAAAACTGTAGCAAATACTGGGTGGAATAAAAGAAGAATATTAGGACTGAAATAAAAAACTGCCAATCATGGAACGAAGTTTCCTAACTCATAGGCTTAGAAAATATAGTAGTTTTTAGTTACAAATTTGCATACTGTAGTAACAAAACTAAAAATAATTGTTACTGAGTGACACAAAATTAAAGAGGATATAGAGTGGACCAAAGAAATAATATGTACTAAAAGAAATCAAGCTAGCCACTCCGAGGCGTCAGCGGGGGCAGCTTCCCGGCCACATGGTTGCTGTCCTATATTAGTCCTATATATACCTATGGTTGTGACCATAACAAACATAGTTTTTTTCATATTACTAGTTTATATAAGTGAGATACTGCCACGATATAAGCAAATTTTCAAACGTATCAGGCAAAAAACGTGATTTGTTTACATTATGGTATATATGTCAATTAAAAGCACCGCAACTAAAACTGATAATAATATGAAATGTTGTATCTTTGTTAATCATACGTATTAGTGTACACGTGTAAAAATAAAACATTTCAGCCTGATCTAAGCACTTTGAAAATATGTCATTTTTTAATTGTTTGCTGAGTCATTAATGTGGGATAATAACGTCACACATATTTCATAAACAATAGGGTTCGGAGTTTTTAGAAGGTTGATTTTTGTTTCAAGTTTCATTTCAATCAGAGAAAGCGTTCGAATGTTATTGTGTTCCATTAAAACGTTTAGGAGTAAAATTCTCCTACATACATACACACAAACACCGATATAAATATATATATATTATATATATATATATAAATATATATATATATATATATATATTATATATATATATATTATCTGATAGCCTCTTCCCCTTCTAAAAATTCCAATGAGCTCGTTTTTTTTTTTAAAGATGCTAAAAGTAGGTACGAAATAAAGCTTAAAAATATGTGCGTAATGAAACAAAAAATGTTTATTATGTGGACTAAAACCATTTAGCCCACATATCATAGAACCATTTAGTCTACATATCACAGGATCATTTAGTCCACATATCACTGAAAAATTTAGTCCACATATCACAGAACCATTTAGTCTACATATCACAGAATCATTTAGTCCACATATCACTGAAAAATTTAGTCCACATATCACAAAATCATTTAGTCATGCACAGAACTATTTAGTCCACATCATCATGCACAGAATCACATATTCATTTAGCCATATTTAGTCACATATCACAGAACTAGCCATTATTTAGTCCACATATCACAGAATCATTTAGCCATGCACAGAACTATTTAGTCCACATATCACAGAATCATTTAGCCATGCACAGAACTATTTAGTCCACATATCACAGAATCATTTAGCCATGCACAGAACTATTTAGGTCCATATATCCACAGAATATTTAGCCATGCACAGAACTATTAGTCCACATATCACAGAACCTGCACAGAACTTTTTAGTCCACAATCACAGAATCATTTAGCCATGCACAAAACTTTTTAGTCCACATATCACAACATGCGCAGAACAAGTGCATAAATAGCGCGAAAAAAAAAATTGAAAAACAATTTAGAGAATAATAAAAAGAACAAGAAATCATTGTAACCATATTCATTGTAACGTAATATTATTTTCGATTTTCAAAAATCCTATTTATTCCTGAATAATACATTTTACAAAAAAGTCCTTAAACATTAAGGTAAAATAAATCTTGTTTAACGTTGAAGTTTTTTATACAATCTGCTTCAAAGACGCGCCAGAATTAGATTAAACCGTACATAATTCATTATTCTTTCAGCTAGTTCATAATTAAAAAAAAATATTTCAAAAAATTAAAAAAAGTATAAACAATAAAAATGCTCTGCCAGGCACGGCACGTACCTTCTATACTTGATTCCTTTTAATATTATATGCCTTATAAAAATTTTACTTATAAATATAAAATAAATTAGTAATGGAAAGTTCAGTAAATAATAAGTAATAAATAGAAGATTATATAGTATTTATATTGGGCTAAAATTTTATATATGTATACTACTAACATACCAAGTGCTATTTTATTATCAATATTACTTCTGGTTTTATTGATTGACATATATAAGTCAAAAAACATTATGTTTTTAATTGACACAATGTAAACAAATCAAGTTTTTTCACTATAGTGTATTACACGACTAAATTCAGTTGACTGCGTGGGAAAATGATACCAGCGAGCCAATGAGGTTATTCCTGGATGTAAAACCACACCCACCATTTCAAATCGGACCAACCTTATTGGTTCCTCAACTGTATTTTCCCACGCTATCAAATGATTTTAGCCATGTGTTAAACTATAATATCGAGGCAGTATGCGTCTTATATGTATAAACTAGTATTATGACGAACTGATAAAGTGCATCAAGCATGTGGCTACGAAGCGGCCACAAGAGGCGGGGGCCGCAAAGGGGCCCCCTGCGCCAACGCTGGTAAGCGGCAAAGAGTCCGAAGGTCTCTTATTTTAATTCCATTATTAATACTTGGTCCTCCTGGGCATGAGGTAAAACTGCATCCACTGGTACATGCATTATGCAGTGTACCGGGACTGGTCAGAGCATGTGCTGCAGTGCCTGACAGGAAGAGAAGCGTTCCTGGCCTACTCAAGCTAATCCCGTGTCTGTTTGGCTCTATGACACAGCCGATCGTGCTTAAGGTCTGTAGGTTTACCCATACCTGGCAGCCATGGGTAAACCTATGGGGAGCGTCTTTGGGGAAGTCAGACGTCTATTTGCGTCAAGCGGACTGAGTGCCGTGTTCGGGGGACAGCGTCCTTGAAGGTTGACCTCTCTGGGGTCCTTTACAAGGTAGTCTCTTTTTCCAAACGTACACAAAAGGTTATAAAGAAAATTAATTGTCATAAGAAATATCAAATAATCAAGTAAACAGAGCGTACTCATTTTTTCCTGTCACACTGTAAATACATGAGCCTAACCGACAAGCTTACTATTTTCTCCGCTACCTTAGGGACCAGCGCTGCTGCGGAATAACCAAATCGCTAAAGCTGGACCCCCTTGACACTGGAGTTTAATATTAGAAAAAACAACATGCATTTTATTTATTTCAACCATTATTCCAATTCTTGGTCAGGTTCTAGGCCAATAAACTTAGTTTTATTAAGAGCCATGGTTTTATTCCTTTAATAAAGTATCGCATGCAGTAGTAACCATAAAAACTAACTGTTATGTGTAGAATTAATGCGTCATTTTAGTATTCTATTTCTTTTAAAAAATGTGAGAATTTAGGCCAGATTTGTCATAAGGAACAAATAATATTACATGGATTAATAAAAATAAAATTTAAAAAACAAATTCATTAAACAAATAATGAAACAAAAATAAAATATTTCTTAAAAAATATACACGTAAAGAAAGAAAAACGTTATATCAACCCTATCGTGATGGATTCGGTTGAAATAGCATTATAAAAAGGTCCTATAACAGGGGAATTGATCCCCAAACGGTTTTACGGGTAACTCCATAAAACTAAAGGGGGGGGGGGGCTCCCTTACTCTCAGATTGATTTACAGTTAATAAACATGAATTATTACGGCAATTTATCTCCTTGGGCTGAGCTACAGTCATTTTTTGGACCTCTTGGCCCTTAATTTGCATAAAGTATCAATTTTTTCAAACCCTAAAATAAATAATAAAGTTTGAGGGTTGTTTTCCCTATTCCAAATTTAAGGGCAAGTAATCACACTCCTTTTATAGATATATTTTTTATTGCGATTTAGTCTAGCGGTTTTAATACAGTGATAAAACAAACGACTACTTGTTAAAAGACTATAAAAGTAATAATAATCGTTATTTAGTATTATTTATAGTTATTTTAGCTTATTTATAGGACGCGTTTCTTTTTTATCATTGTTTATCTGTTTATTTTTATTGTAATAGTAGGTGCTGAAAAAGTATTAAAACTTTGATTTATTCTTATTGTAAAATCGATTCGAGTATTTCGCGTATATTTTTACCGAAAAAGATATTAATCTCATAATATTAAAAGATTCAAGGTCTGAGCATTAAATTAAGGAAGCGGTGATGGCAACCGTGCTGTAGAATCTGTTTATCTAGAAGTACCTTACTAATTTTAATAACTACCAAAAGTTTTATCAAGTACTGGTTCATATCTAAGCAATTAAAAAATGATGCAGGACAGCGCTGCCATGTTTCTTTTTAAAAACATAAATTTAAATCTAACAAATAACACTTCGTCTCAACATGTTGAGAATGACCGTGAATGGAGTTCATCATAAATAATTAAATGAAAAGTCTCTCCACAAAATAAAAAACTTTATTGGCAAAGCGCTTTCAACCTAGCAAGAGGCCATCGTCAGTGCAAAACCTAACAAACAAGTAACAATAGAATAAATAAAAGATATGACAAAAAAATAAAATAAAAACTACTTCCTCTCAACTACTATTCTTAAATATTCCCTTTAAGTTAGGTTAAAACTTAAAAA